>MU277206.1:118504-271530 GCA_022160305.1 Artomyces pyxidatus | reverse complement strand
CTAGCTGCTGTGATCCTGCCTCTGACTCGACCGCACCAGGATGGATGTCCACGAGAACAAGGACACGAACACGGTGACTGTGTGGCTCGAGCTCCCCGGGCTCAAGAAAGAGGATGTCTCGATCGACGTGCACAATAACGTGCTAACCGTCTCTGGGGAAAGTAAGGCGGAGACGGAGCGCAGCGAGGATGGCTGGGTCGTGCGTGAGCGTCGCTCCGGTCGGCTCACGAGATCGGTGCCGCTGCCTCAGGGCGTCAAGGTGAGCATCTCGGTGCTGCAGAGGGAGTGCCAGCAGCTGACGTTCTTTGATAGAGCGAGCAGATCAAGGCGAACATGGAGAATGGTGTCCTGTCGGTCACATTCCCCAAGTCTACGCCTGAGGCAGCGCCGAAGAAAATCGCGATCGCCTAAGGGTGGTCGTATCGTCGAGGACAATTGATACGCAATTGTTTTTCTCGGGATCTCTGCGCTTGTGACGAACTGTAACCCTACGCAATTCCTACGTGTCACGATGTAAAGATGTGCCGTTTGGACTTTTAGTGTTTTGATCTGAACCTGCAAGCCAAATCTTGAACTCGAACTCACTTATGCTAAGGCCTGCTTGATCAGGAAGCCCGTCTTGAACACAAGCAAGCGTTGGAAGAGTAGGAGAAGGTCAGGGTCCAGATTCCTGCGCATACATCCACCGCACGCAGTGCGTCCCAGTGGCCCCTGCCGACCGGATGAGATTATCTTCGTTTGCACGCCAGAAGTCGTCTAGATATGCATATGATAGGAATCGTGTACAATTACGCAGCTCGATCAAGCACCCCATGATTCCGCGGCTATCAGCTCCTCCGCCTTGCCAGGTCGTGGTACAATCGAGCACTCGAATTTCTCCGGAAAGCTGTACGACACTTAGCCACACGATGCAATTTGGGAATCATCGCAACATACCTGATGACGCCACCTGTATATTTCCGCCCGACGGGTATCTCGTTTCCATGCGCGTCCTTGGCTTTTCCAATCGAGTACGTCGCCAGGAACGACGCAGTAACTATGAAGAGCGTGTTCTCCGCTATGTGGCGGCCGGGACAAATCCTAGGTGCGGTGGGTTAGACTCCGATGCACGCTGCGAGACTGCCCACTGACCTCTTGCCGAACCCGAACACGGCCGCAAGGTTGGGATCGTCGCGCGGCTCTCCGCTCGCGGTCAGGAAGCGCTCGGGCATGAATTCATCGGGATCTTGATACACCCTAGGATCATGCAAAATTGCCCTTTGAGGAGGTCAGAGTTGTACGTGGCGACGATGACGGGGAGTATACCGACCATAAGTTTGCGATGACAATGGAGCCTGTAGTCGGGTGTGGACATAAAGAGATACGAACGGACCAAAAGCAGTGATGACGCACCCTTGGGTATAAAGTACCCCTCGTAGACATCGTCCTGCGTAGCAGCATGTGGCACACCTGGGTGTTCGTTAGTCAACGGGATGGTTTGGACTGGGATACTTGACACACCTGCGGGAGCCACCATCCTCCACCTCAACACTTCCTTGCAAATTGCCTCGACATAAGGCAGTCTTGCCCGATCTTCGTAGTCGGGTAGCCTCTGTCCCCCAGTCACGGCATCGAGCTCGGCTTGGGCCTTCCGCATAACGTCAGGATGCAGGATGAGTGCGAGGAAGAGAGTGAGGATCGCAGACACAGTCTGATGTGAGATGTCAGCTCCGCGAACATTTCAACTGTGAAAATGGTTCATCCTCACGCTATCGGCGCCGGCTTTCAAGCGTGGTACAGCGTCAGTAAAAGGTCACTCAGCCAGTGTGGTGACAGTCTTACTTACCTAGGTAAAGGGACCCAGAAGCCTCTGCAATGGCACGCTCCGCTTGCTCAGACTCGGCCGCATCGGTCTTCTCCAGCTCGAGTAGATTTGCCTGTGTAACAGACAGACGGGCCGTTCCTTGTCTCTAGAGGCATCGCGACAAGGTTGCGACAAGGTTGTCATCAGCAACGCGGAAAGCCACAGCACAGACGACGCACCATGCTGTCCTTGACTAACTGGAATGGGCGATCCACCATGTCATTGCCGAGCTTCTCGCCCTCCTTAGCAAGAGCTTGGAACCCCATTCCCGGTAGCCACCCTGGGAAGTATTTCACTAGAATAGAGAAATATGAGATTCCGCACAGTCCTGATAGCGATTATGGAGACGCACAGAATGGCAGGTCATTGACGAGTATGGTGCCCGGCAGCAGCGTGGTTTGGCCGATGATGTTGGCATCGAGCGCGGTCCGCAGGTAGGTGTCATTGGTGCTCTTGATGTCATAGCCGTACACTACCGACATGATGATCGCACCTTGCAGACTGGATAGCTATAGGTGAACAGCGTGTATGGACAATCGTCGTTAAATGTACACACTGCTCGATGTGATGCTTGTAGTCCTGGGGGTGCGAAAGAAGCTGCTTGAGGAAATCGTGGACCTTCAGCTTCTGCATGGGGCGATACTGAACGACAGCGTTGGGCCTTAGTCCGCGGTCGAGCATCTTGCGGCCCAAACGCCACCCGGGCGCGGTACTTGAGTTAGTCAGAATGTACCATGTCCACTTCATCCTGGGGTACAGCTGAGCAATTGCGGTATTAGTATACGAAGGGCAACGTACAACTCATAGAAGGGAATTGACGGGCGTGCGGAATAGATAGAAGATCGTTTCTCGAGCAGGTCTCGGGCAACTTTGGCGGAGTTCAAGACGACCAGGGCTTGTCCGAAAACTTGCACAGACATGATATCGCCTGCCCAGGAGGTGTTCACGATAAGGAGACCTGGGATGAACAGACAAGCGCGTACCGTAGACTTTTCCCCAATCTGTATACGCCAGCCAAGAGGACTCCTTCGGCATGTCGAGCAAGTTGCCGACCAATGGGAAAGCGGGCGGTCCGGGAGGATAGGGAAGACCCTTCCGCCTGCGCCGTTGCTCAAACTTGATGACGAGCAAGGAAAATGCGGCTAATGCGAGAAGGTCGACGGTGACACTGTTGAGCGCCATGTTAGCGGCCGATTGAGGGAGGAGGGCATGATAAAGGACGTGCATTTCCTATTTATCTGACATTCTGCACTCCGGCATTCGGTCAGTCGCATGATGCATCATGGGAGCAGAAGCACGATAATCTGCACGCGTGCTCACGGCCTAGCAAAAGACCCGGTCCAATATTTACAGTGATATTCCGCCAACTTGAAGGGTTGTACGCCACCTCCACAGCGTCGATGGCTGCAAGTCAAGAATCGAAGGACGTCTCATGATTTGTTATCAAGCGATTCTTCTGAGGATACCAGTCAAAGAAGGACCGCGAAGAAAGAGAACTGGGAGGTTGTTACATTTATGCGGACACAGCTTGTCGGAATACAATTCCGAGTGACGAGTAATCGAAGTTACCTTTCGTAGCTCAAGCACGGAAATGCCGTCACGGAGGCGAGGTCGATATCGAGGTCTTTCGGGCTTGGTCGTTATGCGTCCTGGATAATCTATAGCTGTCGTTTCATCTCTCTCTCTCGAGGCTCAGAAGCACGTGGTGGACGGCGAGGCGACGCCTGGCAGCTATGCAGTGGAAAAACCGATAGGCAATGAACAGAGACTCTCCGGAGATAGCAAAGCTTACCTATGACAGTTCCTTTGACATTTCTCCTGGGATTATAGGCGTCACATCGCGTAAAGGCCTGGCCTCTCTGCTGACGAAAGTACACTGCAACAAATACTTGACATTTGGACCGACACACATGGCAAGCTATACGCGTAGACGTCCAAAAACCCAGCCTGAAGTCGTTCAGCATAGAGGACACAGATAAGGATGCATTCGCCTATGAGAGACTTGATTGCCGTCATCCTAGCTAGGAGCGATTGAGACTTAGTACCCTAGGTCTCAGTAGACTAGCCAGGTAAGAGGTCGACAAGCGCGTACGGTCAACGGTCGTAGGGTCATGACTGAGCTCGGCAGCCTCGGCCCGCGCCGAGCCGTGCTCGCAGTAAGTCAAGCTCACTACATAGTACATACATAGCAAATTCAATGCTTAGAGAGATGTCACCTTGGAAATAGAGCTGGCACTACATCCTACTACAACCCGTTTGAACTCGAGGATGTAATGGAATAGTTTTCTGCGTCGTTTCATCGCGTTCAGGTCGCGTCGCGTAAAGGCCACGTGAGTGTCCACTCTCATCACGTGCACCCCCTTCGACTTGCTCATCTTGCGACTTGCGCTCGTTCTCTCCTTCGCTCCTCGTCCTCCTCCCCTAGTCTCTTATACTCAACTTTGGCGGTCGCAGTTCATCCCGAATTCCTGGAGACATGGAGTTCGTTGGTGAACCCGCAATAGACCCTGCCCTGCAGGACCCTGAACCTCAAATTACAACACGAGAAGAACCTCCGCGTGTAACAGCCTTGGACGAACCACAAATAGCATCCGGAGAGTCCTCTTCAAGACCTTTGGCCGCTACTTCACCAGAAATAGGCCTTTTGGACCGCCCCCAGAGTGCAGAAACCCTCCAATCCATGGCCGACGGGCAGGCGGCCCCCGCCGACAGGCAACTCAATGTCACTGATGCACTGAGTTACCTGGACGCAGTGAAGGTTCAGTTTCACTCGCGACCGGACGTGTACAACGTCTTTCTGGACATCATGAAGGATTTCAAGAGCCAAGTGTGAGTTCATCCCCGTTGTCCATTTGTTACAGGCTAACATCTGTGACAGCATCGACACCCCCGGTGTCATCCAGCGCGTCTCCAACCTCTTCCATGGCCACCCTTCACTTATCCAGGGCTTCAACACTTTCCTTCCTGTCGGCTACCGCATCGATGTCGGCGCCTCTTCTCAGATGATCACCGTAACAACACCTTCGGGAACCGTTATGCAGTCCACCACCGACATGCTCGGGCTTCCGCCGCCACCCCCGAACGAAGGATCGAGTCCCCCGATGAGTACGACAGAATTCGGGGCCCCTCCTCGAGCGTCCTCGGCGCTCGGACTGCCGAGCAAGGCCCGCACCAGCTCTCCTGACCTCGTCGCCCTCGAGGATGCGGATCGACAGAATCTTGGGCCGGCAATGGACTACGTTCAGAGAATTAAGACTCGATTCAGCGACGACCCCGATACATACAAGAAGTTTCTAGAGATTTTGTCCAGTCACAAGTCTACCGCGAATAATGTAAGTCCAGATACATCATCCGGCCATTAGACAGATTGACACCTTGTTGTAGAAGTCCGAGGTGTACGCGAAAGTCGAAGAGTTGTTCAAGGATGCGCCTGAACTTTCGTCCGCTTTCCGGGAGTTCCTTCCATCAGGTGGCATGGGAGACGACGCGGACGATGGTAATGCCATTCGGGGCATGCTGCAAGGTCGCACAGCAACCCCCACCATGTCCGAGCACTTGCGTGCGCCCAAGCGTAAACAGCCCGAACAAGGTGCAGCACCTGCGAAGCGGAGACGGAAGGCGCCGGCGGAGAAGGAGAAGGAGAAAGAGCGGGAGCGTGAGATCTCACGAGGCAGCGGGAGCAAGGTGAGGGTTTACCTTTGATCTCGCACCCAGGAACTCAGTAGCAGCCGAAGCCGAAAAAGACAAAGCAACTCCCTGCCGAAGCGTCGCCTTTCTCTCACTACGCTACAATCACGGCGCCACCGTCGCCTCGCCGCTCCGGGCATCGCAGCCACTCTCACCATCCGCCACCTCACCCTCCCCTGCTCCCTCATATGACTTACCATCAACCCCCGCCATCTTCCGTGAATCCCAATCTTCCGCCTGGGCCCATGCCCGGCGCCGACGAAACGCAGTTTTTCACACGCGTCAAACAGGCGCTTGTTTCACGCGAGGCGTACAACGAGTTCTTGAAGCTAGTCAATCTGTTCACTCAAGACTTTATTGACCGCGCCCGGCTTGTGCGCGAGAGCAAAAGCTTTTTGGGCGAAACGGAGTTGATGGTGCAGTTCAAGGAGATCCTTGGGTGGGACGAGGGGTTGGAGAGGGCGGCGCTCGCTCGGGAACGGGAGGAGGCATTTTTGCCGCCTGGACGACCTATGACTATCTTGGATCGGCCGAGCAAGGAGGAGTTGAACATTCGTCATGGCAGTTATCGACGGTTACCCGTTGAGGTGCGCCATTTTTCGAGTCCGACTTGATCATGTCGCCGATATTAGTTAATTTTCAGGAGTACATCAATGTCAAGTGTGGGGGACGCGACGAGATGTGCAAGTCAGTCCTGAATGACGAATGGATATCTCACCCAGCGTTCGCCAGCGAGGACTCGGTTTTCATGGCGCACAAGAAGAACATCTACGAAGAGGCACTTCATCGGTCCGAAGAGGAGCGTCACGAGTACGACTTCCACATCGACGCTATTGTCAAGACGATCACAATGCTCGAGCCGATTGCAAATAAAATCGCCCTTATGAGCCATGAAGAGCGCGTTAATTTTAAGCTGAAATCTAGCTTCGGCGGGCCCGGGAAGAGTGTCCATCAACGGATTGTGAAGAAGATATACGGGCGTGATGCTGGTCTCGAGGTCATCCAGGCTATGCAAGAGACCCCGGCACTCGCAGTCCCTGTTGTGCTTACGCGCCTGAAGCAAAAGGAGGAGGAGTGGAAGCGCGCCCAAGGCGAGTGGAACAAGGTCTGGCGAGAGGTGGACGCGCAGAACTACTACAAGGCCTTGGATCATCAGAGCATCACGTTCCGCGCGGCCGACAAGAAGGCCCTGACCACCAAGGCGTTCGTGAGCCAGATCGAAGCAGTCATGGAGGAGCAGATGGCGAAGCGCGCGATCCTCATCGACCCCCTCTTCGCGCGCTCGCGCCCGCAGCACCAACTGGAGTTCGTCTTGGAGGATATGGACGTGCTCAAGGATGCGGTGAAGCTCTCGTTCTCGTACCTGGCTCGCCTTGCGGGCACGCAGATGCGGCTCGACAACGCACGCAAGAATTGGATCGAGGTGCGCCTCTACAATATCGTGCGATCCTTCTTCATGCTCGAAGATGGGTGGGCTGCGCCGGGCGATGCAAAGACGGCGGCAGCCATGTTCGTGGGGAAACGTCCGAAGAAGGCAAACGGGTCGGATGCGCGCGCTAACGGGACGAGCGAGGACGGCACCAGTGTGGGCGATGAGACAGACGCTTCCGGTCTTCCGAGCACATCGCGGGGATCCAATGGGAGGAACCTCACGGGCAACTTTGCGGGGGATCTGCGGAAGAATCTCCTCAAGAGCGAGCAGGCGAAGTCCGCGAGAGCACAGGTGCGGCCAGCGCATGCTACTGCGACTCCGTCACCGATGAGCTCGCGAATGGCTTCTCCGTCGCCGGCCCCTTTGCAAATCGACGAGGAGATGCCGGATGCCGTGCAGGAGCAACCTCAGACGCCTGAATCTCCGACGGAGAGGCGTCCATCGCGTAGGCGGTCCTTTTTCACTAGCACCTGGTTCTATACTCTACTTCGTCTGATCGAGGCAAGTGGTCATGTTTAGCTTCCATTGGCGATACTGACATCGCGTTACGAAGGTCCTGTATTCGCGTCTCAATCTGTTCAAGAAGATCGCAGCTGAGCGGATGAACGACCCGCCTTTATCGACGAATGCCAATCCGGTTGCAAAGCATCTGAACCTTGCTCTTTCTTCGGACGGGCTGGAAGAAGTGACTATCACGGCAGCACAATATTACGAATTCATGCTGGAATCTTGTGAGAAATTGTTTGACAACCAGATAGAGCAAGGGACCTTTGAGGACCAGATGCGGCATATGTTTGGGCTGAAGGTATGCTAACTTCAAAGACAGAGTGATGTGTACTGATCGTCGTCCTGTCAGGATGCTTACAAGATCTTCACTATCGATAAGGTAGTTGCTACCGTGATCAGACAGGTGTGGCTTTTCTCAGCATCAGACCCGTCTCGATGTCTCAACGTCTCGTAGGTGCAGGGTTGGGAACAAGATTCTAAGCTCGATAAGCTGGTGAAGGTGCTCTTTGATGAGCGACATCTTGATAATCCAAGCGTCGAGGATCATCGTAAACTTCGTCGACAAGCGGAAGAGATCATGGGCCCGGAGGAGAACTTGTTCCGGATCGACTGGGTAAGACAGAGGTCTCACTTCGGAGCAGGATCGCCGCTAACTGTATCGTAGCTACCGGACTCGAAAGTGATGACTTGTCAGCTTCTCAGCAAAGATGGCTCCAGTCTAGATGATGCCGAAGTCCTATCAGGACGATGGCAATCATACATCGAGTCCTTCGTTTCAGTAAGCGCCGTTTCGGTTTTGTACGCGTCGTGCGCTGATGTTCCTTTTTAAGGAGGCCGAGACTCACGGCATCCCTCCCGCCAAAGTCCGGCGTCCTTTCCTCCGCCGGTGAGCCGTGCAACCCTCTTTTTCTAAGTGTGCGGTCGGCTCACATGTCCACGGTACAGGTCCCTCCCGAACCCCACACCCGATACCCCACCGCTTGTCGTGGCCCGCGGAGGGCTTGAGATCAAGGTTTGCGTGCGCACGTATCGGCTGTTCTTTGTCTCGCATACCGAAGAAATCCTGTGGCGTAAGATTCGCCCTGGAGAGCAAGAGCGTGCGGAAGCGATTTTGCAGTCCCGCAATGCTCAACGCCGGCAATGGTTGGACAAGTTCAAGCCTGGAGTGCCACCGTCACAGCCTGCGGACTAGGCTTGTAGCAGCCGTCGTGTATGTACTTTATCCACCGTGTTGTCGGTCTGATGTACTCCGTGTAGTGTCGATCGGGTAATAGTAATGGAGTGTGCTCGATTCTTCATGGTGCCAGTAGCAAATTGGTGTTCGCAATTTCAGTCCTGCATTATGGAAGCCTTGACCCTTAGCGGAACAGCCCAGAGTTCTGCCGTCGTCGCAAGATTCAAGGAGGAAATGTATGAATCATTAATCTTGCGTACTCACCCTCGCCTTCGTAGTGCCTTGGTACGTGGTACCTTGTCCCTTCCATTCTTCTCAATATCGGCGCAGGCTTGTCGCGTCTAGATCGACGGCCTCTCTTCAGACTCTTCTTCACGCTTGCCGAGTGAACCCTAACGATCGACTCGGTGTCTATTGTCGAAAGGGCCGGCTATGTGGGACCGACATAATCTTATATCCTGACTGAAGTATCAAGCTTCAGAGCAAGGTCGACTGCTTGTTCTTCCAGCGGCAGGGTCTCCAAACATGGTTACGCGGTGATCGAGCTATACTAATGGCACCCTGGCACAAGGTCAATACTCTTCAGACGATCTTCCGAGCTCGATCGTCTTCGATGGCTAGGAATGGCTAGGCTTCGTTTCAGCCGATGCGCGCCCACACGTGGGCTCGGAGTACTGTCCTTGCCGTGTCCACATGTTGACTACTTGCACAAGTAGGCCTCGGGCCCTGAAGGTACTCTTCCTCGTCAATATTAAAATTTGCGGATGGTGGTAGACACCGAGCGTGGTCACTAGCGTGGTGTTGGCAAAGGGCAGCGATCGGTATGAGATTCACGGGATACAACTGATGATGTTATGATACAATATTGTCGCCCTCTACCCTCTAGGAACTGCGCTGCCCTGGGACATGTTTCTTGAAGAACTGACAAGCAGCCGCACCACGTCGGAGTTTGTTCAAGCAAATATTTCAGGACACTCACGTCTGTCAAGAATATTGCCGAATCTTTCGGCGTGCGCTCCTGTGTCGCGAAGTCCACGTACGTTACGCCGAAGCGCGTGGTGTAACCATCCGCCCTGCAGAAAGACTCCGATGTGAGGACGATGTCAACCGAAGACAAGAGACAGCAATATGCACCATTCAAAATTATCGAGCAGACCTGAAGCCGCGGGCAGAGCATTCATCAGCTGATCAAGGGACCAATAGAGAATACGACGCTTACTCCAGGCGAAGTAGCCCCGTATATCAACCCCGTCTTCCGAGTGTGCGTCGAGCATTGCGTTCACGTACCCGCGGAAATACGCCACGCGGTCCGTGTCTTTGATGGCGTCTGAGAAGGGTTTGTCATTCTCCCCTTTCGCAGGGAAGCCGTTTTCTGTGACACTGAAATGAATGAATTCGGTCAGGGGGTTCTCTACGCGACTGAGGGTAATAATCTTACAATATCGGTTTTTTGTATGTCTGATCGTAACAAAACGTCAATCGGAGCTTCACCTACCATTGTGAAGGTGCTTACGTTGTGGACATAGTTCAGCAACTGCGAGGACGAGGTCAGCTCTCCATTCAGCCGAAGTACAGATGAATAGCTTACTTTTCGGAAGCCTGGTGCATCTACGCGGGAAGCAATGGTAAGACACGAATTTTCCGAGGGTGGGGACTCATACATACAATCACGCATCCATCCCACATGACCTAATAGGATAGTCAGACGAAAAAATCCATCATTGCACTGGTTAACGCTTACTCTCTGTGCCGAGTACCGTGCCATCCTTTCGCGTGAACGTCGATGTGACATGTCCCAGGACATCACTTACTCCTCCATCCTCTTCGGTGATAACCTCAGTCAAGAGTGCCAGGTCGTCGAACAGCGATATTCACTTACTGACGAGCATTGTTGTGTACGTGTTGAGACCGAAGAAGTCTGTGCAGCCGGCATGCAAGACTTCTAGCTCCTCCGAAGTAAAATCACGAAGTCGGTCCCCGAGGATTTTCTTCATCGAGGGAGGGTATGCACCCTTGAAGATTGGGTCCTAGAGGTGGTGTCCATGAATGAAAAGATCAGAAGAACCGACGCGTGACAGTACTGACGGCAAGGAGGCCTAGAATACAAAGTTAGATATGTACTTGTTTTAATCATGAAATGCCTCACCGAGTCTGAAATCCATCGCGCGTTGAGCGGCTGCCACATCTGCACATCCCCTGGATCAGTGGTTGATGAAGGTTAGATATAATTCGTAGACTGACTTTCGGGAGCGTCATCGTATGGTTCAAACCAGAAAGAGTCCAACGCGACGCCGATCTGACCTTCTTGCGTCTCACGATACGAATTGTCGTAAGCCTGGACGGTGTATGCGTGGGCAAGAATCTGGTTGTGGATGACGCTGGACACGTCGTGCTGTCCATCAGCAAGAGAGAGGCAGAGTGAGAAAGATGTTACTAACATCCAGGGTTCTGTCTTGCTATCGCCGGCTGCGCAGCGTTTTCGATCGCTCGAGCGGCCGGGAGCATTGACCCCAGTGCCGTATCCGAGGTTGGCAACACACCAGGGTTCATTCAGTGTGATCCTGTTCGAATCCTCAGAAGATCGTGAGGTATAAGTTCAAGACGACGTACCAATCTTTTACCAGGTCCCCAAACGCGGAGAAGCAAGTCTGGAATGATGTTAGTGGATTGAGGGTCAGCAAGGGAGATTGATTACCTCCGCGTAGTAGACGAAGTCTTTCACAATCTCGTCCTTGTTTAGCCAGCCGCCGTAGCTCTGGTGCAAGGCGTCAGGGAGGTCCCAGTGGTACAAAGTCTAGCCATAGCCTTATTCAGCTCTGGTCAGAACCACGGTATACTCAGACACTCACTACGTAGGGTCGAATCCCGTTGTTTAGGAGTTCCTGAATATATGCTCGGTAGTAATCAATTCCGGCTTGGTTGACTCTGGAGTGCCGACTGCCGTCGGGGATGATTCTAGACCAGGATAGCGAGAACCGATGTGCAGCGACTCCGTACGACTTCAAGAGGGAGATATCCTCGCGCCAGAGTTTGTACGACTCGGTGGCCGTGTCTCCATTCAGGCCGTCGAGAGTGATGCTGGGCTTGTGCGTATGCGTATCCCAGATGGAGGGGCCCTTGCCGTCGGCATCGGGAGAGCCTTCGATCTGGTAGCTCGCTGTACAACACAGTAGATCAGTCAAAAGGCCCGTAAAGCGCGATGCATTGAAGGCTCCTCACCCGTGGCGAAGCCCCATTGGAATGTTTTAGAGAACGACTTGATACCGGGCATGTTAGGAAAGAAAACAAAGGAACTGGTAGGGTGCTGGCCTACATGCGATTGTCTCAAAGGCCTTTATAGCAGCTTTCGGGCATAATCACCTGTCTGGTGCTATGGACCCTTGCGTCCGCGGTGATCGAGTCGCACTAAAGATCAGACAGAATAGGGTACCGCGAGTTCGAGCCCAGCCTGTTCGGGGTTCATGCTCACAAGACAGTAGGCGCTCAAGCTCGGTACTGGTAGTGGATTGGATCGCCTCCAGGCAAGCGAGGTACGAGCAAATGCTGGCAGGCGGTGGCACACGACCTAACCGATGAATCGGTGGCACGGCAGCTGCGGCGACCCTATGCGCCGATGTCCAATCTCGGGACATGACTCACCTTCCGAGTCCGCCAACAGTTGGCCGGGAGTCCGGCGGGTTGCAAGCGAGCATCGAGAGTCGGAGAGTACATGCAACCCTGTCGAACACCATCCTGAGACGCGACCGACAACGGACAGAGAAACGTATTGATGTTTGCTGGAGCACGAGTCGTACGTTCGTTCTTCCAAGTCGGGTTGTTAGCAAGGTGAAATGATCGCAGAGCTGCTGCACTGCACTACAAACACAGAGGATCTGCGGCAGTCCCAAAGACGGTGAGATACGTCAGGCAGGGTCTGAATCTACAATCCACCTGTCGATATTGCTGGAGAAGTGAGTATGCTAAAGAGGAGATCCTATCAATTTTTTGGGATGTACCGACCCTGACGCTGAGATCGAAACCCCGTGGGGACGCCCTTTAGCTTCGGAGCTGACAGCACACCTCTGTCTCTTCTCTTGATGATCTCACTTCACGCGAATCATGGAGTTGGGCGTCGGCACCCTCAACATCCATATCTTCTGTGGGCCTGTAGATACGATGGGAACAACCCACAAGAAAGCGTTGTGGCGTATTTTAACTATACCCATCGAAAGTGCCGGAGACGTGTCCCTTGATATCCAAGGCTTGAATAGCCCTGTTTACGAGATAGCGTTTCAATTCCTATCGTAGCGGTGAACTTCATCGGCACTGTTGCTACCGAGACAAGGTACACCGTCTGTCCAGCGAGTCGTGTAGTCCGGTAAGCCGCTGAATGCGGTCGACTGATGAGCGCAAGCCAAATCCGAGTAAAGGGATCTTATCGCCAGCACTTGTGAAGATGCGACTATTCCATCGGCGACTCCACTGGCCAGCATGCCCGTGACAGCCCGCGTTTGCCTGTCCACAGCTGTTGTACCGAGGCAGAGAAGCTTGCGTCAAGGATATAAGCTGCTCCGTGCGACCCTGTCCGCCAACCAGCAAGCCGGCTGTGTCCATTCGATGGGATGTCGATCGTGAAGATATCAAGTCGGAACATGCGTAGTAGGAGACCCAAGTAGTAGTTGCGTTGAGAGTCAACTGGCATCGGCCAAGGCGTCCACGTACAGGAATCAAAGTATACTGGAGGGCGTGTTCGTCGTCTAGGGGGAGCCAGAGGGCTAGCATCTCACGGACACGCTCTCCACTGTACTCCGATCTGTCCAACTGTCCGCCTGCCAACCTCGCGTGCTTGAAGGGTCAGAAGGTGCAGTTGCAAGCGTTGCTATGGCGTGTTCGCAAAAGGTGACCGGCTCGGTACGTATAGGACTGCATTCAGAAACCGAGTCGGAGGTGATTGAAGGCGATCATGCGCTCAAACAGCAGATGAGCGCAGGTCACCTGGTGTATCAAGAGATAAACGAGGTGAGGATAGATGGGAGACCGTCGGTCATGAAGCCTTCAAAGGGTCAACGATCGGGTTCGGTGCACATCCCCAGAGACGGTATGGACGACGGTGAATCCCAGTCAGAATCTAACATGAAGAATTCGTAACGACTGTCGGCATGCGAGATCAGTACCTCACAAGTCTCTCTGACGGTCGGCGACATGCATCTCTACTTGAAGAGTCAACTGGGTTCGGCGTCAGTGCGAGGCGAGAGGAATGCAGATATGATGACGCACCTCATCAAATCTACTATCTTTCAGCATTGGTCGAAGCCTGTTTTGTGCCCCGTCTTGAGGGTTGCCTTCGCATCCGGACGTCGAGTGATTACTAGCAGCTATAGCGACCAAGAGTAAACCTAAGGGGAGTAGGCTTTGCAGGGTCAAGTTGAGGAAGATATCGATAGTAGTAGCCTGCTTCAACGACTTCAAACCGTTCCTTCGGTCATCTCGGCCGATTGCGGCGGACTCTGCCGGAGAAACTCGGACTGAGTCGGACTTCCGAAGGACTCCGACTCAGGACTGGGATAATTGCCAGTGAACGACTCTAGGATGTTATCTCATGAGCAAATCATTTAACTAGACGACATCGGAGGAGACAATGGCGAGGCGTCCGAATTTTTAACATCACGGTACTGAACGAGAGAGAGTAAACTACGCAGGTGTACTGACATTCATGACCTCGCAAATATGAATAATAAATCTACCTCAATGGCAAATCCAGCGCATGGTCTACTCCATATTGAAGAAGTAGGTTGACCAAAGTCGGTATATCAAGCACTGGTACCGTAGAGGTGTGAGAGTGAGGATATCAGGCTACGTAAGAGGGGCGACGTACCTCCGTTCCGTCGAAATACTGCTGCTTTGAGCACCCTGCTGCGGACAGAGATACATCTCGCTGGCGAGGGTTATTCCTAAAGGTTTGGGTTTGAAATTCCTGCTTGATTCTGATGCCTGTGTCAACATCCTATCCGGATCGCGAGCTGCGAGCGTGAGGCAGCGAGCCCAATCATGCCCCTTGTCCCTGGGCACTTGTCATTCATCTCGTTGACCAATGAGTCTTCCAATGGAACTGCGATGTCATTCAGTGTTGTCCCAGGTGATCCGGGATTGTGTCGGAGTGCCAGATCCACTGGTGTTGTCTGACGCATGGAGTCATGCGTGCCAAAATCACTCCCACACTGGTGTGACTGCGGGCCTGGGATAAATGAAATAGTCAGCAAATGCCGTCCTGGAAATCTGACATTTCTGATCATCGTAGCAACCTGTCTGTCTCAGGGATCGAAGATACTTGGAGTAGACTCGCAGCAACAACGAAGCGAGGTGCCCCGAGTGAATCGCTTGTCATCGTTGGCGCAAATCCTCCTCGCAAGGATGTCGTCGGTGGCAATCCCGAAACACGCGATGCGCTTCAATTTCCGTAAATCAGATAATGTCAAAGTGGGACGTCCTGTAGATGAGAGAGTGAGTGTCAGGTACAGCAAGAGCATAAGAAAGAACCCACAACCGGCCGCCGAAGAATGCTTTCGCGGAGATGTCGAGTTGAGTTTAACGGCAGTGATGACCACGCGGATATATGTCGTGCATCAGACTCCGCAGAGCAGGGATAGCAACGCCTGCCGTAAGTGATTATACATGGTTTGCTCGAGCGAGGCTAAAAGGGCCAGGGACATATTCAGAGAACGTTACGGGAGAGAATCATGATCAGAGCGGTAAAGTCGCTGTCATCTAACAAACCTGAAGACAAATGATGCTGACGCACTGTTTCAATTCGGACACCACTGGCCGATACTTGGTGAAAACGACGGACGGTAGGCGGAGTTAGACACCTAGCAAGCGAGATGAAAGGCAGACTGACGCTCTAGTCGCTACGACGCAGGAACCTGTGATAACTGTGGGGAAGGGTGACATACGATGCGCATACTCAGACATACCCACTCGCCTAGTAGACGTCAAGAACGCCTTCGACGTCGTGTGATCTTCTGACCAGCACTTTTTGTTCGTGAATGGATTCGGGATTCGGATCGCTATCATCTTGGTCCGTGACAGCGGGTGAGCGTGAGCCTCGTGCTATGAAACGTTAGATGGTCGCTATTCACTGTATTATCTGTTAGAGTAGGTTATCAAATAGGGTCAACGGCGTCTCTGTGGGTGATCAATAAGATGGGAGACTGACCTGTGCCTAAGAGTAAAAGTACAGCGCTTGATAGCAAGACGACCGGGATGCAACGGGCTATAGTCCTCGGAGTAAAGGGGGACTTGCCGCTTGCTTCTGCGGCAAGCTTCAAGTTCGTCGCAATGCGCCCGAGGTAATGGCTCACCCTTTGTCGACTGTCATGGACAGCTGGAGTGTATACATGATGCTGAGCGTAAGTCAAGTCGAGCAATGATGAGAAATTCGCACCTGGATGTATGAATGAGACAGGTCAGACCCCACGATACCCAAACAAACAAGACAAGGACGTGAAGCTTATCCGGAATACGATGTCAAACAGCGCTCAGTTTAGGCGAGTGCTTATAGCCCGATAACACACTTCCGTCTCCGAGGTAGACACCCGTGATCTTCTCAGGTACGTCTAGGACCTTTGTGATCCGACATCCCGCACGGAGACCGTGCCAACAACCCCCGTGGCCCGCGCCCTGCGCCTCCGTCACTATCTTGTTATTCCCCTGCTCAATGAGCTGGAAGTTCAAAGCGTCTGCGACTCACCGGGATGTGAGATAGCGGGCACCGGGATGAATAGAATCCGATCACACTATGAACTGACGACTGATGAGTCGAACGACGTGCCCACAGAAGGAGCGTCGCATGCCACGGGGATTCACATGCAGATTCCTGAGAGCGAAGATTGTCAGCGATGCTCAGGGACTGCATACTGAGAGTGACAATCATGAGGTAAGATCGAGGGAATAACGCTCTCACCGGGAAACGAAATTTCAGGTCTACCACCTGCCGGCCTGATTGAAGCCAAGAGAGTCAACATTCTCGGCAATTGCTCACTTTCACCACACAGTAATTGCATCACGCCGCAGTAACCGCGAATGTTTCCGGCTTCATCGACGATGGTGAGAATATTGGGAAGAGACCTGTCGTCAGACCAAGACTTGACTGAGAAGCGAACACATAGATATAAAGCCTCGTATCTCCACCTCCAGAAGCTATCGTCTCGAGTGAAGAATGAGCGAAGGGAGACACAGGCGTCGGCGGACGAGTGGCAAAGTCAGTATCTGAGTGACAAAGGTGTTCGGGCTTTGCCGAAAGCATAAGCGCCGGCGTGCCGCTCGCTGAGCCTGCTCCTTCTCCTTCGCGTCTTAACTCCATCGCCCATGAGATCGTATTCGCTCAATGGCTGAGTTTTCGTTTCCAAATGTGTCATGGTCAGAAATCATACCTCACTTGGACGGCTCAATCGGGCTCGCAGACGTCACAGTGCCCATGCACTTACGAAGCCCGACCCGAACTTGACGTCGACTGCCAGTGTGACGCCGAGCGCTGCTCCTAATGCGCGATGGAGTGGTTCGTTCACACCCTAGGTACGTTATAAGACATTGGAATTGTTCTAGGTCAGTCTCTTTGAGGCATTATCCCCGGTCGTTCTTTGGACGTGAGGGCAAGGTGACGCGGCTGGTACGCTGGCTCGGCAGAGATGTACCGTCCAAGGACGCGTTAATCTCATTCCATACCCATGTGCAGGTGAGACTATTGGACAGGTAAGTATCAGCCAGAGTAATCATTTCCTTTTCTATTTGTCCAGGTACCTGGAGCTGCGGCGCCGTCACGTTGCTCGCAGACGTCGCCGGCATTCCAGTTTTTTTCTATGTGCCATCACCACATCGACGTGCCTTGGCCGAGGCGTCGCGCGAAGGAATGGTATTGCTATATTCTCCTATTTAGCCACATATTGAGCCACTGAATAGCCAGCGTATAAAAGAGCACACACGGGTCAGTCATGAACCCCAGATCCTTACTCTCTTTTCATTCACTCATTGCGATGTTCCAGCTTCGTTCAGATATCTTATTTATTGCGTATCTATTCTCCGGTGCCCTCGCTGGCATTGGTCCTATTACCAATCTCCCGATCGTGAATTCAGTCATCGCTCCCGACGGTTATTCACGAGAGTAAGTCTGGGAACATAGTCATATTTCTGAGTATCGCTGAAAGCCATAATAGTGCTGTGCTGGCTGGGGGAATATTTCCAGGACCTCTCATCACTGGTCTCAAGGTATGCCGATCGACATCCGACGCTCATCCCGTTCCTAACCCCTCCTAGGGCGAAAACTTCCAGATCAATGTTCAAGATCAACTGACAGACACTTCGATGGATACTGTGACATCTATAGTAAAGACTATCTACCTGCTATTATTTACACTCTCCGTTGATTTGAACTTATCCCCCTTTCCCGCTCAGCATTGGCACGGCTTGTTTCAACACACTAGCAACTATGCTGACGGCCCAGCATTCGTGACGCAGTGCCCGATCATCCCGGGGAACTCGTTCCTCTACAACTTCAATGTTCCTGACCAGGCGGTAAGCTCGCCGGCCTCCTGTTCCATTCACATTTCCAACCACACTTGACTGTCAGGGCACTTATTGGTACCACAGCCACTTCCGCAACCAGTATTGTGACGGATTGAGAGGCGCTATCGTTATATACGATCTTTTGGACCCACATCTTCTCCTGTACGACGTTGATAACGGTGAGTCTAGTCTCCATCGACAGTTTTTATACGTCGCCTACTGACTCCCGCGGATTCTCTCCAGATGACACGGTCATCACTCTCGCTGATTGGTATGCCCGTCCTCGATGTAAACCAAGTAACAATGCTCATTCTTTGCAAGGTATCACTATCTGTCTCCGGACGCTCCGGCTGTTCCGTGGGTTGCATTTTTCTAGCATTCCTGCCGCATCTTACATCTGACATTCAACCTCTAGCGACTTCACCTCCGGGTTGATAAATGGTAAGGGACGGTATAGCGGAGGTACTGCCGTTGATCTTGCAGTTGTCAACGTGGTCTCTCTTTTGCGGTAGGAGGCTACCTTCTCGTTGCCTCGCTCGTTTTCTGACAGTGGATTCTCAGCTATCGCCTACGCATCGTGTCTATTTCATGCGACCCTAGCTTCACGTTCTCAATCGACGGCCATCAGCTCACCATCATCGAGGTCGATGGTCAAAACGTCCAGCCGCTCGTCGTCGACAATTTGAAGATCTTCAATGGTGAGCTTGTTTGTCACATTCTGTCATGACGCACCGTATGACGCCAACACATCTTGGCGACATAGGCCAGCGTTACTCGGTTGTCGTAAGTCTCAGCCACTCGCGGCATCGTGAGGCGCCACTGATGATGCTATTATACCATAGCTCAACGCCAACCAACCCATCGGTAATTACTGTACGTTCACCCGATCGTCTAATCCAGACTCGCGTCGCACTAACGAGGCATCTTAGGGATACGCTCGCTTCCCACGGTAGCTGGCGCGACGACCGACGGCGGGATCAACTCCGCTATCCTGCGCTATCTTGGCGCACCCGTTGCGGATCCTACTTCGACTAGCAGCCTTAGCCTTCCACTCGTCGAGACGAACTTGCATGTAAGCGTCTGCTCTATCTTTCCTCTCTGTATCTCACTGACGCTGTCGCCGAATAGCCTCTCACCAACCCCGCCGCCGTACGCCCTGGTCTCAGATAAACTCGTCTCTTACTCACGCAACCTCTCTTCAGCCCGGAAACCCAGTCCCCGGTGGCGCCGATATCAACCTCGAGTTTGACGTCGCGTTTGTGCGTCACGTCTTGTAGCATATTGGAGATCATTCATACTGACGATAATCTATAGGTCAGCGGGCAGTTTCAGGTGAATGGTGCGACGTTCGACCCGCCAACTATCCCGGTCCTCCTGCAAATCCTCAGCGGTGCGTCATCCGCGTCGTCGCTGCTCCCTGCAGGGAGCATCTACGGCGTGCAGCCAAATAAGGTTGTCGAACTCGTTATCCCCGGCGGTGCTGTCGGCGGACCGGTGCGCATTCTCTACAAGTAGAACCCTCTCGCTCGCTCGCTGACGTGCTCTACTACCCTCCAGCATCCAGTTCACTTGCACGGGGTAAGCCGTTCACTTATATCCTGCGCTAAAGAGTCAGAGCTGATCTGTACTATTCGCAGCACACGTTCTCGGTTGTGCGCAGCGCAGGGAACTCCTCGTACAATTTCGCGAATCCTGTCCGGCGCGACGTTGTCAGCATCGGCGACACGGACGACGAAGTCACGATCCGTTGGACCACCGACAACCCTGGCCCATGGTTCTTCCACTGCCATATCGATTGGCATCTCAACCTGTATGTACACCTACACGGTAGCCAAGATGCAACACCTATACTCACTTGTTGAAGGGGCTTTGCGGCTATATTCGCCGAAGACGTTCCGGATGTTGCATCCGTCGACGGGGGTGTCTCGAGTAAGTGTCTGATTATGATATCGTGCATTCCACGATCGCGGATACAGGCTAACGACTTTTGTAGCTGCATGGAACAACCTCTGTCCGCAGTATAATGAGTACATTACTACGAATACTCCCTAATCGCTACATCCATGGCTTCTCGCGCTCTTTATCTATCCTCTCTTTTCCTTTGATCGAATTTGGTTTAAGCCATCTCTAACTTACCTGCGTACAGTTACGCTTTCGTTTCGAGTCTTGGGTTTTGTCGAATCGGAAGTACCGGGTCTGGGCTACACCCTACGAGGCGTTCTCCTCTTTTGCCTGTGTTGTACAGCGTATCTGTCTTATTTGGGCTGTTTGACTGTGTATCAGGGTTTTCAGGTGACGTGCTTCAGACAAGAAAAATTACAGTGCGAGTTCTTTTCATACGCGGTACTTGGGTGGAGGCTCGGAGGGATCCGGCCGACCTGGACATGGGCCTAGTGCCGGCGATGCCGAGCTGCCGATCCTTGCTCATCACATTCAATTGAACTTGAACTTCACTAGGAACTCTTCACCGTTCGTCTCGTGTTCTCCTTGCGTTCTCCCTGCTGTTCTATCTCGAATCGCCCACCTCCTGTAGGCCGCGTCGAAACAACATATCTTGCATAACGGCACCGACGCCTGTTCGTCTCACTCGTGTGACGAGTCGTGTTGACGGGCTGCAGGCTGCATGTACAACTTGCATTTCCCTGGCAGTGCTCTAGTCGATATGCTCTTTGGCCGTTCTCTACAGTGTATGTGGGCTTTTGGTGGATCCTCTGAAAGCTGTGCGGTGGCTCTGGCACCTCCGGAAACTCCAAGTTTTCCAGTCGGCCACTGAACTAGCGCAACAACGTGATGAGTCGCATTCCTTGGCATATCCGTGGTAGAAGCGTGTTTCTTATCTTCTTAGTGGTAGGAAAGACGGAATGGAAGCCCCAGGTTGTGATCGCATCGGTATGACTCTTCCGAACAATGTCCTGAATCATCAGATTCACCGGTTGCGCGGGGCTCTCGATCTTCACTCTGTCGGTCAACAGCTCCATCGTCTTGATATGGCACGTCTCGACGCTCCACTCACGACGTAGATTCTGAATTTATGTGTGCTTCCCGAATCACTCTTACAATCTAGTCGTACTTGTCTGCGTCTTGACCTGGGCTTCTATCTCCTGAGCGTTCTCCTGGCCACACGTGTCCTCGATTTCCGACAAGATCCTCATGGATCAAGGACTCTGTCTGGTCTTTGTCCTGAATGGCATACATGACTTCATTACACGCTCCCGCACACATCCCGGTATTTATCTCGCATAAATACATCCCAACCCACGACCGTTCCATCACCATACAGATCTTCACTTTCCCCACGATGGGCTTCAAAGACACATTCCATTTCGACCCCCACAAGTATCGCGAAGAAAGCGAACGCCTCAGCAATGACGATCTCATCAAAAAGCATCACAGCAAAGTCGCGACCTACAGCGCGGCGTGTACTGGCGTCGCCATCGGCGCAGGCGGCGCGATCTTCACGCACGGTATCTCCCTCATCCCCGCCGCATACAATCTTCGGCAGGCCGTAGTCCGTCTCCTCAAGCTCGCGATCATCGAGGCGGTCCTCGAAAAGCGGGGGCAGGGGCCGCCGCGCGTTCGTGCACGTGACGTCGGCGCAGGAGTGCTTACCAGCCTCGCTGCATCTGCCGTGGGCTTCGCAGCAGGAGACGTGCGTGTCTATGTTCTCTCCGCTTCAGTGGATGTTTATCATTGCTTTTTGGACTTACAGGCGCTTGGGTCGGCAGCAGCTTCGTCTGCAGGGCCCCACGTGGGAGCAGTCGTTGCGGCTGCATTCGAACACCCGAGCCAGTTCTTTGCGGGCGCGTACCACGGGGCAGGCGCAGTGTTCCATCACAACGCTGGGGCGCACACACCGAGCAGTCCGCAACCCCAGCCGTACCAGATGGGCACGTATGCGGGGGCGGAGGCCGTCAAGCAAGGCGGGGAGGAAGGTGCGGAGCACTTCGTTGGTTGGGTCATGCAGGCGGCCGAGAAGCATATGCTGGGTTACAAGACGTCGTCGCCGGTACAACGACCGATGAGTCCACCCCCGCGATATCAGTCTCCTCCGCCGGGATACTTTTCGCCGCCGCCTCAGCAGCACTGGTAGCCGCCTCAGCAGTACTATGCGCCACAGGTTCTTTGATTGACAAGCGATGTGGTTGTCGATCGCGTGATAATTTATACCACACTAGCTTATTCGTTATAACACTTACTGTGATTAGTTCTGTCCCAGCATGCCATGGCTCTGGTTACTCTCTTTCCTTCGCTGGCGAACCTCTTAATTACAATGTATCTCGGTTTACATTCAATATTACCGCATACGTTCCCCTCGCGTTCAATGGCCAATCCTCTGCGTCTTGGCCGACCTGCACCAGGCAACCACGCCCGCAATGGGAGCAGCCGTTCCTGAGATGTCTCTTTCAAGTCAGGAACCCTCACCCGATGCACCGTGCCCAGTTGGATTCAGCAAAAGACTGGAAGGAGAAGACGTGCGGGTCGTCGATGTCAATGGTTGACAGGAACGCGGAGCAAGCGCATATCGAGTCGCAAGTGTTTCCTTGCCTCCAAGATACTTGAAAAACTTCACATTAGGATAGGGGCATTGCCATTAATGAGCAATGAGCAATCCGATCAGACGCGGAGGAGTCACGTCCGTGGGCATGAGGACGAGGGCGGGCAGTGAGAGTGTGGGAAGAAATGCGTATCTTGGTGTGCAGCGGAGTGTGTCGCTGTCGCCCCGTGTACTACTCGAGGTATTGGCAGTGCAAGCTCACCGTTCTTTGGGTATCGGATCATCACAAGCCAGCTAACTTAGCGAGTGCCGCGGCGACCAGCCGTACTATCAGTTAGGACGCCATTCCCAGCTGCAAGCGGTTCCGAGAACAAGTAATCTCACCGTACGACTGGCCGACATGTAGAGCGTCCGCAGTAAGCCAATCAGCGGGCCTGAAGCCCTCAGATGAGAGTTGAGCCAGAGAACCGACGGGAAAGTATGGGTGGGATAGACAAATTTCGCATAGGAAAGAAAGGCTTCTTCTTTGTCTGGAGACTCACCAAGAAACCCAAAATCATTCCGAGATGCACGCAGGATTCCGCGATCGTCGGCCCAAGCACGGAGAATGACCCCGATCAGGAGATATGGAAATTGACGCGGACATCTTCAAGCCAACAAGATGATAATTCTCGGGCGCGTCTCGAGTTGAAGATGGCGCGAGGAACGAGGTGGCACACCTAGCACAAACTACACAGATCAGACGTTGGGGTTGGTGATAGGACATACCAGCCTGTCAAGCCTTTGCGGTCAACAGCGGTTTGAGCAGGCGATTGAGGTACAGTCTGCCCGTACAGACCACGAGTGCCAGTGCGCACTTTCTGTGGACTCTGTTGTATTGACTCTTGAGTATCCTCATCCGCTCGTGCACGCGCACTTTGACGGAGAAAGAACCAATACCATGCGTTCCACGGGGACGTCGCGTACATTCACAAGAGCCTGCGTGGGCCAACTTGTACATACTGGTCTGAGAGAAACGCTCAGAGCTGGCCGCGGCCTGAGCATGCCGACTCGCCGCTCGGAGTCTCGATCAAACCGGGACTGTGACCGCGTGACCAGTGCTATTCAAGTCTCCCACGCTCTCGTTTGCTCTGAACGTTCATCGGCATCCTTCCAAAACGTTTCAGCTTCAAGCTCTTTGACGTTGCGCGACGCGTAACTCCTCTTTCAACTATCTCGGGAATATATCGCCGTGATGCGTCCAATTCGAGCGCCCAATGGTGCTTACGGCCGCGGCGCTCTGTACTTGCCGTCCTTTCGATGCCTCTGATGGGCGACAGCAATGAGCTCATACTGGATTTGTGGCGCGGTGTCGATCGACTCCTACCTATACTTCAGGTGTGGATATAGAAATGGAAAGGCTGGATTGTGAACCAAGGGATTTGATACGCGTGTTCCGGGAGGCTCTGCGTGCGTATCATTTCCTTGTGAATATCTAGAGCGGGGTTTGTGTTCTTTCTGATGTTGAAGCTCGTTGCACTTTCAAGAGAGAGGTAATGGAAGGGGAAATACTACCCCGGATGCTGGTATCGTGATCAAGGAGCCACCCGTACATCGTTCACCTCGCTATGAGAGATCCCCTTGGGGAAGCAGAGCGCGTTTGCACTCTGACACCCGATATTTCTACTCGCACGACTGCACCCGGTCAATATATTTCGTCTCGTCAACTCAATCTCGACTCTCCGGTCAATCGTAGCAGCGTCTATGGGCGTCTCTGGAATGGGCGGCTGTAATCGAGATAAAGAGCACCCGAGAACCAGCTTGGTGCGCTCTCCCCAAGTCTTCCGGTGCGTATACACCTGAGGCGAAATGGTGAATTGGAACGACCCTGGAACAGTGGCGAGCAACTACGGTAAGCTCGATGTTCCATCGAGGCCGTACTCGACGAAACCCTCAACGATTGATTTTACAGCCTCCCTTGTCAAGTTGACACACGTATTTGGCGGAATATACATGCACGCCACTCACGATCGCTCGGAATTTTATTCACATTTACTTACTTACCCCGACGTCTAGATGGGAATTCTACACGCACCTTGACTTCGACTGGAGTATCGTCAGTGGGAAGCGCCCATATCGTTGGACTTTCTGGGCACGTCCTTCTCTCATTCCATTTTTCTCGTAGAACTCATTGGGAAGGGCAGCTGTATCTGAATTGCCGCCTATCTGGAATTTTAGCTTTGATCACGATGTTCGCGGGTTTCGATGTCACGCACAAGATCAACTGCCAGGTCTGTCGTATATCCACTGCCTACCAACATTTCCTACAGCAGCTCGATCATGTCTTTAGGCGTGGGTTACGTTTGCATTTGTGCGTTTTTCTGTCAAATCCGAAGTCCTTCTCTGGGAATTAAAAATTCACCGATTCCCAGTCGCTGGGATATTCAGCGTTTGCATGTGCATCCGCTCTGATTGTTCTGCGCATGTGAGTACCCCGATATGGAGAAGACACCTCCGGTTGACGTCTCGACCAGCATGGCGATCTGGGAACGCAGACGCCCGATCGTAGCTCTCGCCGTCGCAGTTTGGATCATAAACATTGCATTCATCATCCGAAGTGAGTACTCTATGCCTGTGATACTCCCTCAATCAATTTTTTCTTATCTTGATCACAGGTATCATAGTGGTAAGACATTGTTTGTTGCCTAGGATTCCCGCTCTTCTGACGTACAGGTTCAGACGCGTGGAGCGTGGAATGCTGAAGGGCACTTCTGTGAGGTTCTGAACACATCGATGAGCAAGGAAAATATCATTGTGACCACAATGACCGACATAATCCTCCTGTTGCTCATGTTTTTCGGCCTACTGCGGTGGCGGAGCGTCAGCGGTGGTCTGGTGGGCGGAATTTGGCGTCTTTTATACACTCAGGTGAGATAAATTCCGCTTGCCCCAATCTCTTTCTCACGTTTCGTACAGGGGATCTGGTGGATCGTGATCGTGACTGTCTCCGAGATACCACCTTGTGTAAGTTCTCCCTAGATTGCTGTCATTTTTTGAGCCGACGCCGAACCTTGGTCAGGTTTTAATCATCTTGAACCTGAACGGTAAGCACGTATCGCGATGGGCTGAGTCGATGCTGATCGTATCTCTCGCTCAGATGCCTTCAATTTGGTATATATGACTGGCTATCAGATATCATCAATCGGCTGAATTTCCGTCTGTGTAAGATGTTCCAAGTTCCTGGGTGTGAGTAGCGCTGCGTCGAACAAACTTACCGTGTTTGTCCCGGGACTGATTGATGTTCTCTCAGTGATCATCATGCACGTATCGTCTCTTCGCTTTAACCCGAGAATATTACGTTGAACTCGTCTGAAGGGCCATTGGAGCGTCCCGCATATATCGTGGCCTCGCCGATTACAGCTCGATTGACGACCTACAAATCAGTTCCATCGTGAAGCTGTGAGTCCAACACCCTGCGCCTTAGATCCTGATGAGTGACCGCTTTTGGTAGACTGGATACACCCGTCGAAAAGACGGATGAACAGAATGGCTTCCACACGCACGACCCGGCTGTATACGTTGAACCGGTAGGATTGGACACATCCTCTCTACCTAAAGATCCATTGCGCACTACTACGACCATGGTCTAATTTTTTTTTGTATTGCGGCTCTACTGTGGTAAAGTAGAAGCACGTTTCAAGTCTGCCCTTCATATGCCCTTCGCATTTGGGACAGAGCCTTCTGTACCGTTATTAAATATGGCAGATCGGCGCGTCCGATCTCGCCAACATGGGACTGCTACGCGAAATAGCGAAGAGCCGTTGTCTCACTACTGGATTACCACTGATGAATCTGTCTGTACTTCGGATGTCCGGCCGCGATGGTGTGCGACCGTCGAGACTCGACGCGTCTTGACGCGTCTGTGACGAATATCACGTGTTGTGACGGTCCGCGTTCCTCCATCAGCCACGGCGACTGGCACGGCTGACAACTCTGCTTCGACCCTTTCCTTCAATATCCAACTTGTTTTCCACCTTCCACCTTCAGCCGTCCTGCGGGGAGGGCAACTATGTTTCCAGCTCGCTCAGAGGACTAACAAAATACCGACTAAAGACGAGCCGAATACGACTTATGAGAATGCAATCTCGCCGGCAACGCCTCCGCTGTCCGAACTCAAGGGCGGATGGTTACAGCAGGGGCACGAACCCTCTCACACCTATCCCAATGTCATTGAAAGTGAGATCTATCGAAACATTCAATCTATACTTGTGCTAACAGCTGTGTACTGTTGGCCGTCTCAGAACCGTCTGCGTCATGTCTACAGTGCGGCATTCTTCTGTGTTGCAAGCGCCTCCTGCACCTGGTCACCCAACTCTGACCAGAGTGGGCGATCTAAGCGGAACCCATCTCCTACACGCGCATATGTTATGTCGCCCATCCGCGCAAGAGGCTTCAGCTTGGCCAGATCAACCGTTCCCTTCGGCGTGAGCACGTCTTTCCTGACGTGGATGAACTTGACCAGACCGATGATCAGCGTATTGCTGACCTGCCCCGTAGCAGGGTTCTTCAGCTCAATCGCTTCATACAGCTAGGGACGCGTGAGGTTCGAACTGCAGTGGTACAGGTGAGCACGTACCTCGCATTCCATGCTGAATGCGCTCTCTTTCACTCGAGGAGCCTTGACGTGGATCTACAAGGACATGCTCAGATGATTGATTTGACAGGTCGGGAGGCTGCTCACGCTTGGCTCTTTCGTCAATCCACTGAAGTCCCACTCGCTGACATTGCTCGGTGCGTCGATCGAGACGGCGTTGGCTGCCTCCGAGAACACCTCACTGATTATGTTGACAGTGAAACCCTTCGTAGCCTTGATGTTGGTCGGCGTGTCTTTCGGGCCAGTGGGAGGGTTTGCAGCAGAGAATGCGATCATGGGCGGGTTGGCGCAGACCTAGTAGACAATCGAGGTGAGTTCGAGCAACGTGTTACTTGCGAATCTGCACGCGCCTGGTTGAACCAACTAATATCCAGAGTCAGAAATTCGGAGGGATGCACTGCGAGCGACATTGGACACATACCTAAATGGCGACAGGTTCTCGATCCCTGTTTCAGAGACTGAGGAGACGAAGGCGATTGGGCGGGGAACAATACCGCTGATCATCAGTGGATATAATCCCCTACAGGATTATCCCTCAGTTGCGACGTCGCACGGATTGCACCACAGATCACTCACGCTTTCTCTTCCGGAGCATTCACATCGATGGTCTTCCACCCGCTCTTTTCGGCCTCGGCCCAAGCTTTCCCTTCCTCAGTGGCATCGGACCTTTGGCAGTATGTCCAATTTGGGTTTGGCGGGGCAGTGTGCTTGAAGGTATGTGGTTCGAAAGGAGGGAGGCTCATGATGAAGAATCGGAAGTGGTGAAGAAGGTCGGTTTATGTCGATTCATGCGCCTCCAAGGCTCTTTATACTTATCCTCTCCGATCAGGCACATCGCCACTGCAGACCATGTTCCGTCACTTTCTTGATAACGCAGCTTATTTTCGAATGCGCGCACATGAGAAAACTGACGCATCGGGAGGGTGCAGTTGTGCCATCGAAATTTGCTGACGTTATCGACGCATGTCGGACTTCGTCCACGGTCCACCGTCTGATTGGCTCTGCACGAGATGCCGCCTCAATTGCAAAATGTGCAGTTCTCTTTCTCTCTTTCCTCCGGTTCATACCATACTCATTTCTATGTAGCCATTCCCACCCCCAGCCAGCCACACCCGACCAGGCAAAATTTCTCGATATCTGAGAGAACTGAATAACACGTGATCGTGATGCAAGTCCTTCAAGTTCTTCCTCTGCGCTTGTCCCTGCCTTCGCTCCTCACCGTGCACTGTATATCCTGGAGACGAGTATTTAGGACTTCGTGCTATCACCCCATACTCCTTCGCCCAACCCGCTTGGTCAGCTTCGTGTGGCAGGGTACCGGTGACGATTGGGTGACGATGCATACCAAAGATCCCGCCAGCCACGGCGCCGTATTGACTGGCTGGCGGGATGACGCTTTGAAACCCCTCTGCACACCCCCTACCTCTCTTCTTGAACGCCTACTCAAGTACATCACTACCCCCCTGCTCGTTCGTCGCTTTCGTAATGCTTTCGTTCAGATTCAAGTATATGTTTGTCGCTGCGGTAGTCGGAAGGGCCTTAGGCAACGGCGTATACGTGAGCCAACACCTCTTCGAAGCTCAGTCGAAGTTGGTGCTGACGACCCCCGCCCAGCCTTTCGACGTCACATCCATATCCGCCCCTGACGGTTCCATCACGGCCAAGTTCGTTTCGATTGGTGCTACCCTCACTGAGCTTTGGGTCAAAAATAAGTTCGGTGAGGCTCTCGATGTCGTACCAGGATACGACGACAACGTACGTTTGAACTGCCACCTGGACGCCCGCGAGTTGTGTTCTGAGTATGCGACATAGACGAAGATTTACACAGACTATGGACATCCGGTCTTCAACAGCATCGTCGGACGGTGTGTCTCGGTTTTGATCCTTGGTGAATACTCTGACGCTCTTTCAAGCTACGCCAACCGCATCATGAGGGGTCCGTTTGGTGTCGTGTCATAGGTGTACACTGACCTTGGAAATCTTTTCCAGGAACTTTCTCCATCCCCATCGCAAGTCCACCGTCCGGGCCGCATGTCTACCACATTCCTACAAACAACGATATGGGTGATTTCGGTCACTTTCATGAGTCTCGTTTCACGACTGACTTCCTGTAACAGGCCAAGACACAATTCACGGCGGCATCTATGGCTGGGACAGACGCAATTGGACCATCAGCGCACGTACTCCAACCAGCGTGACTTATCAACACATAGACAACGCCGACGAGCATTTCCCTGGCACGGTTGTTGCATATGTGAGTGGCCTTTACGAGGTTATACGTGCATTTTCTTGACAGCAATTCGCAGGTCACGCATTCTGTTGCGTCTGGCGAGCTGAAGACAGAGGTCCACGCTACCGCTTCTGAAAAGACGCCAATCATGCTCACGCAACATGTGTATTGGTGCGTGTGCTTCACTTATGCGTCAATCACCCACAATGTAATGACAATCGGCAGGAATCTCGACGCATTCCGCACACAGACAGGGAGTTGGAACAATAGCAACATTCTTGCGCACACCCTTCGCATTGCCAGCTCGCGCTACCTCGACGTCACTTCGATCAACCTGCCCACGGGGAAGATTTTGAATGTCGGCGATGCACCCGTCATGGATTTCCGAGCTCCGAGGACGATCGGATCGAGGTTCAGTGACGCCCGAGGCGTTTGCGGACCTAGTGAGTGGGTTCTCTGTCATACGCGGCAACCTTTCCTGACGCGTGAACCTACGAGACTGCGTCGGGTATGACAACTGTTGGATATACGACGAAGCGAACAAGGAGCAGCCTCGGCTCAGTCTATGGAGCGATGTGTCCGGGATCAGGTGCGTCGCTTGCTCGCTTCTCTCCCGTCTGGAACCGACGCTCTCGGATAGATTGGACGTCGTGTCGGACTCGCCCGCGACGCAGGTGTACACTGCTAACGGCCTCAGCACCCCGCGCAAAGCCGTACATGGTGGGCCGGGGCTGCTATATGGCCCGCACTCGGCTGTGGCCATCGAGCAGGAGGGTTGGGTCGACGCTATCAACCACCCAGAGTGGGGTGTCGACCAGATCTGTAGGTGTCTCCTCATGGTGCTATCGCGTTCTCGCAACTGACGGTCCGACGACCAGATGCTCCCGGGAAGAACTTCACCTGGAGTACGACGTACAAGTTCTCTCTCTTGGTATGACCAATTTGGGCGTTCGTTCTGTGCCTGCTTGTTTCTCCTCGTCGTCCTTGCCAATATAGTGCCGCCCGTACGTGGGATCTGTCTTGTTCTGCTTTGCGTTCGCCGTTCGGCATGCCTTCTCTAAGGCACTGTGACCATATGACCTTAACCACAATCTAGGGGTGTTGCTGAGTCAGGTCTTGCTCACTCAGCTCGCTTCGCACACGAATGGCGTCGACGTCTTTGCACGCCATCTGTCGTCTTCAGCTCCAGCGGGAGCCCGAATCTCTCTCTTGATCGCACGGGATCTGGTTCATTTTTATCTAAGCGCGCGCCGTGTGTATAAAGTGAACGATCGAGGGCGTTCTCGCGAGGTACGCTCTGTTCTGTTTTTCTATTACACCCTCGCCCGTCGTGAGCCATGACTACACCAGAGATCACGCTCTACACGAACAAGGTATGTGCGCCCTTATTCTCAGAATAGCCTCAACTGATAAGAGAGGGTCTCCTGACAGGCCTGCCCTTTTGCGCAGCGCGTTAGTGCATGGTTCCTGTTATTCGATTCCCAGTGGAACTCATTTCTCGTGTGCAGGTCGAAATCGCGTTCCTGGAGGCCGGGGTCGACGTGAACAAGTTCCAAGTCAACCTCCAGGTCAAGCCGGAGTGGTATGCGCCCCAAGTGAACCCCGCCAGCAAGGTGCGCAGCACACTTATCCTTATCCAACGCAACTTAAACGAAGGAAGTCATGCAGGTCCCGGCCATTGCATTCGGCGGCCCCAAGGTCGAACCGGACAAGCCCTCACCCGACTCCACGAAGATTGCCGAGTCGCTCGTACTCCTCGAATTCGTAGCGGACCTGTATCCTCACGCGCACCTGCTGCCCGCGACGCCCGTCGAACGCGCCAAGACGCGCTTCTTCATCGACGCGGTCTCCACGAAGGTGCTGCCCGCGTACTTCGCGTTCGTGCTGCGTGGCGAAGCTCCGGACAAGCTGTTCGCCGCGCTCGAGGACGCGCAAGCTCTGCTCCCGCCGACGGGCTTCGCGGTCGGCGAGAACTTCACGATTGCGGATGCGGCGGTCGCGCCGTTCCTTGGACGTGCGGATATCATGCTGAAGAACGACTTGGGCAAGTTCGACGCGGGGGCGGGTGTGGCAGTGCACAAGGAGATATTCCAAGGTGGGAGGTTTTCGCGGTTGCAGAAGTACTATGCGGACATCACGGCGCGGCCGAGCTGGAAAGCAACTTTTGACGAGGTATGTGGCCATATCATGTTATGCGCTGAAGACATACCGAGAGGTTGACTTGACCGTAGGACTTTCTTGTCGACTATACCAAGAGCAAGACCTTGAAGAAGCTGTGAAGAGCATGTATTCTTCTCTTCGCTCCTGTCGTCACCTTTGTATATTGTTTTAGGTTCGGCGAAAGTTATGAATGTAAGAACAGATTTTTCCCGACTTCGAGACGGTTCTTTTTGCGTATTTTCGATTTTGTCACGACGATGACCGCTGAGTCAATTGATATGACCTCACTCTGCTCACGTCAACGTGATCTGCTTATTCATGCACGTGCTGCTACGCGCATATAAGCAAGCACCAAAGTCGCGACGAATCTCCCATCCTTTTCGGCCAGAAAATCAGCATCAATGGCCACCGAACAAATCACCCTTTACAGCTCCAAGGTGTGTCTTTGGAAGCCTCGTTTTGAGGGTTGACTGACAGACTTTGGTCGTCAGGCTTGTCCGTTCTGCCAACGCGTACGTTTAGTGTCCGCATTGTCCCAGTGTTTGCAGGCTGATCTTCATGCAGGTTGAGCTCGCAATCTCGGAGGCAGGTGCCAACATCAACAGATACGAGATTGACCTGTCGAACAAGCCGGACTGGTACGCGTCGAAGATCAGCTCGTCGGGCAAGGTGTGTCACAACCTCTGCCATCCATGAGCCTCACTAAGTTTGACTATGCACGTGCAGGTCCCCAGCCTCGCCTATGGCGGGCCCAAGGTTTCTCCCGATTTGCCGTCGCCCGAGTCCACCAAGATCGCCGAATCTCTGATCCTCCTCGAGTTTGTCGCGGACCTGTACCCCGACGCGCACCTCCTACCGGGCGCGCCCATCGAGCGCGCCCAAGTGCGCTTCTTCATCGACGCGGTGTCGACGAAGGTTCTGCCCGCGTATGCCGGGTTTGTCATGCGCGGCGAACCCAAGGAGAAGCTGTTTGGCGTGCTTGAGGATGCGCAGGCGCTGCTGTCGCCTGCCGGGTTCGCGGTAGGCAATTCGTGGACCATTGCGGACGCTGCGATCGCGCCGTTCTTGGGGCGGCTGGATCTGATGCTTGGGAATGATGTTGGAAAATTTGAGGAAGGTGTGGGACGCGCGGCGCACGCGGAGATCTTCGAGGGCGATCGGTTCGCGAGACTGCAGAAGTACTATAAGGACTTGACGGGCAGGAAGAGCTGGAAGGCGACATTTGACGGGGTATGTCGTGTCTCTTTGGGTACGATCTGCATGCTGATATTGTTCTGCAGGAGTACATTCTCGACAACTCCCGTGCGCGCTTCGCGAGGGCCGCTTAAAGACGGCAAGGTCCAAGGCATCAGTTATGTGTGTGTAAGATACGCCGAACAGGCCAGTTGTACTATAGCCCTGCATGTACTTGCCACGTTCTCGTCTTCAGACTGTTCAACTGTCGATACGATGCATCGTGTTCTCCACATAAACCAGTGACCTCGGAGTCCCCAAAACCTTGAAACCACGCGGGCCCGGCCCGGGCCGCGGCGTGAGCGGCGACTCTCGCCCTCTCTCGCCAGACGGCTCGCATGCTTTCAACGTTCTCGACCGCGACATAGGCTTTTCAGTCAATCGACCTGCCTGCGAATGGTTCACTGAACTCGCAGATGTGTGTTCATCAATGGGAAGGGAGAGCCAGCTCCCAGCTACAAGGTACAATTGATACGTCCGGGAATCTTCCCACCGACCCGGTGATTGCCTGGCCTCAGACCCACCTGTGCTGGGTTCTCGGCTGCTTCTGTGATGGCGTGCGCAGTGCAGATTAGTGAGTGGATTGTACAGGAGAGCATCTAGTTGAAGGATGCCGGTCGACTCTACACGGAGCATGAGAGGTGCGTGTTGTCGTCAGGTTCGACTGACTCTCTCAAGTCGTATTTCTAATCACATACCCGTCACTATCAAGCCATAATTCACCGCTTCATAGATGCTTATTACCTGTCCGCAATCCAACCCCCCACCTTCCGGGAAATCTACCCTTCTCTATGGTAATACGCGATCGAGCCTCTGCCTCTCGTAGACTAGGATGATGGGACTGGGCTTGCCCTTAGGCTTGATGCGTTGCTGGAGCCCGGGTAACCCATTCAGCACAGCAACAGGGGTCTTTATCTCAAGTACATTTCAGGCTCCGGGAGGAACCTACTACGCCACTCTCACAACAGCATCTTCGGATTGCGCCCTCGGCGGTGCCAATATTCTTCGAGGACAGCCTTCTCAGCAACGTGCCAGTGGAGCCCGGTCTTGCCTCCTATACATCAGCCTAACATCGACTCTATCATTAGTTTCCAAACCCCCGCGGAACCTCGCGGACAGATGCCACTGCAAAAACAGACAAATGACAGTCGCCGACCATGAGTCGATGATTGTCCAATGACGTTATGCTTTGGTGAGCGTCCCGGATACTGGGACTGTTTGATACGAGTGTCCCATGATCTTAACAACGGCGCTGGCGCCGGCGGCCTATCACAGTGGAGAGATTTCCCAGGCTGTGATGAGAGACTTCTGCCTCTCGTTCTGACAGGATCTGATTCTCGGGCATCGGAACAAACATTGATCTCCTGCTCGACATATTCCTCCACGTTGGGCACCAGGAGTCCGAGTCATGGCCAGTGAGCGCCTTAAAACAGGTGCTTCGAAGCTTCCTGTTGCGAGATGGCCGAGCCATTGTAGCACAGTCGTTCCGGCGCATGTGGTCGGCGCAGCATCTTTCCAGGGCTTCTGGATGGATGATCATCATGGTCAGCTAGCGATAACCAGCGAGGCATAAAGGATAAAGCGGGGCGTGGCACACGCATGTTCTGACTCTCAGATTCACTTCCTCCTTACGCCATGGTCAACTGGAACGACCCTGCAATTGTGGCAAGAGATTATGGTGAGCCTAGTTGACACTGTCCGCTAAACTCTGAATGACGGTGTTCACAGCCGGGTTGGTCAACTCCGTACATGCCGTGGGTGGACTATACATGTGAGCCTCCTCCTCTATCTTTCCCCTGCACTCACATACCTGCGTTCTCAGCTGGGAATTTTTTGTGACCCTCGACTTCGACTGGGACATCATCCGAGGCAGGCGTAAATACCCTTATACTTTCCCGGTACATGTCTTTTTCATTTCCCCTCATTTGACAACTGGCTAACGCTCTCCGGCACGCTGTCTCAGTTATATCTAGGTTGTCGCTTGTCCGGCATCTCGGCGATCGTCGCGCTATTCGTCGGATTCGATGCAAGCAGCAAGATCGATTGCCAGGTACGTGCGTCATGTTCGCTCTTTTTCTCCCCTAAGAGAATGTTCCATATTCAGGTATGGGTCGTGTTCGTGTTCGTGAGTTTGTCGGCCTCCGAGATCTACATGGCCGCTGCTTATTCAGTTTGTGAAATCAGCTGTTGGCATATCTATCCTTTGTCTTCGCATCGGCACTCATCGTGCTACGGATGTGAGTTTCTGGAACATCTTTCGAGCTAGACCGTCTCGGAAGATTGACTCTCATCGATTAGCGTGGCAATCTGGGAGAAAAATAGGCTTATCACAGCCATAGCCGTCGTCACCTGGCTCACCAATACCGCGTTCTATATTCACAGTGAGTACTTTTGTCGGAAATCAATCGCACTCAGACTGAACGGTACATCCTCGGTATCTTGTCAAGGTGTCATAGTGGTGAGCCTGTTCAGCACTTTACCACGTTTCCGCGATAAAAGGATGTTGTCCTCCAGACTCAGGCAGCGTGGAACGAAGATGCGGGGTTCTGCCTTGTCTTGCACACCGCGAGAAGCAGAGACAACGTTCTCGTGACGCTTGCCACAGACACCGTTCTTCTCTTGCTCACGCTTTTCGGCCTTCTTCGTTGGCGGAACGCTGGCATGGCAGGTGGGATTTGGCGCCTGCTATACACACAGGTAGGCTCACATCTCTCTTCATGTACTATATCATCCCAAGTGACGATCCCATGGAGGGACTATTGTGGATTGTAGTGGTTACTTTAGGGGAGGTGCCGGCCGCCGTATGTTTTACCATCATTGAAATTTTTCTTTTTTCTTTTTGTTAACCTCCTTCCTGTCGATGTATAGGTGTTCATTCTCCTAAACCTCAATGGTGAGAAACTCCGCACGGAGATAGAGTCTTCGCTCACTCTCATGAATGGCACGGTGCAGATCCCTTCAATTTGGTAAGTGCAATGTTCAGACAGATCGCCGTCGCATCGTTCAAACCTCCTCTCAGATGTTCCAAGTGCCTGAAAGTGAGAAAATTCACTCATGAAAGCATCTCAATATGCTGACAATGTGCCTGTTGGTGGCTGTTCCGCTCCGGCAGTGATTATCGTGTAAGCCTACTTGATACAAACGTCCTGTTGGAGCTTAGGGATGACCTTTGTCTCTGCAGGGCTATCGGCGCAACTCGGATCTACCGAGGATTAGTCGACTATACCTCTATTCTCGAACTGCAGGGCACTTCCAACGCGTAGAGAGCCACTGTACTCCGTCTCTGTAGTCCCGACTAATACCCGTCTTGCAGGCCGTTCGAATTGCCCACGAGAGCAAGAGCGGGCGGCAATTTCTATTATACCGATCCGACGCTGTTTGTCCTGGAGCCAATTGTCAAAGACAGCTCTTGGCTATCTGAGAGGCAAGTCTTCACGGGAAAAGGGGGTACACCATCCTGTGGGCACCAAGATCGATGACTGAAAGCGTGGCAGAGGGTGAGTGTATATATATATTATTTTAGTACTGCCGTCGCTCGCGATAGACAGCTTGTAATCCGCACTGTGTAACTGTCTCGCCATTGAACACTAGTTACGCCTGAGATCCCCTGCTCAGTTGAGATCGCACTTTGACTTAAATATACTCCTCGCCAGTGCACCCTGGCCATGCATTCAAGTGAGTGGCGTGCATAACGGGGACGTCCGGGACACGACCATGATCTACGGAGGAAAGAGATACAGGCAGGGTATATGAATCCCATCGGACGACCGATTCTGATCATTGAATGCCAGTACTTTTAAACGATCCAAAGGTGGAGACAGGGACGATGGGAAGTAAACGCAATCTCAGGCAAAGCCTGATTTGACTAGGTCGTTCTGAATTTCCGCAGCTTTTTCATATAATGGCCGCAGCGAATCGTAGAGTATCGTGAATGGGGAAAGGGGAGACGAAACAGCTGGGAACTCTCCATCGACGAGGTGAGCCAACTCGTAGTGCCCCTCCTGGTAGGCAGCCGCCCGTATGTCGTCTCGCAGCGTTCCCGGTAGGTACCGGAGTGTTTCCCTCCGCACTAGGATACCCCCCTCAACCAAACCAGTCACGCGTGCAGGATCAAGTGCTGCGAGAGTCCTCCATATGAGATCGCGGCTCTCCGACGATGCGCGTTTCAGGTGCAGCAGGACGCCGCGCACAAACGCCAGGATGTTGAACACCTGCGCCATATTGCTCCCGTATATGATTTGGTCTCTCCATCCTGTAAAGGCGCGCATGCGCGCCTTCTTTACATCCACCAAGATATCGAGACAGCTCGAAAAGTCTCGGTACGACTCTGAGAATCGAGCGTCCGCCAAAAGGCGATGGACAAGCTTGGTCAAGAAGGAGACGGCCATAGCCGCAGTGCAGGACGCACTTACAGCAACATCGGTGTCGGTGTCGTTTCGCAAACGGACCAACGGCGTCAATATGGGTAATAGGAATGTTGGCCACAGAGTGCCGGTCGATACAACGGGATCCGGATTGGACAGCAGACATCGGATGAGTCGCAAGTATGACTCTATTTGCTGTTCCCGTCGCGCGTGGTCAATGGGTTTTGTGATCTCTATACGAGTCGCATTGCTCAAGAGATGGCCCATGCGGCCGCTGAAGCCAGGTGTACGGGCCAACCGCTCTACCATCTTTATGGCCTGCTGGTCGCCGGCGGACGTGAGGAAGCCAGCGCTCTCGAGGAACCCATCAAGCTTAACATCATCATGAATGACCCTCTCCATCGTCCACTGAACTGTGTCCGCCTCGAGCTCGTCGTCCAACGCTGCTGCGTCCTCAAGCTTGAGGATGTAGTCGCGGGTGGCAGCATCTCGCCATCGTTCCAATGCAGAGGTTACGCGGATGGTCGCGCTGGACATCCGGAAGCCCACGTGGGCGACGCATAGAGTCCACCTTGTCGTCAACTCCGGGTGGCGAATACAGCGCTCCCAAGTCTGCCGCTTGGGGTAGGATATCCGGGACAGCGCCCGGCAGAGAATATGCGGCAGCCATACGATGGCACGAGTTACGTCGACGGAAGATAAGGGTGTCGCGAAAGGAGAGTTAAGCCACGCAATTGGGAGGACCATCAGGCCGATGTAGATCAATGCACTAAAGGCCAAGAAAGCGAGGAGGGTATAGGCGACAGTGGTGTTAATCGGGAACAGGAATTCGAGAAGGCCTGCAAAGAACAGGACAACGGATGCATGGATAAATGCAGGGAGAGTTTCTACAGCACTCTTCATGCTGAATGCCTGGAGACCCTTGAAGAGGTACGCATGAATGTGGCCTTGCCGTTGAGGAGATCCGGTACGCTGGGCATCGTGCGTGCGAGATATGTATCGGCGCGCCCACTGCTGCATCAAAGTCGCAGCAAGAGCGCACAATAGGCTCAGAGAAAGACTAAGAAACCAGAGGATATTCACCCGGATCGCGGACGAGGATGGTCGAAATGTGTCAATAGCCGGTGCAGGGGACAGGGGAGAGAAATGAGACGAGTTGGAAGCTGCCACCGCGAGCTGCTGAGAAATCTGCGATAGTAGGAGCACGGCTGCCCCTGCGGAGTCTGGCTGCAGCTGTTTGTAGCTCTCGAGGATAAAGGCTGCGACAATCGCACCGAAGAGACCAGTGAAGACGAGCACGCCGTTCGTATCGGACGCCATATTGACAACAAATTCCTCGTCTTCTTTCCTGGATTCGATAAGATACATCGACCAAAATTTTGAGGACTGATCGCCACTATCTGAGGTGTCCTTCCTCAATGGGTTTTCACTTGCAGATTGAGTGTCATCAAACCCTGTCGGCGGCTTCGAGTCCGACTCTGCAAGATATCTCAGGTGCGACCATCCCTCATGACATTTCAAAACTTGCCTGTGTCTGGTTGTGTTTGTTCAGGGTCTCTAGTATCTATCTCGCTCTCGCCCTCCGACTCTGGGAGTACGTATGGCTGATCCGACGTCACTGACACCGTTTCAGCAACGCCGCGCTCTGGTCTATACAGAGTGTCAACAGTCGAATTTGTCGGGTCAGGGCCTAGGAGACTCGCCCTTCGTTGGCCACTACACTCGATGGCGAATGAGGCAGCTGCAATCGGTCCACGACAACGGGCCCTTGACCTGCTTCGGACGAGGCTTGTTCAGACATGGCTGACTGAAACGGGGTTGACCTTTCGTCAGTCACTTGCCCAAGACGATCGTAAACGCGCTCACCAACTACACGGCGTTTCGATTCGGGTTTATGTCCAGCAGTTGGTAGAGTGCGAAGAGGGCGTTCACGGACATAGACGCCGAGACTGGCTGTATGTGGGAAAGCTGTGCAGCGTCAACATTTCTGTCGCTCACACACTTCGGAATAATTTCCGTTTGTACTCAAAGACGACTATGGAACCCTGGAGAGTCGACACTGATCCGGACATTCCTCACTCGAATGCCGTAGCCAATGATAGGATAAATCCAGGAATACAATACAAAGGACGTCAAGACATGCGTTACGAGAACAGCTTGTTCACAGAAGTGTTGGCGTCTTGGTTCTTCTTCAATACCTGCAATCGAATGTAGATGAGTTACTGTGAACAATGGGAAGGCAACGAGAAGGACGAACCTTCGCCACCGCAAACTCGAAGTCCTCCTGCGTGACATGTTGCCTCCGCTCACGCAGTGCGTACATACCTATTGAAATCATTTCATGTCAGCGTTCAGTCACTAGAAGTCTCCGAATAGACGCACCAGCCTCCGTACAGATTCCCCGGACTTCTGCGCCCGAGCACTGCCCCATTTTCTCGGCGAGAGCGCGCAGATTGATGCCACGCTGCAGCGACATCTAGGGCAGTACACCACCGTCAGCACCCCACGCTGGCCAGGGACGAGAATCCGTGCGTACCTTCCGAGAATGAATCCGAAGAATGGCCACGCGGGCCTCAGGACCAGGCGGTGGGAATTCAATTTTACGGTCGATGCGCCCCGGTCGCAGAAGGGCGGAGTCGAGAATGTCTGGGCGGATGCAAGAAGTTGGGGAAGCGTAGTGAGGAATTTGAAATCGACGAACCTATGCGGTTGGTGGCCATGATGACCTTGATGTTCTTGGTGGACTCGAAGCCGTCCAGCTGGTTCAACAGCTCCAACATGGTACGCTGGACCTCAGAGTCCCCACCCCCCGAGCCGCTCTCCCCACGCGAGCTTCCGATCGAGTCAATCTCGTCCATGAAGATGATGCTGGGAGCATGCTCGCGGGCCATCACGAACAGCTCTCGGACCATCCGACTTCCCTCGCCGATGTACTTTTGAACAAGTTCTGACCCCGAAACACGGATGAACTTGCAGTCCGTGTGGTGTGCGACCGCGCGTGCGAGGAGGGTCTTCCCCGTGCCCGGAGGGCCGTAGAGAAGAACGCCCTTCGGCTGGGCAATGCCGAGGGACTCGAAGAGTTCGGGATGCTTGACGGGCAGCTCGATAACCTCCTTGATCTCCTTAATCTGCTTGTCGAGGCCTCCGACCATCTCGTATGTACTGTCAGGCACCTTCTCGACCATCATAAGCGATACGAGCGGGTCGACTTTGTTGGGGAGGATCTTGTGGATGGTGTAGGAATCTGAACGAAGAGCGACGCGGAGTGTGGGTTTGAGAGAGTTGACATCAATTTCTCCATCAAGATCAACGACTATATAGCACATTAAGTTCTTGCATTCATTGTAAGAGGAACCGCGACGCACTGTATTTCCCCTCGGGTTGGACTTTGACCAACACCTTGTTCTTCCCCATTACTTTCACGACCTCGCCGACATAGCTCCCAGGCTCGTGAAGAAGTTGTAGCTCCTCCCTCAACAGCCGCACTTCCCATAGTTCAGCACACCTGCTTAGACCTCGACCGTGCTCGTAACTCACCTCGTGCGTTCAATGCATTCCGCTGAGCCTCTAACCGTCGAAGATTCTGGGTTTTCTGATTGATCAGAAGTTCCGCTGCCTCAATCTTTGCCTGGTAGTAGGCTTTGATCCCTCCCGGAGGCGTTGCTATTTGAACGGCGACGGGCATTGCGATAAGTTCAAGTCGAAGACTCGAAGGCAAGTCGAGCGAGCGAGTCGCGTTACGCGTACGCGTCAGCTGTCACGCGTGACACTATGTGACACATTCACGTGCAATGTGTCACACTTGTGTGACCGTGACGCATCTACTTCCGTGCGATCTGCTTCCGCACAAGTCGCCAGTTTCTTCTTCATCCTGTCCAATTCATGTATCTCTCATCAGTCGAGTTCAATCTATGATCTCCCTCATACTTCCATGCGTCGATGTTCGGTGCAATATGGCCCGATCCGGTGTATCTGAAGCAAGGTTTCCGTATATCAAATGTCCAAACCATGGAAATGGCGCATCCTGGGCGCATCACTCTGCTTTGCCGGGACAGTTTCGAGGGACTCAAAGGCACAACTACAAGGATACCCCAAGTGTCCCGTTCCGCCACTGGCGCATCGACTTCTCAGGACCTTCTTCGCCTTATCTCTTGGATCTTCACCTCCACCGACAGAACTCTGTATCGCGCCATCAAACGTTCCATCGCCAGGCAAGTATGTGGAGACAAGCCGAGACGTTCTCCTCAGTATTCAAGCCTCGCTTCAGAAGAGAACACTTCGATTCCTGCTCAGCGCGAGCCATGGAATTCTCGAACCCTCGGACGACAATCGGAATACTTCACGGAGAGGAGTTGGGCGACGGGTGCGTACGGTGATCGCGATCGATCCTAAATTGTCTGTGACGAGATTTGCACAGTGGCGCCCACCGCGTAGTTCCTTTCGGGTCTGAAGGAATGCGATCAGATCACAACGAAGCGTACCTGCTCCCTGAACAGGGTGTACGCCTGCTGACATCTACAACCGTGTTTGTCTCGGCCGGTCAATGATTTGATTCCGAGCTCCCAATGATATTCGTCAGAGAGGACATACCGTAAGGCCGATCAAAAACTGCGCGACGGACGATATCGGCCGTGGATGCCTTGGAGTCGGACTACATGCAGTTGTCCTCGAGGCTCCGCGTGTAGCGAAGATACAGGACGACAAACACTGAATTCCCACCGGGCGTCTTCTTCGGTTAGAGTTTAGGGTGGTCGCATGCCAAGGAACAAGCCCTTGAGGTCGACTGTCTTCGCGACAAGCTCCCAATAAATTTGAATTCGGTGGATACTGAGCGAAGCCGCTAGCCTTGTGCTCAAACGGTCTGAGGGTCAAGGTCCTTTCAACAAGTCAAACGAGTGACAACAACGCACAGACGCACCGTGATCATGGTCAGAGGACTTAGACAATCTTCTGCGGTCTCTGGCAACGAACGGCAGGATCTACAACCGCTTCGAATGCGGTATTTTATAGCTCGAACGCTCTGCTGCTATCTTTACTATCAGCCGCGCTACACGCTTTTTTGCCGCAGTCATGTTGTCCGACATCAGTCCATCGCCATCTGATCGGTCGCGTGCCTCCAGCGCGGTACTCACATACCATACTTCCTTTTTACCGCTGTCCACCCCGACGCAGCGGCCTCCACAGACTCCACAAACCGATCCATGTCCTGCTCGGGTACGCGATTGATGTCGATGCTGTTCCAGTATCGAGTCATGACGAACGCGATGTCTTGCGCGTCGCGCTCTGAGCCGCGGCTGCAAGTGCGAGGTCAGCGCAGTCCTCGCTGACAGGCAACATGCAACGCACATGACCCATGTCTTCAGCTTTGCGCGGACGAACTCGGATATCGTCAGGAAGGGGACGCCGCTGACGGCGAGGACGGTGAGGGCGTCCAGACGGCGAGGGCCCGCCTCGCCGGCTGGTAAGATTTCGATCTGGGGTGGAAGCCGCGTCGAGGAGGAGTCATGGATCGTCGGAGAGAGCACACTGACCTCCACCGGCGGTATACATCGATGGTATTTTACGTGCAATCTGGGAAACGGTTATTCGCAAGGGCACGGGTGCCAGGAATGAAGGTGTAGGATTACCGATTACTCCACGGCGAGGGCGTGATGACGAAGTCTTGACTGCCCGCGAGTGCTTGTCGCACTCGACGGAACGGGTGGACAGCCCCGCCTTCGACAATGCAGAAGATTTCCTGGTAGGCGTGAGCACGACGAAGGTGGAACGACGCGAAAAGGCGTACATCCGCCTGTGGACTGTTTGCCAGCACCGCGACGAACATGCTTCCGTGAAATGCGTGGGGGACGCCGCTTGCTCGCAGAGATTGGGAAAGGGCGCTGGCGGCCTCTAGCAGTCGTCGTGTCTCAGGCATATTGGGGGAGGTGGTGGTGCAGACTGCAGATATTAGGCATGATATGACAGAAGGGAGAAAGCGCAGACTGAATCGAGAAGTCAGGAAGAGACGATTGGTGGGATATGAACTGGCTCAGTTCTCCCTCCAAGCGCGGAAACAATGACATGTCGGAAATTCCTCTCTTGTCGACACCTTGCCGATACGGATTTGTCCGGCAAGCGGGGTACCATACACGTATGGCTTGGACCCCTCATATGTATAAGAGGTCCCGGCAGCCTGCCAAGGGGTCACATGCTGGGCGTTGGCGGTGCGCGAGGCTAATATCAAGACGGACCGTGGGGGAACAGTGCCTTGAGGTATCAGCATCACCGTCACTTGCCCCCTATGAGGCTTCGGAGGCGTCAGTCCCACAGCCGCTGGTCTCTGTCCTGCTTCTAGTAGCCAGCCCAGACAGAGCCAGATCCAAGAACGTGCCCTGGGCGCACGCGGCGTCGCAGCACGGGTTCCTCTCACAGGCTCACCCTGACGCCAGCGACAGTGTCGCCTGCAGGCGCCCTTCAGCTGAGCAATAGGCAACAGCCCCTCGAATTCTTCCGGGAACGTTGTGCAACCAACTTTATTCCGAGATGTTGTGATCAACGATGTGGGGAAAGAAAGTCGTTGCGGGGTGATAGACTCAAGCGCACCGTTCAATCGGGTCAGTGCGCACGTGACCTCTCCCGTTAAGACGAAGACTCCCACGCTCGGAAGAGTACTCCTTCACCTCGACATGTCATCGAGAACGTCGACTGAGGTCTCCGACCGCCCTTTCGGTGGACGGGGTATGCTGAAAGCATTGACACGCCGTTTATGCGCCTCAGCAGGTCTCAGATTCTCGAGTAGCGTCACCATCATGTGCCCATCACAAGGCCGGGGCAACGTCGGCATCCAAAATTCTCTCCTTGGAAGGTGAACGTCGTCTGAACCTATCTCAAGAGAGACGAGCTGGTGTATGTCAAATCCAGTAGCGCCAGCTTTTATTTCTCGATTTTCACGCAATTATTCCCTCAAGCCATCTCAGCCACTCGGCAAGCGTTGCCGAATGCTGATATTTTCGGCAATCCCCGTTCATGCGAGACGACAACGTTGGATGTCGCAAGACGGGCAAGTGAAGCTGCAACCACCTCTGCGCCGTCTTGGGTCCCTGTCCGCTCTTTCTTGGCTTCGGAAGACACCCAAAAGCCCCGCGCATGTATAGGGGACATTGGAACGGCTGTACAATCCATGTGAAACCACCAACCCGTCTTCCGTTTCGACATGTGTTGGCCTGGAGAGGTGCTGGTCTTCCGCGGTATGCTCGCGACGCGTCTCAACGGCCTACCGTGACCCAGCGACCCACGACGATCGATACGCTCCTCTCTCGGCCCTTTCGCGGTGTCTATACCCTCCACTATCGATCGATGTCGTGGGCAACCAGGTTCGGTCTTCGACACGCCGAACCGCCGCCTCCGCCGTCCGACGCGCACGAAGAAGCGGCCAAAGCTGCCGTACTCGAGAAAGCTATCAAGGGACGGCAGCAGACGGATTTAATGCTGCGATGTGAGTAATAGATCGTCCTATATTCTCCGAGCGGTGTCGCTGAAGTGGCGGCGCCTAGGTACCATTCTTGACGCTGATGGTAGGTCCCCGTGGTCTCTCCATTATTCTTTTGGTCGATTCAGTCGCACCTGCATTCTTGTCTCCGGGCTGCACGGCCTTGGAGCGGTTAGACTCGCTCGCCTACGACGCCAACGCCTTTGCTCTACCCTGTCAATGATCTAGAACTTCATCTCGTTTGTGCTGTCCAACTGATTGTTCCCGTTGACTAAATCCTTTACGTCCATAGGAAACGTGAAGACCATCTCCGGGCAGTTCAAACGGTCCGATCTTAGTTCCGAACATGGACTAAACGTAAGAGTCCATTCTCTCAGCCTGTCTTTTCGCGCACGGGTCTGAAACAGGTGATCACTACGTCCGTCATAGCCGCGAGACCTGCGAAAAATTGATTCCAGAATACCTAACCTGGTTCCCACCATCCTAGCCCGACGGGAAGCCATCCTTGTAAGCAAACGTCGTCATGTTTTTGCAGATCTGCTCCATGGTCGTCAATCCTCCATCAGGTCAACATTCTCCACATTCGTGCTCTTGTCAAGGCCGATGCTGTCGTTCTCTTTGACACTTACGGCTCTACGGACTCCCGGTTACACTCAGTGTTCTTGTACCATTTAGAGGCAGGTTCTTGCAATTTTCACTCTGTCATTATCTCACCTTGTTTACCAGCACAACCTGAAAACGAGGAGCTACGGCCTCCCTTACGAATTTCGGTGAGTTGAATGCGCCATACTGCTTTGTCGGCTTCTGAACGACGTCAGGCGTTCATTAGCGCCCTCGAGTCCATTTTCACGTCTGTCGTGAGCGCTCTGGAAGCAGAAATGGTATTCATTCGCAATCTGGTCGGCGGCCTGCTTGCGGAGCTTGAAGATGATATCGACCACGACAAGTTCAAGCGGCTGTTGCACTACTCCCGACGCCTGACAAGTTTCCAGAACCGTGCAAAGTTGGTAGGTCCCCGGTCCTCTCGGCACTTGCCATGGCCACGTCGCTGACCCACTACCCCAAGGTGCAAGAAGCTATCGAAGAAGTGCTCGAACAAGGTATCGAAGCGCTTCTTCACAGATTCGGGCGCTTGTTAACGCCGTATTGCCTGTCTAGACGAAGATCTGGCCGCGATGTATCTGACTGACCGAAAGAACGGCATTCGACGCCCTCTGAGCGACCACGAGGAGCTTGAGATACTCCTTGAAACGTTCTCGAAACAAGTAGAAGAGATCGTCAACGAAGCTGAGAATACCCAGGTTTGCATACCCTCCACGCCTGGTGGAGTCACCCTCATCGAAGTGGATCGGTTCTAGAGCAATGTCCAATCTACGCAAGAGATCGTCGAACTCATTCTCGACTCTAACCGTAATGCTTTGCTTGCCCTAGATCTCAAGGTTGGTGTCACTATCGGGCGCCTTCCTACCTGCTAAATCTATGAATAGGTATCTATCGGAACGATGGGCATTGGGATGGGGGCCTTGATCGCAGGGCTCTTCGGTATGAATGTACGTTCCAGCCTCCCTTCATAGCCCACATCCTCACCTCCCCTCCGATTACAGCTGACAAGCCACATCGAAGAAAGCCCCTATGCATTTGTCGCGATGAGCGCGGTCTCGTCTGCGGTGGCCGTATTCGTCGCGTGGTCGGGGCTGCGAAGGTACCCCATTCTTTCCTTCGACCTCTTGCAAGCTTCTCTGACCTTCCTGCCAGGTTGGCGAAGATACAGAAAGTCGGTCTAGCTGCTGGGAACGGGCGCAAGGGACAGCGACGTCACAGGCGATGGCTACCTTTGCCATTGAGGGACCGCAGCGAAAATTGGTAATTTGGCATGACCCCTATTAACGCACGCTCGACATGTTTTGCATTAGACAACCATCTGCACCGGCTATATCCTTTGCTACTGATCCACAACTCCTTATAATATAGTATCCAGCACATCACCGCATTCTTGTCGAACGCGCAGACCAAGGTCTCTGTAAAGGATCGACGATGACACCTTGAAGTCTCGGACTTTCGAGACACTTGACTCTCAAGAATCCGATTCTCGCGATGGCTTCCACGCATTGAACGCCGTCGCACTCACACGACCAGCCAACGAGCCCCGTTCGATCTTCGCCAGCCTCCTCGTGCCCCGGCCCTTCTTCTTCCGCGCTATGATCCTCGGACATCGCACGACCGAGACCCACAGAGACCGCCTCCGAGTACATCGCCCGCCCTTCTGTGTTATACTTCACCCTTCACCCCGAGGTCGAGCACCTACACCGAGAGCGGTGTTCCGCATGCGGAAGACCGGCCTAAACTCTAACCCTCATGGCGCCCGCCGCGCGCTGTCCGGTCCGGTGCCCACACTTCGAATCCGAGCGTGCGTAGGCACGCCTCTGGAATCGCGCGCGAGCCTTCAGATACTCCGCGAGTTCTCCCGCGCCGCCGTGCCTTGGCATGGGGCGAGCGTTCGTCCAGCTTGGCTGCGAGGGTTCCATCTGTGGCGGCGGAAGATAAGCTGTAAGCTTGCAAGGGCCAGTCGGCGTGTTGATGTCGGGCGACCGAGGTAGGGTCGCCTTTGCTTAAGGTTGGACGTGCGAGAGTTCCTTGGGCCACTCGTCGGGCACTCCGGCGACCAGCCTTCAGCGGGCGCCAGGAGACGACTACCGGTGGGGTGCAAGGCGCTTGTTGGGGATCGCATGTTCTGATGTAAATTGTGAAAGCCTTGCTGAGTTATGAATGGAATGCTCGCTGGGTAGACGCGGTAGACCGGAGTTGGACCACACTCGTCTTGAGAGGGTTTGTGTGCGGACCTGCATCGGCAAAAGCCGAACCACCCTTTCCACCGCAACCACGTCGGTCACTGCACCGGACAACTTGTTGTTCATTACACTCCTCCGTTGGATACATGTACCGACGGTCAAAAGGCTCTCCCAACGTTCTTCTGCTAAGTCGTACCTCAAATGACCCAAAAGTCAGTTGCAACACCTTGGCGATGTGTCACATCAGTATAACATGTTTACTTTTTCGTTACCAACGGTCTTTTTTTCTAGTCTAACTTGGATTCGTCGCCCTTCATGATCGATGGTGCTGTGGATGGATTCGCATCGGTGTGACGGGCTTTATAGGACGCACAGCTGAACGCACAGTGCAATCGGTCGGCATCAGTGATGTGAGATGAACATTATGAAGCGAGCACCCATCTAGTACGTGGGATTAGGTGGGATTGAAGGCTGGGGCCCTGGATATCACAGCAGGTCCATGTCCCTTTTCTGTGCTGTATTCCAAGTGTTGATCAAATTGCGTTGGCCAGCACTGTAGTTCTCGTCCACCCGAGCACGACGAATCCACCTCCCGCGACCGTCAGTATGTGGCCTCACGTTGCTCACTGTATGGCATAGGCCAAGGTCAACAAGGTAGATCCGTATGGTTTCTGGTTCCTCTTCGTCGCTGGTCCGTATTTGAGAGGTAGCGGGCATTTCGAGCTCGTTTAGAAATATTTTAGCTGAGTATTGCCCTGTTGCGTTCGCACGGTGCGAACGAAATGTTCATCATTCTGACCATCTCTGCCTTCCCCTGTAGCGCTATCCTGTGACATCGCTTGTGCCTTCCCGGGCATCTGTGTTCCATCTGAGCTCTGGGCGGGCCATACTTAATGCACTCTTGTTCTGTCCGTTGTACATCTAGCTCCGTCAGTCCTCTTCGCTCGACGTCTGCCGAAGCATACCACACGTTGATCCTCTCTGGACCCTTCGTGCTGGTCTATCATCGTTCTCCTATCTCACCATGGCCGCACCTCCTTTCACGTCATCTACTTCTTCATCTGGCACAATCATCACCCCTGGCACCACGCTCTTCTGGACGCCTCTCAACCATTTGTTCACTTGCGGCCAAGCGAAACTTACCTGGGGACACGTCGGCCCTTCTGTATCCATGTCGCTCGTTGTCACAAACGTCGGCGTGGTTCAGCAGGCACCTGCAGGCCCCCCGAATGTCGGCAGCCCTGCTGTGCCACGAAGCAATGCTGAAACCACTGCTACTCCGGAGAGACAGTCCGGATACGGTGGGAGCTTTCTCCAGAGTGTCTTCGAAACACTTTCGAAGAGCGTGGACTCGAGCAGCGGGAACTACACATGGCCGTCTGTGGACGTGCCGCAGGGATGGTATCAGATGCAGGCGATCCTCCCGAACTCAACTACCACCATCACCATCTCAGCGCCGTTCTTCGTCACGAACGGCACCAACACCTCCTGCATCCGCGCCGCCGATGACACGCCGTCATCCTTCAACATCACGTCCACATCACCCTCGTCCTCTCCTACGTCATCCACCGTTTCCATCTCATCCTCTTCCTCCGCCGTCTCCGCCATTCGAAGCTCACATTCGCACGCGGGCGGCATTGCAGGCGGTGTTTTCGGTGGGATTGCGTGCCTCTCCATGGTGTTGGCCGCGCTCGCATACCGTATCCGTCGCAGGCGGCAATCACAAGCCCGATTAGCTGCTGTGTATGGCGTCGAAATTGGTGGCGATAAGTGGGCATGCACATCCATAGTCCAGACGCGAGAGCGGCAGGGCCGTGAACGGGTCACCACTCCTCTTCAGTCGTTTCTCATTCTTCATAGCAGGAAAAACAGCACGCGTGAGACTATCTGTGGCTGATACTGTATGCTTCGTTCGTCTCACGCTACTTGATCACTTAAACTGCGAGGGGTTTCTGTCTCGTACTACGATCACTGTACTTGGAGATTCAATGCCAATGGTAGTAGTGCTGCAGTCCCGAGGTCGCGCTCTGACGGCACTAGAGTCTCACTTCTCACTATCATGTAAGTCGAATGAAGTCTGCTCATGTCATTAAGGGTGAACGCCGTTGTGTAAGCTCTGACTTGTGTGGGATATCAATGGGTAGTAAGCACTTAAAGATGCCTGTTTGTGACCAGAGAGTTCCTACGTAGACGGGGATTTCTGTAGATATCAGAGCTCGCTCGACACAGACTTGTCAGAGACGGTATAAATAGCTGGCCATAGCCCGTCTCGGCAAAAGCCGAACCTCCTTGCACTCGTCCTTCACGTCCATATCCCCTTCAGAGCAGCAATGACCTCAAGAATTACACAAATCATGTTCTGCTCAAAATTCAGCAATAGGAATCAAACCGTTATCCTCAGGAGTCAGAGTGGCTCCAGGCTCCTCGGACCTCCGCAGTGCCCGCACTCGCAGCTGGGGCTCCGAGTCGACGTTCAACCCACCATCATTATCCTAGGAATCTCACTATTCATTTACAGTGTCGAAAATGGGCGCATATAACGAGGTCTGCAAGGAACAGCACGGCATCGCGTGCCAGTGCAAAATGTTGTTACGCGTCGCGCGACAAGCACGTGAGCCAGATGTTCGTCCACGTGACACCTCTTTTTTTTTTTTTTTTTTTTTGAACTCTGCATTTATATACCGCAACAAGGCTACCGTAGGGTGTCTAAGACGCGGTCCTGCTAATTACAACAGGGAAAGTCCGATGGGTTGGGTTGGGTGGGGTGATGTGTGCCGGGTGGGGGGTGAGTGATATGGGTGTGACGGGTTTGGGTTGGTTGGGTGGACCGTAGGTCCGGTGTTGGATAGTCGCGTTTTTTCCGTGGGGTTCGAACCCACGACCATCAGAACTCACAGCTACTGACGTAACCGTGAGCCGTCGACGCTGGAGACCGCTGAACCATTGCGCCGACTACCACGTGACACCTCTGTGAAAAGGTGACTTAAATTTTCTTCAGCAATGAGCACTGTGCAGTAACACCACTGTCAATCAGGCGGAGTCTCTCTCCGTCGAAGATCTTTGAAATGTTCAAGTTCACGGCGTCGACGTAAGGCCGTGGCGGGCTGGCGACGGACTTCCATCGCCGGTCTGCGAAGTGTCTGCGATCGATCGGGCAAGTACCTGCAAGTACTGAACACCTCGACGATCTATCGGCCATCCTCCGAAACACATATCATTTTTGCGCGGCCTTATATTCGTCCGGGTGGAAAGATGCCCAAAATTCTCGGCTATTCTGGGACAGGTATATGACTGCTATACTCAACGCTTGGCATCCGCAGACGACCGAACGTCTTCGAATCGCAACGTAACACTCCTGCGCAAGCACGCATGTCCTCACATGCAGGCTCTCGACATTGCGGTCGGGCGCACTGCGTACAGGGCAAGTGTAGTGACGGCCCCTTCGAGCGAGGTCTCGGAGCGCTCAGCCACCCGGGAACGTCCAAACGCGGAGCGGATAGTGGCTGAGCCTGAGTCCCTGTGACCATGGCGTTGAATAATAAGCCAGGAGTCGTCTTGCTCCCTCCCTCCATCTTCCCACCGACCTCGAAGACCAGCCGTGCGGTGTTCACCCTTCGGTCGCCTGTATATCCGTTTGGCAGTGGTAGAAGTGGGATTTAAGTTTACTTGCGGGTACTCTAGGTGAGTAGTGCCCGTATCGCGTTCGCACGATGCGAGCGAAATGTTCATCATTCTCACCGTCTCTTGTAGAGCTTTCCTTGATATCGCTTTCGCCAACCCAGACATCTGTTGTTTCATCTTAGTCCTGGACGGGCCATACTTAACCCCCCTCCTGTCCTGATTGTCGCGTCTCGGACCCCTTCGGACCTCCACGTTCAAAACTTACTGGAGCATACTTGGCATACCCCGACGTCAATTTTCTCGGGATCCATTCTATCCTCATTCTTGTCACATCCCTGTCTTCATCATGGCCCTTCCCCCCACCGTGTCATCTACCTCCTCTGCTCCGGAGAGCACTCCTGGCACCACGCTCTTCATCTGGAGACCCGTTAACATAATGTACACTTGTGGTCAAACGGAAGTCTTCTGGGGATACGTCGGCCCATCGGTGCCCATTTCGCTCGTCATCACGAACGTTGACGTTGCGCAACAGGCCCCACCCGCGACCTCGACGGGCATCGTCCCTTCTCCCCTACCGGGCGGTGCTCAACCCAACAACCCTCGGAAGAGGCAGTCCGGATATGGCGGGAGCTATCTGCCCAGTATCAGCGAGACGCTGTCAAGCAACGTGGATCCGAATTTGGGAAATTACACATGGCCGTCTGTGGACGTGCCGCAGGGATGGTATCAGATGCAGGCGATCATTCCAAGCTCGACAATTACCGCGTCCTCCCCATTCTTCGTCTCCAACGGCACTATCGTCTCTTGTGTTCGAGGTGCCGATCCCGCGCCTCCCTCCAGTGTCTCCTCCGCAGTCCCTTCCGCGTCCTCGCCCACCTCCACCGCAACTTCCTCATCTGTAGCGGCTATCGGAGGGTCCTCGCATTCGCACGCGGGCGCCATCGCCGGCGGTGTTGTTGGAGGGATCGCGTTCCTCGCAGCGGTGTTGGCCGCTTTGGTGTACTGGTTCTGTCGCCGGCGGCCGTCGCTCGCCCGGTCCACCGTCGTAGGCGCCGAAAGCGGTGGCGATAAATGGGCGATCGCTCACAAGGGTCAGGGCGGGAAGCGGGAGCGTCAGGCCCGTGAGAGTGGGCAGCAGGCACTTCCGGCCGGCACACATTCGCAGACCTCGTCGTTGGGTGGGCTGGACAACGCACAGACGCCCGTCGGCTCGGACGAGGACTTCGGCAGCACGATCGGGCACGAAAAAGTCGTGGCCAATCGGCAGACGAACGCGCTCGAGAACGGCGCGCCCACCTTCGTGCCTTACACCCCGAGAGCGCAGAAGCGGACGTCGAGTTCGTCGTCGGTCAGCAACTTCGGCGCGCAGTACTCGCTCGGTCGCACGTCGTCGCAGCGCACAGTCGTCCACCCCGAGGACGCGTACGTGCCGCGTGCCGAGCACGGCCGCCGCGCGTCGTATGGCTCGCCGCGCAGCTATGCCGGCGAGGTCATCCCGATGGAGCGCGCCCGGCGCAAGCCTGTGCCACGGTATACCAATGCGGAGTTTAGCGATGCGCCGACGTCATACGGCCAGGGCTCAATCGACTACGGGACGCCGGAGAGCGGGGAAGGGCTGGAGTCGTCGCGCGTTACGCTGGAATCGGTCCACGGCTTGCAGCACCAGTCAAGCTTTGGAAACATGAAGCCTATGCATGTCATCATCCCGGATATGCCACCTACCGGGCGAGACTGAGCGAGGACGCTGGGTCTCGCTTAGTGGGTTCCGCGAGACGCGAGCTCAGGCGGTCTGCAGGCTGGGCTGCCATTGGCCACGCCTTTGTAACATCACCTTATGTCGCGCGCTGGATGTCAGCTCTGACGTCCAACGCACGTTTCTGCTATCCGGGTTGATTATCTCGTACCATCTATAATGTGTGTTCCACCCACCCAACGTTTCCCTCTGTGATTTTATCGACTTTGACATGTTTTTTTACGGATCGGACTGTTCACTGTTCTTTTACTGATATGCTTACGATGTTTGGTAATGATTTCATACCACTCAGCTCCAGCTGCAAATGTTCCGAAAGTCACCATATTGAACCTCTCGATGGTCTACCCCACCCAATAAGTTACTCGAACCACCAGAAAAGAAAGTACTGCAGACTCGAATCATACAGGTTACACAGTCACTTTTCTGTCAGGCCCTTCGTAGCTCACGTTCAGCTTGGGAGACAGCGGTCGCCTTACGTCTGAACCTATGCCCTTATCTTGCGACAGGAACGAGGCGCCATTCGTTATAGGTTGCATGAAGAACACTTCCGTACCAGAGTGGGCCACTAGGGCTGAGCCCGTGCTGCCTCCTGGCCTCGTAGTGAAGCGCCTGTAACATAGAGATATCGGTCAGATATCGAGCGAAAAGTCGTTGCTGCCTTACGTGTCCGCTTGGAGGTCATTCACGGAACTATAGTCCGCCAGACTTCGGTATATGCGAGTCGCTCCGATGGTCCTTTGAACGCCATTAGTACGTCCTTTGTTTGCACCACTCCGACTTACATGATGATCACTACCGATAAGCCAACCAACAGGTTAAATGATGAGACCCCCGGGCCACCATGCGAAAGCACTCACGTTCAGGGACTTGGAACATCTAGGATGATTCGTCCAGCACTGAGCGATGTATTACATACCGAGATCGATCTTCGGCTCACCAGATTGAAAGCGGCTACAAGAGCAAGGTGAGTACTGGTGAGCGTCAGCTCATGTCGCTGCAACAAAATTCTCACCGTTCAGGTTGAGGAAGATGAAGGCCTGTACATTACGAACAGTAAGCCCAACGACTGGACGAAAACTGGCAGCACGCACAACGGGGGGCACCTCTGCCAAAGTCACGATGACGATCCATAAAATCCCCTGCGTCGTGATATGAGCACTGATGATGTCGATATGAACCGAGACGCGGCTCTACCTGCGTGTACAACAGACGCCAGATCCCGTGCACCATACCTGCATTGGGCCATCGAAGAAGGCCGAAGAACATTAGGAGAAGAAGGACGATGTCAGAGACCAGTGTCGCAATTATGTTGTCTTTACTTTCTGCGGTATTTAAGACTGCGCAGGAGCCGATTTCTTCGTCCCATTCTGCTCGTGTCTGTAAACAAGGATAAGGTCATTGTAAGGACCAGAGGATGGCCGTCTTACCAATACGACACCTTGGCAAGGCGCGAGAATTGCCATTCAGCCTGAGTAGGCAGTTGTTGTAAAACCATGATACATACTGCGGACATAAAAGACGACGGCGACCAGCCAGGTGGCAACGGCCAGGACTACAGCCGGGATATTCTTGTTCCAGATTGCCACGCTAAAACGGCGAATCAACGGGTCACTTTCTCTCAGAAATAGTAGACATGCTTACACGCGTAGCACAATGAGAGCTGATGCGAGGATTGTGGACATGTACGCCAACAACTAATCGTAAAGTGATCAATGGATGGATCGTCATGGATACGTCCTGTATGTGGGTGGCACAACTTACAAAAACAAAGACGACCCACAGCTAGATGCATCGGATTCTATAAGTCTCTGACGAGAAAAGTGGAAAGGCCACCAACCTGACAATCGATTTCGCTACTGGAGTCGAAGCCAATGAAGAGCGTGATTATCGCTAAGACAGCAGAGAAGCGACAGCCTATATATAGCTGAAGTGTCCGCCCATTAACCGTCCATCGACGTTAGCCCTGTCAAATTTCTGTCGGCCAAGACATACCGGGAAGGACCAACGGTACTGCCGCCTGCCTCTGACAATTTCCCAGTCGAAATCAAGATTCAAGAAAAACTCCCATCTCCAGAGTGGACGACGACGTGCATGAGCCCGTTAGTCGTCAATCAGCGATCGGGGACGGCGACATACATATAAAGTCCACCCGACACATGCAGAAGTTTGACGACCGCGGCTGCGAGAGGACTGTCGAAGAGGACTCGTGCAATACGACGACGGTGACACTCACCGTAATCTCGCGTTAGGGTGACAGGGTCGTTCCAATTGACCATGGTTTCGAAGGATGAGGGGAGTCGGACGGCGGGGCCTTCGAGAGGATGGCTCGCAAGCACCCTTTCTTATGGACGGGACTCGGATATGAACGTGCCAGTGGTTGATCAGTAGCGAAGATGTTCCGAGCCTCGAACGAACGAATCCGACATAGCGATGACAGCCATTCAGCTACATTAATGCATGTTAGCACACCATCAAGTCTGTCAAGGGACTGGGGAGTGTACACGAGGCCGTGACTGCATGGCAAATGTCCTTCGCCATCTGTTCCGCCGTGTCATGTTCACGTTCTGTCGAAGACTGGTGCGATTACCTCCATACCCTGGGAGATTTCGAATCGTCGTCTTACCGAGGTGGGTATGACCCTAGAGATTCTAGCTTCCGTGAGAGTAGATGTACATAATGTCCAACTTCTGAGCGGCGATAGGGCTGCCAGAGCGACCATAAGTAGCTCCGCGGAGTATCCCATCGTGGGACTGACTGGACTGAAAGTGAAATGTTGTACAAGAAATACCTTGACAGTCCGAGAAACCGCACCTGTCTGGTTAGAGAATTGTCGACGGAGAACTTGTCATGGATGCCACCCTTGGGCACTACACTCGCCATGGACCTCCTGGTTCGGACGCAAGCTAGCATGAGTCACCCAACCACTGGAACTTACAATACCCAAGCTTCTCACTCCCCTGTACAAACAGAAGGGAGACATAAGTCGATCGCAAAGCGAATTCGAAGACGGAGCAAACCTTCCTGATGGCCTGACAAGCTACTTCGACAGCAGTTGGCAGGCATGCGAACCGGCTGGCGCAAACCGGTCGCTGTGCAGGGATGCGTGAGGCTGGCCCCAGTGTATTCTAGGCCTGCGAGTGGAGAGTGGGCGACGCTGAGCCCATTCCCGCGCGTGGGTGTAGGCACGCTTCGTCGGGCTCAGAGGATACATTGACCGGAGTCGTGTCCCATAGGCGTTCGCACTAATGGGCGATCACGAGCAGATCTATCCTTGACTCGTCGAGTCAAAATCCGAATATCTGTCAGCAGACTGACTATTACGACCTGATTAGTGCAAACAATACAAATCAACGTATAATATACAGAATAGGAACATACGGTGTCCGCTTGCTAGAGCAGAATCGAATGAAGTACGACGCGTCGTTTCGACTCGGACTCATCTCCCTAAACCGCGGCCGCTCTCTTACTGGTAGGAGGTGCTGACTGCCATCGTGGCGTTCGCCGCAGCTGCAGCAACGGTTGTTTCTTGTCCTGAACCTGAACGTATTTTACACGTTACGCCGAACACTCGTCGAAAATTCTGGGCATAAGCACAGAAAAGGTACTGCAGTCTTGCCGTAGTTGCCATCACTCCAGTCTGGACAGTGGGGTGCATAGGGCGCAAGTGGGGCATGTATGGAACTGTAGTCCGCGAGTCTTCGAGATACTGTATCCGTGTTGCTCTATTGATGGCCCTGTGACGGGCCGTGGAGGAAGTAAGAGAAGTAAGTTACTTACATTCCGAGACGACGTCTGTCCAATCCCAAGCCCTCGCCTTTCCCATTTCCGTCCAGCAAAAATGCGTGGGAATTGTACTGTGTCATTCATGGCCACGTGACCAAATGAGCTTGAAGGTTCAAGGCGGGCTCTGAACTTGTCGGACGAAGCTGCAACTGTTTCTCTGCTTGCAGCCAGGTGATCTGCCATCCCAGTCCATGCAATACCTCCCTATTCCGCTTATGCAACATTCGACTTAGCACCCTCTCATGACCTTTTTTTCTACAACGTCCAAAAGACGTCGTACGGCGTCTTCGAGACGCCACTTGCTGGCGAGTCGCGACCTGCCACGAATGCCTTTAATCAATTTGTTTTCTCATCGGCTGTTTGCTTCTCACCCATTCACTACATGCCTTATGACCCCAGCACCGAGAGTGTCCGAGGGCGGGAAGCCGTCAGTCGAGGCGTGCCGACCTGTAGGGAGTAGAGCGTTCGAACGTTCGTCGTACAGAACGTCTTAAATTCGGTGTGTATTTCAGCCAGACTTCCTGCGCTCGCGTCGAACTCGGCTTGAAGTCGGCTGGTTTTTTGCAGCGGTCGCTCCCTCAGCGCCCTGTAGCATTCTTTCGAGCGTCCAGGCGCGGATGCACTACGCGGGGAAAAGGACGATTGTACATCCGGATTATCATACAGGTAACGTCGCTGATTTTCTCTCAGCCGTCTTCCTGTAGCTCTCCGTGGGGGAGACCGTTCGCCTTGCATCTCGACTTGACCGCTGGTCGTCGGAGAAAAAAGAGGTACCGTTCGTGATCGTTTGCATGACAAACACTTCCGGACCAGCGTGGGCTCGGTCTAGACCCGTACTCGCTCCTGTTTTCGTGATGAAGGGGCTAGAGAAGAGGCATCTGTTAGATATCGAGAGATGACTTGGTGTAGGAGCCTCACAGATTCGCCTGGAGGTCATTTATGGAGCTGTAGTCAGCCAACCCACGGTATATGCGAGTCGCTCCGACCGTCCTATAAATACGTTAGTACATCTTCCGATCACAGTGGTCCGACCTACATGATGATCACTGACAATAGAGGGGTCAACAAGTTAGAAGCGGAGCCCCGTGGCATCATGCGAACGATTTACTCACGTTCAGGGACTTGGAACATCTGGTATGTTCAAGCTGCGCTGAACGAAGCGGTTCGTATCCCTGGATCATGATATCTCACTCACCACGTTGAAAGCATCTACGTCCGAATGTTAAGCATAGACTCCGTCGTCTCATGGCCACAGGGTACTCACCGTTCAAGTTCAGGAGGATGAAGACCTAGTCATCACCGGTAAGTGAGCTCAGCGGCTTAAAGGAACAACGACGATTGAATATGAACGGCAGAGGGCACTTCTGCCAGAGTCACCACCAAGATCCACAGCATCCCCTGCGTCATGAGATCAGTGCGAAAGTCGCTGAGCTCTGAGATGCGTCCCCACCTGCGCATACAACAGGCGCCAAATCCCATGTACCATCCCTGCGTTCCGCCAGCGAAGGAGGCCGAAGAGCATGAGGAGGAGAAGGACGATGTCTGTGGCCAGCGTAGCAAGTATGTTGTCTCTCCTTCTCGTGGTGTTCATGACCGCGCAGAAGCTGTTTTGTTCGTCCCATGCTGCTTGCGTCTAGAGAAGAGAATACACTCATCGGCCTGATAGATGAATGGTGCCAGTGGGTGTGTCCACCTTACCATGACTATGCCTGAGCGAGAGGTAAAGAATATATGGGTCAATGGGACCATATCGTTCAAATTAGTCGGTGGTACGCACTACGGATATAGAATGCGGTGCTGACGAGCCAGGCGGCGATGGCTAGGGCCGTAGCCAGGTGGTTCTTTTCCCAGATTGCCATGCTGTCAATACAATCGGATCAAGAGGGAGCCTTTCCTCGAAAATAGATGGGCTTACATGCGTAGCACAATGAGAGCAGATGCGAAGATGAAGGCCAGATACGCCAAGAGCTATCAGAACGCGAGAGACAGACAATGGTCTTCGATACGTCTCGTATGTGAGTAGCTCAACTTACAAATACAAAAATGACCCATATCTGAATGCGACACACTATGTAAGTGTCGGAAGCCGATACTCATAAGGCGACGGACCTGACAATTGACTTTGCCATTCGTGTCGAATCCAGCGAATATCGACATTATCGCGAAGATGCCGGACAGACGACAGCCTAGATACAACTGAGTGAAAGCCCCCTGCATCAGCCCCATCCTCCTCGGACTAGTTCAACGCGTGACGTACCAGGACGGGCCTTCGATACTGACGCTTTCCTCTGATGACTTCCCAGTCGAAGCCGAGATTGAGGACGAACTCCTATCTGTAGAGGAAGACGGCGACGAGACATCGTCGAACTGAGTTTGACTACAAAGGGTAGGACGCTGCGCGATATTTAACTCTGCATGTGAGGTGTTTCATGTTTTGACGACATACCGGGGCAACTCGGATCGACCAGACTGGCAACCAATGCACACTATTGACACATTAGATAGGTTCTACCGCTCTTCCAGTGTTTCAAATGCCGGAATGCGATAGGAAAACGTTGACGCCCTCGGACTTGTGGCGACTCGTGGTTCCTGCTAGCCGAAGTTGCAACCACATCGCGTTGGGCGGATTAGGATCCAGATAAAGCGGGTTGATGACTTGCTTTCAGTGCTCGCGTATTCGTCGAGAGGGAGAAAACGGGGAAGACGACTGGGTTAACAGATCGACAAGAAGGTTGAGAGCAAATGACGTCGGAGTGCGCCCGAGTCACGTTCGAGCCCAGAAACACGCGCAGTGTCACAGCACGTGATATATGTGACTGACGCGTCAGTTGAAAGCGTCGCATGCGAACAGCCGAAGTCTACGCTCCCAGATACGCGATCATCGAAATGGTCCGGGTGTAATCTAGTGTCACGGGAATATGTACACGGGATTGTCAAGTTAAAAGCAAATGCATTTGGGATACAGTGCCGAGAGAATGTACAATAGGTCAGACATTTGCCCCGACAAGGATATCTTCTCGACAACAGATACAAGTTATTCCGTCGAACTCGCGAAAGAGACTTAGAGAAGTATGTAGGGTTACCCTACCACTTCCGAAAGTTGTTAGACAGTAGTCGTAGTGGTGGGCGATTGATCTGCAGAAACATCCAATGCCGTCGGTTCAATGACGTAGATGATAGTGTCGTTCGGGCGAAAGTCGTTCTGTGTTTCTGTCTTTTCGCCTGGAGTAACCGTGCTACCAGCGGCAGTCACGCGTCAAATCGGCAGGAGAGTGGGTAGTGAACTCACTGGTTCACGATAGAGCTGATCTGTAGGTCGTCGATCGAGCTGTAATCTGCAAGTCGGCGATAGATGCGGGCAGCACCTATGGCCCTGTCGGACGAGTTCAGCGCGGAGCCTCGGGTTTAAATGAAGAGATCCGACGTACATGATGATCACTGAGCTCAAGAATATCAGTCAGCCCCAGACCAACACGGTAGTGTATGTTCGATAGCACTTACATCCGGGGACTTGGAACATCTTACGTCGACGAAGATTGAGCCGCCTGGAGACATCTGATGGTTAATCATACGCACCAAATTGAAAGGATCTAGACGAGACATGGTAAGCGGTGAATCGGCCTAGACTCGACCATGATGGCACACGCTTACCGTTCAGGTTCAAGAGGATGAACACCTGTAAAACATGGAAGGATTTCATAAGCAGTGCACGAAATGCTGGTAAACTGGCGAGCACATACAGAAGGTGGTATCTCGGCGATAGCCACGACCGCGATCCACCAGATCCCCTAGGCCCAAGGTAAGTATGTCGATGACCATCGCTATCAAGGTTCTCACCTGAGTGTACAACAACCGCCATATACCGCCCACCAGGCCGTTACTGGCTTTCCGCCAACGCAAGAGGCCAAAGAGCATGAGCACGAGCAGGACGATGTCCGTGGCCGCGGTGACGAGGATGTTGTCCTTGCTCCTCGACGTGTGCAAGACCTCGCAGAAGCGGCCTTCCTCGTTCCATGTTCCACGTAACTGGATACATGTATCAGATCGGCCTATATCAGGAGCGACATACAATGTCTTACCACAACGACACCTGGTCACAGTAATGTTAAAATATCCGAGGGTCATCATAGACGGGGAATACTCGCTTCGAATGATGAACCCAGCGTTCGTGAGCCAAACGGCCACGGCGAGAGCTACGACGGAGCATTTTCGTTCCCAGATCGCCGTGCTGATCAGGCCGTCAAACCAGGCGAAGACTTGGGAGATTGGGATGCTCACATGCGCAGCACAACCAGCGCGGATGCACACGAAAACGCCAGATATGCTAGTGACTACAAGTTTGTACGATGATCAGTTGAGTTCGATGACTTTGAGATTCGGAAAGTGAACGCACGAATGCGAAGACGACCCACGCCTGGAGAGAGCGGCTGTTGTCAGAAACCGCAGGAAGTGGAAATGGATGACGGACTTGACAATTGATCTTGCTTGAAGCATCGAATCCGGCGAATATTGTCAATGCCAAAAGTCCGGACAGGCGACAACCTAAATACAACTGCCCACGTTCCAGGTGAGCTTCAGCAAACCCGATCGTGTGAGAGAAGCGGAATCGACGTACCCAGAACGTCCAGCGATATGGACGCTTCCCGCTAACGATGCTCCAGTCGAAGGCAATGTTCGTGCAGAACTCCCAGCTAGAGAAGACGCCGGGTATACAGACGTGAACTCTCAAGCAACGAGGAACAACTACGCACATATATATCCCACCAAACGTATGTATTAGTTTGACGAGCGAATCTGCGATGTCAGAATTAACAGATGCTCGTGTAAGAGATGGGCCATGATGGAGCGTACCGTAGTCTCTCGCTACAATTATAGGGTCATTCCAATTGACCATGGAGCTGCAGAAATGCGCGCACAGGAGGACGTGAGGAAAGCTCACCATATAAGTTGTCTTGGACCGTCTTTTATCGTGAGGTTGACACTGCCGCCCATCCTCAAGGAGACGCGCGGATGCTGTTCGGTTCGACCGAGGAGTGATTTGACGAGATGTGATGATTGAAGCGGCTATATAGTCCCTCTAGCAAATGAAATCCCTTGGTTTTCAAAGTCCAAGGAGCCACAAACCCGCCCAACTTCCCAGAGGAGCTCCTCGGTCGCGAGTAGAAGGAACATATTGGGAAGATCGAGACCACGATGCCGTCGCACCAGCATCGGGGTGAGCAAATCTCCGTCCATCCCCTCTGCGTCAAAAGCGCAACGAGTGTCAGAAAAGATGCGCAAAGTCCCGGGGTGTTTACGTTCATATCGCACTAGCTGTATTCCGATCATTTCGCATTCGTATCTCTAGCAGTACCTGGCGGCAATGAGCAGACGCACCTTCAGACTCCTTCACCTTCAATGCTCACAAAATCCCCAGAAACACGTGAGACCACGAGTGGCTCTGGTCGATGTCCTGGATCCTAGCCTCTATGTGTGCGCCGTTTCGCAAGTCCGATTCGAAGAGGTTTGGGCCTAGGGTTGTCATACCGGCATCGACTCAGGCTTCGCAAGCAGTCGAGAGCGCCTTGGCCGCAAGCGCCGGCCGCAGCGGTGGGCGCAATCACATTGACGGAATCTTGTCGACAAACTCGTTTCGGGGAGAGACACAGAGTGCGTGTGCAATGTTGGTCGACACAAACTAAAGGGTGGGCGCCGGTGGGCAGTTGGTAGGACGAGAGGGCTCTCGAAACTCCGGAGTCCGGACTTGCGAGGGCGTGGGAAGGTCGGACCAATTGCCGCGCCGATGCTCTCAATCAATTTGACTCAACGAGCTCACGTTGCAGAACACCTACATATCCTATCCGCGGCGCTAGCACCGTCAACTTCAACTCGATCGTCGACTACCGTAACCCCAGAGGGCCCGCTGAGCGCTCCATGACTTCATTTTTCCCGGAATTTCTAGAGAACGTTCACATCTGTCATCGTTGTCTTGTCAAAGTGGTTCCTCGGTACTACAGGTCGGTCGTCTGATCCATCTTTTTACCTTTGTGCTGACTCTGCGAAGCTGTAGGATAGGTTGCTCTGAACGTGGCTCAAATGCCATACGAGTCATCAATTAATACGCTGGCGCCATGTACCCAAACCTGATTCCGAGCCGATGCTTGAGTGCTTGAGTACTTGAGTATGCACTCGTCAGGCAACACATCGCGACACTTCTGCTGCGGCTGCAGTTCTCTGCGCTATATTGACCCTGGCGCACCCTGTCTTCCCTGGATGCTACCTGGTAACTTAGGTGTGCTGAACGTCCGGCGCGATGGGTTTCCGCTCTGCATTACTGACCAATAATGGCAGTGTAACTTGAAGTGCCGTATGATCAATTATTTCACTCTGTCCTAGGTAGTCCTAGGTCCGTGCCCTCCAAAAATTTCCCTCCCACAATGATCCTACTTCGCGCAGTCCTAGAACCTGCGATCGCGATTCCACGACTTTCGCCGTCGGCTAGGAAGAGGCAGCCTGGGTCGGTCGGCACATTTGATGTGTCAAATGGCGGCTTTCGCGGCAACGTTCCCGCCGTCGCAAGGGCATCGACCGCATACTGCAGGGACAGCGTCTTTAATTTTCACTCTCCTTAGATTCTTTCAGTGGATGGCCGTCGAACCCCGCTGCTCTAAACAACCCTCGCCAGCCGAGTGCCCCAACGCGGGTATAAAGAGGCAGGAATTGAGACGACTTTCTCTCAACAGTTCAACAGTTGTCCTCTGTTTCATCGGTACGCCTTAGCTCTCGTCTCGTCACCCACCCATTGACTGACTTGGTTGATCTTCTAGATTACTACCATGGTTCGCCTCATCACCGTCTCCGTACTCTTCTTGGCCGCCGCGACGGCCTTTGCGCTCCCAATGCCGATGGCTGCGGACCTGAAGCGCTCTCCGCAGAGCGACAGCAGCGGCGGAAACAGCCAGAACGTCGGCTCGAGCTCGAACTCGAACACCAGCACGACTAACCAGAACGTGGGTTCGAGCTCGAGCTCGAACACCGGACAGATCAACCAGAACGTGGGGCGCAGCGACAACCAGCAGCAGGGGAGAGCGTGGACAGTGGTGACCGTCCCGCGGATGCTCAGCGGCGATGACGCCAATTGATAGCGCTCAGACGGTACGTCCTCAATATGTGGTACAGCTTTGATCGTCGTACTTACTCGAGCCTAGGCGTTTCTGTGGAGCGCTCCAAGATTTCATGGTGCGCAACTAGAAGTGCCCAGGGATTTGTGCAGCTATTGGAGAGTATAGTACGGGATTGACACGTAACGGAATAATACCAGCTTCAAGCTCATGGTTTCTTCCCTTGGTCTTCGCACAAGATGTGCATAGCAACGATCCACTTAGCTTGGTGTCACGCGTCCAGTCTCCCGGCATAAGTCCAACGCACTGTGAGACCGCGAAGAGATGCCTCAGACGTGGTCAGGCCTCAGGACTGGCCGCAGGCGGCATTCCTAGATCTGAGCGTCTGGTGTGCACGACTGGCAGCGGGCACACCTGTCCTGGGTATACATCCATGTCGTACAGTGATAGAGAAAGTACTGAGAAAGTGGACACCTACTAAGTCCGGTGCAGGTCTCTCCGGCAACTGCCGGCTTCGATATCGGAGGTGGTGCAAACACTGCAAAGTCGTTTTGCATCGGTTTATCCAAGTTCTTCCAGGCCCTGATTCCCTCTCGACAGATGCCGTGTTCGACAGTTCCTATTACTCTCACCGTTTCGAGATCCGCCGAGGACTTACGACCATATGTAGTGCACAGTTACCTCGTGGTCGACAAGCGCGCTCGGCACCTCAAGGCCTCAAGAGTCATGCAGAGACGTGATTTGCTCGTGCAACCAGAACATCGCGGTGGCTCACTCTTACTCGCTACCATCTCATATCTACCATGCTCGAAGTCTGCCCTACATTGCGCTCGACAGGTTCCTGCTCAGACGACACTTGCCCTTTCCGCCACGATGTTGTCCTGTGCGAACCCTGCCAACTTGTCTTCGAAGAGCCTTCGCTGTATGACGCGCACGTTCAGACAAAACAGCACAAGAACAAGGTCACTGGTGTAGGAAAGACCTACTTTTGCCCTACTTGCAAGAAGACGGTAATGGGCGCACACAACTGGGCGCTGCATCTACGAGGACGCGCTCATCTCTTTGCAACCGAACGACAGCAGGTTCCTGTTGACGTAGACCCCGAAGAAGTGCCCGTCCTTCCAGGACAGGTTTTATGCGACCTCTGTAATTTCGTGGTCGACGCGGACCGATGGGAAGAACATATCAAGCGACTGGGCCACAGAAAAAAGGAGCAATTTGTGGCGTTCAAGACTGCATTCGACGATGCCTCAAAGGACCAGCACGGAGTGTCTATCTCCCATGTGGAGGGGGGTGTCGATATGGATATTGTGGAGGTGGTGGACGCGCAACGAGGCGTTTCGGTGGACTTGGTAGTGAAGACGACCGTGCCCTCGTCCCGCCTTCGAGTGAGTCAACTCAAGCTTGCCTCTACATCTTCTCTGTCATATGCAGCATCTGGGTATGTCGTCATTTCTTTAATGCGATTGACCCATGCTCATGTCATCTTGAGTTTCTCTGTCGAGCCCGTCGGCACGAGATTGCCACTCCCTCTGCAGTACGGTCGCGAGGCACGATTACGCGTCGTTTTTCGGCAGACGCTGCGCGGCCGGTTCGAAGACCGCTTGGAGATATCGTTCGATGACCTCGTACTCGGTCAGCGCTTCATCATTGTGCGTCGCCTCAAGGTGCTTGTTGGGAGCAAAGCAGATTACGAGTTGCTGCAACCCTCCACACCTTACATTCCTCGGAAGAGAACCAAGCGACAGCCCGAGACCGACGTCATTCCGGGACCGCCTGCACCTGCTCTCGAGACGATAAGATGGGCTATCCCGCTTACCCAGGCCCCGATCCCCCGATCCATCTCTTCTGTCTTGTTCGCCGGATCTGTTTCGGACATCGTCAGTCAGCTGCGGCGTACGGTGCTTCCTGCTGCTGTGAACAAGGAAACATATGGACGATACTACAAGGCACTGCTTTGGGTCGAAGAGAACCGGATGGAGTGAGTAATAAGCAACTCTTTCTCCGCGACGGTCTCACTGACCGATAATTACAGGCACGATCTCCAAGTGTATGACATCAACGACGCGCAACTGAATAAATTCAACCAATACTACTAGTGAGTGTTATGATTCGCTTACCTTTGTCTGTGCTGACACTGGACAACAGCCTGAAGGTCCCAGGTTTGGCGGAGAAGCGACCGAGCGTGTTAACTGGTACGTACGACTTCCATAATCGACACTGTTTCTCTCCCAAATATTCACTATACATCCAGGCGATCGCATCCTGGTACAACGACACGACGCTGCTTCAGGAAAATGGTTCGAGGGCCATGTCCACATCGTCAGGAAGGATGAAGTCGGACTGCGATTCCATGGTTCCTTCCCGACGCCCGCCAATGGTCAGTTGCACAACGTCCACTTCAAGCTGAACCGTATACCCTTGCGAAGGCAGCACCAAGCCCTTGACACTGCGTTTGTCGAGACCCGCATTCTGTGCCCTACGATGCAGCTACGGGGCTCTAAGCGCGTGACAGGCCGCGTCCTCACCTACAACCGCTTGATCGCGGAGAACCCTCCGCAGCTCGATGCTATCCGAGCCATCATGTATCGGCCCCCAGGCTCTGTGCCTTTCGTAGTATTCGGCCCGTGAGTGCCAATGCCATTATTCGTCATCTGTGGACATTGTCTGATTTGTTTGCTGCTCTGCCAGGCCGGGAACGGGAAAGACAATCACGATTATCGAATCCATCCGGCAGATCCTACGTGTCGACCCCACCGCGCACATCCTGGCGTGTGCTCCCAGCAACTCTGCGGCAGATCTCATAGCGTCGAGGCTGACCATCCTCGGCAAGGACGCGCTATTCAGGTACTACGCGCCGAGCCGATTCAAGGACACGGTGCCAGACGACCTTCTGCCTTTCGCCTGCGTCAACAGCAACGGCCATTTCGCGCTTCCGCCGGTCGCGGTGCTGCGCCGCTTCAGGGTGATCGTGTCGACATGTGTGTCGGCGTCTTTCGCGCATGGGATCGGCATCCCGCGCGGCCATTTCTCGCACATCTTCGTGGACGAGGCGGGCCAGGCGACGGAGCCCGAAGTGATGATTGCGATCAAGACGATGTCCGACCGCGCGACGAACATCGTCTTGTCGGGAGATCCGAAACAGCTGGGTCCGATTATCCGGTCGTCCGTTGCGCGTCGACTGCAGTTGGACGTCAGTTACATTGAGAGACTCATGGGCTTGGACGTTTATGACGATGATGAAGGTCATGGCATCTCGTGAGTATTCCGGTTACGCTCAACCGTAGATCACGCCTGATGAAGATGGCGCAGGGTCGTCAAGCTCACGAAGAACTACCGGTCTCATCCCAAAATCCTCCGATTTCCCAACGAACGGTTCTACAAGAGCGAATTAGAGCCTTGTGGCGACCCCAAGACTATCAACTCATTCCTCAAAAGCCCGCTCCTCGTCTCTCCCAACTTCCCCATCGTCTTCCATGGGATGTCAGGGAAAGATACTCGGGAAGCGTCGTCTCCGTCGTTCTTCAACGTCGAAGAAGTCCTGCAAGTCAAAGCGTATGTCGAGGCCCTACGCGCGGACAGACGCTTCCGAATCAGTACGCACCATTTCACTCGCATTTTGTAACTCTAGTTGATCTCAGGGCGAATTATCAGCCGACAGTGAGATAGGCGTCATCGCGCCATACCACGCCCAGTGCGTCAAGATACGTACCATCTTGAGGCCAATTGCCGATGGCATCAAGGTGGGCAGTACGGAAGAATTTCAGGGACAGGTGCGTCTTCCGTACAGAAGTGGGATATTTGTTTGCTCACCGCCTTTCAATGTTAGGAGCGACGTGTTATGATTATATCTACTGTGCGAAGCAGTCGGGACTTTGTTGAGTACGACTTGAAACATACGCTTGGCTTCGTAGCGAACCCGCGCCGCTTCAATGGTGAGATAAATTTCTGCTGCGCATTCACTGCTGATTCTTATAAATCCTTCAGTTGCGGTGACCCGCGCCCAAGCTCTACTCATCGTTGTCGGAGATCCCAACGTCCTGTCGCTCGACCCGCTCTGGAGGTCGTTCTTGAACTACGTGCACATTAACGGCGGCTGGAAGGGCGTCCCGATCTCCTGGGATCCCCACACGGCTGTCCGCGCGGAGGGCCGGTACGATGCGGAGTTGCGTGCGCTTGGGCAGAAGGACATGAACGACTTTACGGAGAGGATGCAGGCGCTGACGCTGGAGGGTATCGCTGGGTCTGGTCTGAGCGACGATGTCGAGGAGGCAGATGCGAATGTCGACAGGCCGTGGAGAGAAGCCGAGTGATCCCAAATCGTGGAGATCTCAGTAGGCGTCATCTTGTATTGGAAGTCGGTAATATACATAGGATACATGGAGACCAAATAGAGATAATGAATTAGGCTGGCGTCGACGGAACCGAATGCCAGTGCCGGAGTATGCAGAAAGTGTGCGCGAACTCTCCAGCTGTCCAGCTTTGATGCACAACTGTTCAGAGTCCGCTTACATAAGGGACTCCTCGAAGTTCACTCGAACTGAAGGCCCGCAAAGCGGCCGGGCCTTCCTCTCTTGCTCTTGCCTTCGACCTTCAGACACTGTCACTACGGCGGATCTTTCGCAGACTGACGTGGACATTCTTTTCTCCCTCCTCGTGGCCTAGGCGTGGCTCAAAGCAAGGAAAACGAGGACCCTGACATTCCGTCCATGCTGCCTTGATGCTGCATGCCTGCCGCCTGCGCTGTTGCCTGCATCGATCTGCAAGGCCCCTTCTCTTCACCTTACGACATAAGTTACACAGTACTGCAATGTACACGCCATTATTGGAGAGTGGTCTGAAGATTTGGTTCTTCTAAAGGCATATCGGTGAACACGAGGATGTTTCTCTTCTTCTACGTGCGCAATAACGCCAGAATAGCTTCGGAATCGATGTTCCGGACGTCAACAGCGTGGAAATACAGGATTGTGATTTCTTAGAGCATGAGTGTTGTCCTCGCATGCCAGACCAGGCTTATACTCAACTTTACACCTCCCCGCCCTCATCAGAATCATGGCTGCGACTATGCGGACACGAATCTCCCCAGCTCAACAAGCGCTTCTGGACGAGGCGAGACGTAATCGAAATGGTGTTTCAGTTACCAACCAGGACACCGCTCTCGACTTTGGGACAATAGAGCCGGCTGTTGCAATCGCTGGCGCACAAAAAAACTTCACCATGAAGGTCCTTACACCATCCTCCGTGATCAGAGTGGTCGGCGTTCGATGGAGCGCGTCGCAAACACATCCGTGCGTTCGTCAGCATTCTGCCGTGTTCATATTGTTACTAAGATAATCTCTCATTTCAGATTTACCATTACCCTCGACGAGGGGAACATCTTGAGCTATCGTGAGGAGGCGCAAATCAAGATTCGATTGCAGCAGCCTGAGATCGGGCGGTATACTGACCAGCTAGAGATCTCCTTCGAGGTCACGACTACCGGCAAACGGTTCATCATCCTTCGTTCCGTCGTCGCCGTCGTCGGCAGTCAGGCAGATCACGAGCTCTTGCAGCCTCAAGCTCCATATGTACCTCGTCGCAGAGCGAGGAGGCGCTTCCAAGGGCACATTCTGGAAGGCGTACCGCCTCCGCGTCTTCAAGCAGTGCAGTGGCGCGGAAAGCTCCCAAAGTCGCGCATCCCATCGGCTTTGCAAGCTCTTCTATCAACGCCTCCTGAGAACGTTGCACACGAGATCAAAAAGCGATATCTGTCAGGAAAGCCGTTGTCCAAAAAGTCGTATGCCCTGTTTTTCAAAGTCCTGCTTTGGATAGAGGAGGTTCGCATGCAGTACGGCGCCACCTTTGGTTCATCAAGGCTGCACTGAATGTGTTCATCGTCTTTTGTAACCAGGAGCGACCTCGAGGTGTACGATATTGAAGACGCTCTGCTCACAAAACATGGTGTCTACTACCAGTACGTACATGTCGCCAGTTCACCGTATTGACCGTATACTGACGCCCTTCGTCTAGCCTCACGGTTCCCGGCTTGGCAGAAAAGAGGCCGAGCGTACTTATCGGTGTGCAAGCCATTCACGTCTGTTTTATTGTTGTATTGACTTCTGTGCGGATCTTCAGGGGATCATATGCTCGTTCAGAGAGTAAACGGTCTCAACGACAAGTTATATGAAGGCCACGTCCACTATATCCATGAACGTGACGTTGCCTTGCGTTTCCATGGATCGTTCCCCTTCTCGTCTACACAGCGCTACCATGTACACTTTCTTCTCAACCGAGTCCCCCTGCGGCGTCAGCACCAGATATTGAACATGACATTCAACGCTCAGCACATCTTTTTTCCGTTGCTCAACCACTTAGGTCCCCTTCTCCCCTCGAGCGGGACCTTCACTGCGTTCAATGACTTGATCCAGGACAACCCGCCCCAGTTGAACGCCATCAAAGCCATTCTGAACCGTCCACCGGGAGCAACACCTTTCATTCTCTTCGGGCCGTGAGTAATTTCCTGCTACCTTGAGCGCGTCTCTGATTCACAGTACAGACCCGGAACAGGCAAGACGGTGACCGGTGTCGAAGCCGTCAGGCAGATTCTGACCCGGAACCCGAATGCGCGCATCCTTGCCTGCGCCCCGAGCAACTCGGCTGCGGACGTCATCGCGAGCAGGCTGGTGGACATTGGCCCCGAGGCTCTCTTCCGCTTCTACGCCCCCAGCCGCGAGATGAGGGCTGTGCCCGCGGAGTTACTCCCGTTCACCTTCGTCAACGGCGATGGGCTATTTTCACATCCTCCGCTGGCCACCGTGCGTCAGTACCGAGTCATCGTGTCGACGTGCGTGTCCGCTGCATTCGCGACGGGCATCGGCATTCCGCGTGGGCACTTCACGCATATATTTGTGGACGAAGCAGGCCAGGCGACGGAGCCGGAGGTCATGGCTGCGGTAAGGAGCGTGGCTGATGATCGCACAAATGTCGTCCTCTTGGGTGACCCGAAGCAACTTGGGCCTATCATCCGCTCTGCGGTCGCCCGAGAGATGGGCCTCGAAACCAGCTACCTCGAGCGTCTCATGGCTAGGGACGTATACAATGCTCCTGCGAGCACCGGCACCTCGTAAATCCTTACTTTCATTCAGAGATGTGGTATTGATCTTTTGCAGCTTTGTCAAGCTAGTGAAGAACTATCGTTCTCACGAAACTATCCTGCGGTACCCGAACGAGCGCTTCTACGATGCAGAGCTGGAGACTCGCGGCGATCCCGCCTCCATCAATTCCTTCCTTGGTAGCCCCGTGCTTGCGTCCATAAAATTCCCCATTGTCTTTCATGCGACGGCTGGTCAGGACGCAAGGGAGTCATCCTCCCCCTCTTTCTTCAATGTGGAGGAGGTCCTTCAGGTCAAGCATTATGTTGAGCGCCTTCTGTCAGACACGCTCTGTCCAATCGGTACGTCTTCTCGGTCAACGGGTGTGGAAGTCGTTGATCTCTCGATACAGAGGCGAAGGAGATCGGGATTATCACACCTTATCGGGCGCAGTGCTCCAAGATCCGGTTGGCGCTGCGAGCCATCACAACTGATATCAAAGTGGGCAGCGTCGAGGAGTTCCAGGGCCAGGCAAGCATCACTTCTCTTCTTTTCAATGCTGCGACAACTTGAGTTCAATTTGGTACCCGGCATCTGACAGGAGCGACGTGCTATCATCGTCTCTACCGTTCGAAGCAGTTGTGATTTCATCAATTTCGACATGAAGCACACACTGGGGTTCGTGGCCAGTCCGAGGCGCTTCAATGGTGAGTGAAATAGCCCTCGCGTGTCCGCAAAGCCCAATGAACACGCTCAGTCGCCATGACTCGTGCGAAAGCCCTGCTTGTCGTTATCGGGGACCCCACGGTTCTTTCTCTGGACCCCCTGTGGCGCGGATTCCTCAATTACATATATCTTCGCGGTGGCTGGAAAGGTGTTCCCATCTCTTGGGATCCAACTGCGCCAGTAAGAGAAGACGGGGGATACGACGCGGAGATGAGAGAGGTTGGGCGTGCCGATATGGATGACTTTGCTCGCCGGATGGAGGAGCTCAGCTTGACTGGTTCCGGGATGGACGACGCAGGCACAAATGATACCAACGTCGATCAGCCATGGAGAGAGGTCGAGTAATGATAAAACATATATAGCCTACATCTACTTGCGCACTCTTGACTGATAAGATCTTTATAATAACTTTGTAGTTCGTCATGGAGGGATGCAGGCTTCGACAGCGACAGGTCGGCAAACCCCGAAGCCGTGCGATCGCGCCTGCTAGGAATGTTTAAGCTCATCCAATGCTTCATGCACCATGCTTCAAAGCTTCACACTTGCGCTTAGTGGACGGAGCGAATATCCAAGTTTTTCCTGGTCCTCTTTCCACCCACAAGCAACGCATCTTCCATGTCTTCATGGTACTTTTTGGCGCCCAGCCTCGTAGCCGAAGCCGACCTGCGTTCGCGTAGGACATGATCACGACCGACGTTGACTGTAGGGCTCTATCCTCGAATTCGACTTTTCTCTCCCTCGCAAGTCGCTAGGCTACTCAAAGCGATGTCTCAGATATGCCCTAGGTTCTTGTCCTCAGGGTCCTGTCAAGTCGAGTGGTGTGGATTCCGGCACGACGTGACTTCTTGCGAACCATGCCAGCTGCTTCTCGACTCTCCCGCCGCTTATGCCGCCCACCTTTACACCAAGAAACACACCAACAAAGTCTCCGGGAAAAGCGCTCTTTACCACTGTCCAGCATGTGACGTGACGCTGAACGGGACGCAAACATGGGGAACCCATATACAAGGCAAACGCCATATCGCGCGCGCCCGCGCTGCCACCGAGGCGGCCGCTGCCACTGGGACCCGGCCGAATGTAGGGCCTGCACGACTTCCGGTCCTTCAAGGTCAAAGAAGGTGCGAGTTGTGTGACTTGATCGTCAGCACGGACTCTTGGGCGTGGCATATCACGCAACGAGGCCATCGTAGCAAAGAGGATTATGTCTCTTCCAAGAGGGCGGTTGAGGACGCGTCGAGGGATAGGAATGGTGTTGTCATTTCGCATGGTGAAGGAGGGCTTGATTTTGGTGTCGTCGAGGCGTCAGACGCGTGGAACGGTGTGTCTCTGGCGATCACTGTCAAGACAACTGCGCCGACATCCCAGATCAAACTCGTACGGCTCAAGTTATCCTCGTCGGCTTCTCAATTTCCCAGTTCTGTTTGGTGCGTAATACGTATCGTTCAATCGTATCCTCTCTTTGTGACATCCTTCGTAGTTTCAGTATAGGACCGGACCCCCTTTTACCCTTGCAACTGCAATTCGGTCGCGAGGCGCGAGTGACAGTGATACTTCGACAGTCTGCCTTGGGCCCGGGCCGGTTCGAGGATCGCCTAGAAATGACGTTCGAAGACGCCGCTCTTGGCGAGCGGTTTGTAGTCATCCGTCGCATGAAAGCCACAGTTGGCAGTCAGGCCGATTACGATTTGCTCAAGCCATCGAGACCGTACATCGCGAGACCCAGGAGCCAACGTCAAGCCGAGACAGATATCGTGCCCGGACCACCTGCCCCCGCACTAGGGACCATCAAGTGGTCGGCGCCTCTTCCTCAGGCCTTCATTCCGAAGACGATAACTTCTGCACTCTTCGCTGGGTCCGTCTCGGACATAATTGGCGAACTCCGTCAATCTGTCTTGCCTGCGGTCCTCAACGCAGAGACTCACGCCCGTCACTTCAAGAGTCTGATATGGATTGAGGAAAACAGGATGGAGTAAGCGCTTTTTTGCGATTCTGTATAGCCTATACTGATATATACTTCGTCCCGTTCCAGACATGACCTCCAAATTTACGATATAGACGATGCGCAACTCACTAAATACAACCAATATTACTAGTGAGGGTGCTGTCGAACTCTGACCTTGACTTACAGCTCATCTACTCTCTAGCTTGCCAGTTCCTGGACTAGCCGAAAAGCGACCAAGCGTTTTGACCGGTATGTAACCGTACCGGAGCCTGAAGTGTGCTTCCTTATGATACGTGGACTGACCTCTCTGAAGGTGATCTGATCCTTGTCCAAAGGCGTGGGGCGGAATCTGGGAGATGGTTCGAAGGCCATGTCCATGTTCTTCGGCAGCAGGAAGTTGGCCTTCGTTTCCATGGCTCGTTCCCACCTCCCGTCAACCGCGAACTGCACAACATTCGTTTCAAACTCAATCGCATACCCTTACGAAGGCAACATCAAGCGCTGGACGGTGGTTTCATTGAGTCGCGTGTGCTTTTCCCTCAACAGAGACATGTGGAGGCTATGACTCCTCTGACCGTGTCTATCACGCATTACAATGAACGCATAAGTGGAAATGGGCCACAGAGTGACGCTGTCAGGGCTGTTGCCAGTCGTCCTCCGGGCTCTGTACCTTTCGTCATCTTCGGACCGTGAGTGGTCCTACCTTCCACTTATTGCATTCATCTCAGACATTTCCTGCAGGCCTGGTACCGGAAAGACCGTCACGACGATCGAAGCTATAAGACAGGTACTACACCTCAATCGCAACGCCCGGGTTCTCGCCTGTGCGCCAAGTAACTCGGCCGCCGACCTGTTAGCCTCTCGACTAGCCATGGTCGGGAGAGACCAGCTGTTTCGGCACTATGCGCCCAGCCGGGTCAAGGACACCGTCCCAGACGAGCTCCGCTCTTTCACCTATATCAACGATAGCGGATACTTCGCACTCCCTCCCGTGATGGTGTTACGGCGGTTCCGAGTCATCGTGACTACATGCGTGTCCGCGTCTTTTGCGCATGGCGTAGGGATACCGCGCGGGCATTTCACGCACATCTTCATTGACGAAGCTGGGCAGGCCACGGAGCCGGAGGCGATGATCGCGATCAAGACCATGGCGGACGCTCGCACCAATGTGATATTGTCTGGCGACCCGAAGCAGCTGGGACCTATTATCCGGTCTGGTGTAGCGCGGCGCATGCAGTTGGACATCAGCTATCTGGAGAGGCTTATGAGGTCTGACGTATACGACGAGTACGATGGCCACGGTGTGACGTAGGCTCTTCACTTGTGATGTGATACTGCGCTCTGACGGCTTCGTCAGCGTCGTGAAGCTCACAAAGAACTATCGCTCCCACCCCAGCATCCTGAAGTATCCGAACGAGCGATTCTACAACAATGAACTAGAGCCATGCGGAGAACACAGCTTGATCAACTCGTTCGTCAACAGCCCTCTCCTTGTTTCACCGAAGTTTCCTGTCGTGTTTCACGGCATGTCGGGGAAGGACACCCGCGAGGCTTCGTCTCCTTCGTTCTTCAACATCGAAGAGGCACTGCAAGTCAAAGCTTACGTCGAAGCTCTCCGTTCCGACAGGAAATTCCGGTGTAGTTCGTACTGCCTTCTTCATTTTCACGCGATTTGGTATGCTGATCTTAGAATTCCAGCGGACAGCGATATCGGTGTGGTTGCGCCTTATCACGCCCAGTGTGTCAAGCTCCGCACCCTCCTGAGGCCAATTGCTGAGGGCATCAAAGTTGGAAGTACGGAGGAGTTCCAGGGCCAAGTACGTCGCTCTCGCTCATATAGCCAGTCTCAATCGTGGAGTCGAGTGTTGATATTTGAGTCAAGGAACGAAGAGTTATGATTATATCTACCGTCAGGAGCAGCCGCGAGTTCGTCGAATACGACTTGAGGCACACCCTGGGTTTCGTCGCCAACCCCCGACGATTCAATGGTAAGCTACTTACACTCGAATTGTGCAATCTTTCAATTGTCTCCCAGTTGCCATCACCCGTGCCCAGGCGCTCCTCATCGTCGTCGGCGACCCCAACGTGCTGTCCCTAGACCCGCTGTGGAGGTCTTTTCTGAATTATGTCTACCTCAGTGGAGGCTGGAGAGGCATGCCGATCTCTTGGGATCCAGATGCGCCGGTGCGCGAGGAGGGCGGGTATGATGCGGAGTTCCGCGCACGCGGACGGCAGGACATGTATGACTTCGCGGCGCGCATGGAGGCGCTGACGCTGAGCGGCCTCGCCAGCACCGGAGGGCTCGATGACGTTGACGAGACGGATGCGAACATAGACAGACCGTGGAGAGAAGTCGAGTGAGGTTGTGGGTGAAGTTCGGAAGTCGGGATAGATGCAATCGTGGTATATAGGGTTGACGTGGTGCTCACCGGCCCTCCCTCAGGCTGTCATGCCAGATACCACTAAACCAATCTTTCTCATCAAGGGGCGCGGCATTGCTTTTACCTCACGCGGAATCTCCAAGGTAGATGCGGGAGGTCGGAGAATCGGTCTTTCGTTAGGTGAGCATTGCAAACATGGGACTCGAAGTGACTACCAAGTCTTCACCGCGGGTGTCGTCTCTTTCCTTGCGGCCCCTTCATGCGTTCCCTGAATGGGAATGGCGGGACGATTGCTTACTTACGTGCCAGATTCGCAACAGCTACTTACCGTGACAAGAGAGTTGGTGGCGCTCGAGTGCTTGGTATCGCACAATTGCATGGACATGCGCTACGCTGTTCCAACACTGCTACCAGACTGGAGATCCTTCAACCTGGCGAAGTTCCTTCCTATAATCTCCAGGCCTCCGCATCGCGCTTCCATCGGATCCCCGGAATCTCGATGGAGGTGCCGAGGTACATCTACTAGTCGAATAACCCCCGCTCCCCCCAAGGCTTCGCAGTGCCGATAAATAAAAGCCGTTGTCCCTTGTGATTATAGACTTCTTCCCGATCCGTGAGACCAGGGTGTCATAGTACTTGCATCCCAAGATTCGCGATTCTCCGACCATACTAGTGAGACAATACTCCTGAATAGAGTTCTAGACTGGCTTCACGGTGCGAATCTTCAAGACGAATACTTACTGGGGAAAATAGTGATTCAGAAAAGGACCGATAACCCTGCGACGTGATCAAGGGAGCGTTAGTACTAAGAGTCCCTTCAGGTACTCAGATGAACGGCAGTGCTCAATCTCTTGGAAGTGCAGAGCCATGCCCTCAGCCCTGTCCCGACGTGCCTGAAGCGAACCTCCAACACCAACTTCAGAAGGCACCACACAGCAGCCGGTGGGACCTCCAGCACACACTATATATTTCTGAAAAACCAACTCTATACACCGGCAGGAAAACGCCATATTGCACTAACAATTCTGACCACCATCCCCTCCAGCACATCGCTGACCCTCTTTGATGAAATCGCCACATTTATCGGATTCTTGTTGGCACCGTGCAGGTTGGCGTATGCAGGCTGGAGAAGAACTGCGCTCAGGTAACAGTCGATTTGGCTAATCTTCGCAACTTCTGATATATGAAGCCCTGGATGGAATTTACCTGACCGACGCCCTTGGCATGAAGCGATGGTTACTCACCATGCTTGGTGGGTTCTACCGAGAAGTAGTACGGTTCCTGTTATAGGGAGGAGGTTTGATACAGTTTCTGCACCCCGTAAGTGAGCTTGCCTTCGGCGTCGCCCCTTTCACCGTTTAGATCTCACAACCTCTGCTCACCTTTCCATTTGCCATGCACGACAAGTTCTACATTCCTGACTGCCTGGAGAATTGGAACTGGCCTCGAGCTTTGAATCCTCACTACGCCGAAATCAAAGCGGAGTCCGCTGCGTGGGCACGGAGTTTTGGCGCTTTCAGCCCCAAAGCCCAAGAGGCCTACGATCGCTGCGACTTCAGTACGCCCGTATCTCTATCATGCTCGCAGATACCGTGCTCACCTGTTCCTGCAGATCTGCTCGCATGCTTGGCATATCCTCGGCTGGACAAAGGTGGGCTCTGCCACTAACGCACTTAGTATGCGTAGCATGCATTGATCATCCCTATGCACAGTACACATACGCACTGCTTGCGATCTGATGAATGTGTGCTTCGTCTTCGACGAGTATTCCGACGTCTCGCCTGTCGAGGAGGTGCAAAGGCAAGCAGACATCATCATGGACGCGCTCCGCAACCCGCACACTCCCCGCCCCGCGGGCGAATGGATCGGCGGTGAGATCACCCGACAGTGAGCATGTTCTGACGTACGCAAGGGTGCCTATGACGATGCTGTGTAGGTTCTGGGAGCTCGCGATCAAGACGGCCAGCCCGCAGTCGCAGAAGCGCTTCATCCAGACGTCTGAGGCATACACGCGGGCCGTCATACAGGAGGCCGCTGATCGCGTGCGCCACCACGTCCGGGGCATCCAGGAGTACTTCGAGGTGCGGCGGGAGACTATCGGCGCGATGCCGTCCTTTGCCATCCTCGAGCTCGACATGGACCTGCCCGACGAAGCCGTCGAGCACCCTGTCATCCAGGAGCTGTCAAGTCTGGCGGTCGACATGATCTTGCTCGGTAATGTGAGCGTCTGCGCGTCGTCCGCGGTGGCGGCGGGGTTGATGCATGCTACAGGACATCGCGTCGTACAATCTCGAGCAGGCCCGCGGCGACGATATCCACAATATCGTCACGATTGTCATGCACCACGAGAAGACCGACATCGAGGGCGCGATGTGCTGGGTCGCTCGGTATCACAAGGCGCTTGAGGCGCGGTTTATGGAACTATACGACCAAGTCCCGAAGTTTGGGGGGCTTATTGACTCCCAACTTGCGATCTACGTCGACGGGCTGGGAAACTGGGTGCGCGCCAACGACCAGTGGGCCTTCGAGAGTGAGCGGTATTTCGGAAAGAAGGCACCGGAGATACAAAAGACGCGATGGGTGACTTTGATGCGTAGAGAGCGCACGGAAGAGATTGGGCCCCAGATTGTCGACTGTTCCATGTTGTAATTCGCCTTCAAACTTGAAGTTCAAACGGTGTGCGGGCGCCATGCCAGCGCGCTACGAATTGCTTATGTAATTAGATTTAGCCAGCCAGCACAATATTAAATATCTGACCTCATTAAGGGCTCAAGGAGGAGTCCTAAGTAGAGCCTGTATGTACTTTGTGAACCGGCCCAAGTCTTGTCGAACCGCACCGCGTATCCGATCTACGGTGCCAACCCAACCGCCATGTCAGTCTCAATCCCGTCGCTAGACTTAGCAAAGTCCAAGGCAACAAGGGTAGACCCGCCGTCCACGCATCCCACCCATAGTGATCCAGTAATAATTCAGGTGCTTTACAAAATGCAAATCTAATATACTGAACCGAAGTCCGAGCGCTGGTATCTATACGCCCCCTCGCCGCGCCCCGACAAGGTGCCCGCCCCGCAACATCATGACCGCCTCAGATCGCCCTGCGACCCGCGCGGCGAGTTGGAGTGGCTCTGGCTGCGGCGCTCCTCCGCGCGCAGCCGCGTGCGCTCGTGCGCCGCCTCGAGCTCGTCGTCCTCGCCCTCCTCCTCGGATAGCCGGTGCAGCCCGACCGCGTCGGCGTTGCCGTCCGCGTCGTCGTCGAACGTGTCGAACAGCGTCGTCGTCTGCGCGCGGTAGAGGGAGTTGCGCGAGCTGCGCCGCGCGTGCCCGCCCGCGGACGTCGGCGGCGGGCCCGTCCAGCCGTCGAGCGACGGCCGGCCCTGCAGCGAGAGCCGCGGGTTCATGAGCCCGCTTTCGAGCGCGGAGTGTGCGTTCTGTGCGGAGAGAGGCTCTGGCTTGCGCGAGAGCTCGAGGAGGTGGATGCCGAGGAAGGTCACAACAAAGCCGGCGAGGAGGGAGAGGGTGTTGGTGGGGTTGTCGGTGTTGAACCCCTGGAAGAGAATGAGGGATGCGACGATGGTCGCTGTTGAGAAGCACACGTAGTACATGGGATTAACGCTATCGTGTCCGTTGTTTCGTCAGTGCCTGAATGCAAAGGTGAGGAATAGGCACGTACACATTTGTGGAGAATATGTCTAGTGCCTTGTTAAAGTAGTTCATTTGGACCATTATACAGACCGCTATCATGATGCCGAAGACATAGGTGCTGGGGTGTGTGAATTGATTATTCCCGGCGAGTGTGAGTTTGACTGCGATGCCGAAGCCCTTGATGGCCATGATGGACACGGAGCCGACAAGCGAACATATGGAGATATAGACGATGGGGTTGGTGCGGCCGTATTTTGGGGCGACGCTGTATATCATGACCAGGGTAAAGACGAGGACGCTGAAGCAATACATGAGGAATCCTTCATGCCGCTGTGAGCTCAGAACCGCGGACACTATTGATTGTAGACGCACCTGGTTGTACCACGAAGTGCAAGATCTCATCCACCGTTTGAATATCCTTGTCTTCAGGCGCGTGTAGAACGATTATTAATGAGCCGATCAAACACAGTGTACATCCGACACGTCCGAGGTGTCCCAGCTCCTCCTTCAGTAGATACGAGGCCAAAATTGCTCTGATGAAATGTCGGAGAAAGCAACAGAAGAAACGAGTTCTGCGTACCCAATAATAACACTCAGTGCACCAAGTGGTGTGACCAGTATTGGAGGAGCGAAGGAGTATGCTGCGAAGTTTGCCACTAGAAGACACCATGGCTTTTATTCAGAGAGATCGTTTCATACAAGTAAAAGTGCACGTACGTTCTCCCACCACCACTGGTGATGGTAAATATAGCTTCAGCAGACGCTGAGTTGCGGACGAAGTCGAGACTCACATGTTGAGATCCCAGCCCACCAAATCGGATTCTTCAGATATGCATGGTCGTCTGACGCAGATGCATATGCGCTATTCCGTTCTGCGGCGTCGTTGAGGCCCTGTGCAGCCTTCAGAACAAGTCTCCCGCCGAGTCTTCCGTGCCAGTGCGGACCTTTTTTGTAATGATGAAGCTAGTGCCGATTGCCAGCGAGCTGGACATTGCCAGGGCAAGACCGATGTATTTGTCGTCAACCATGGGGGGAATTAGGGCCTGACCACGAAGTAAAAGAGCGGAAGGAGAGGCCGGGAAAGCGTCGTGAGGATTTGGAAGAGGTCGTGTGTCCGCGTGCCAGCTTGCACAAGCGCGGTACCGGGGTCTTCGAGGGCCGGACGACGACACCCGGGGTCCGCTCACGTGCCGCTTGCATCTTATCTTATCTTATCTCCCTTCGCCCAGCCCTCGTCCGCCGGTCTGCTCTCCTTCAACTCGGCCCTGGCAGAGGCCGCAGAGCACAACTAGCGGGAATTCCTACCGAAAACCCTCCAATTCTCTCTCCAGACATCTGACTTGTTCAGCGGAAAGACAGCGGGGACTGGGTAACCTGGGTTGCGGACGAGCCATACGTGTCGCCGCGTGATCCGCGACACATGCTCTGTTCCTCTTTGCGCGTTGCAGGCTTCAGCGCGTCCAGATTCTCTCACATCTGCACCGCAAGGACTCTACAAATCAGATCTCTCACAATGGGCGCGGCGGGTGCACAGACAGTGCCCACCTCTGAGCGGCTCGCCGCTCTGCGGAAGCTTATGACGGAGAAGGCCGTCGATGCCTACATCGTGCCGAGCGAGGACCAACGCAAGTGTGCTGCGCCTCCCGTGTCTTGGCTTTTGCTGACGGCTCAGCGCAGACTCCAGTGAATATCCGGCGCAGTGCGACGAGCGACGGGCATTCATTACTGGGTTCAACGGGTCTGCAGGTGCGTGGCTCGTTCTCTGTCAGATTCGCGCGATCTGACCATGAAGTAGGGACGGCGATTGTCACGAAGGATAAGGCGTATCTGTTCACCGATGGCCGCTATTTCCTGCAGGCCGAGCAGCAATTGGATCAGTAGGCAACTCCACGCACAGGATGTTATCGGACGTTGAACGCGCTTCGCAGGAATTGGACGCTGATGAGGCAGGGAATGACAAGTGAGGATCCTATTGGGGTTGTAGGCATGCGGTATTGACCTGGGGTGTCAAGATGTCCCCACATGGCAAGAGTTCACGAAGGTACTATTAGCCTCTGGCTCTCAAGCCACGTACCCGTGTGACACCTTGTTAGAAACTACCCAAGACCGATCGAGTCGGGATTGATCCTGAACTAATCACGGCCTGTCAGTGCCATGAAATCCGCTGTCTTATGACCACGGCGCTGACCAGTCTTCAGCCGATCTCAAATCCTTCCCCGACACCAATTTCTCCTACACTGATGCCAACCTGGTGGACACCATCTGGGGTGCAGATCGCCCGCCACGCCCGAAGAACACCGTTTTTCCCCTTGACCAGAAATATGCGGGTATGTACCCCGATCTCTACGTCACGGCACGGCTTCACATTTTACAGGCGTCTCACCCGCGGACAAGCTCTCCAAGGTCCGCGAAGAGTTGAAGAAGAAGGACGCCAGTGCGATGGTGGTGACGATGCTTGACGAGGTCGCGTGGCTCTTCAACCTCCGTGGTTCTGATATCGACTTCAATCCCGGTATTTCATTCCTCTATCCATGTCGTTCCTACGTGTCTTACTCCGTGCAAGTCTTCTTTGCGTATGCCGTTGTGAAGTCGGATGCAGCGACGCTGTTCATAGATTCTGCTCAACTTGACGAGCATGTCAAGGTACACCTAGGCTCACACGTCGAAGTGAAGCCCTATGTCGAATTCCGGGACTACCTCAAGAGCATGGCGGCCTCTTTGAAGGTGGCTTCTCCACTTGATATACCATACCTGAGATGCTCATCTTCTGTAAGGCCGCACAGAAAGTCTTGATCACGGACAAAGCCAGCGTAGCAGTCGCAGAAGCTATTGGCCAAGTATTCGTATTTTCCTCCTCTGACGCTACCGGTGCTTACAATCTGGTTCCTCATCAGGACAATCTGATCGTCTCCCGCTCACCGGTTGCTGATCTGAAGTCTATCAAGAACGAGACGGAGATCGCCGGTTTCCGCGCAAGCCACATCCGCGACGGCGCCGCCCTCGCACGCTACTTTGCCTGGCTCCAGGAGCAGCTGGAAGCGGGTGCGGAGATCACAGAGAGCGGAGGGGCTGATGTTCTTGAGAAATTCCGCTCGTGAGTGGCTGCTTGTGAGCTTTGATGGAGGTACTGACATCCGACAGGGAGCTCGATTTGTACAAAGGGCTCTCGTTCACAACGATATCGTCCACTGGACCAAACGGAGGTAGGCTCGCGGGATCTTCATTCAGGTAGTCGTTGATGGTCTTCTTAAGCGATCATCCATTATTCCCCGGATCCGAAGGACTGCGCCGTGATCAAGAAAGATCAGGTACGTAGGAATACAAATGTCAGTGTTCGAACCTCAACGATCGCGTCGCCAGATCTATCTTTGTGATTCCGGAGGTAAACAGTGAGGTAAACGCGACATGGAATACGTAGTGCTCATTTCTTTATAGCGCAATTCTTGGACGGCACGACTGATGTCACCAGGACATGGGTATGCCAATATCCGTCGTACACGCGTCCTAGACTCACCAGTGCCTAGCATTTTGGAACCCCAACGGCAGAGGAAAAGCGTGCTTTCACTCGCGTCTTGCAAGGCCACATTGCCATTGACACGGCAATATTCCCCAATGGCACAACAGGTGGGTTCTTTCTGCTTCCCTCCCTTCAAGATACCTAGCGCGCTTTCACAAATTTGCTGGTAGGATTTATCATGTGAGCATCGTTGTATTGGATTCAGGATAAAAACACCCTCATCATATACACAGCGATACCTGGGCGCGGAAATATCTCTGGCAAGACGGACTGGGTACGTCTCTATCGTACATCAACTGCACGGACTCACGACCTGTTCGGCAGACTACCGACATGGAACTGGCCATGGTGTCGGACATTTCTTGAATGTTCATGAAGGTGCGACAACTCTGGTATGGACTCGCAGCAGGTGACTCGATCTTTTGCAGGACCTCATGGGATTGGCACTCGTATCGGTGAGCCTTGTGTCTGGCAAGTCATGTTCAGCATTGACGCGTTGTCCTCAGCATACAACAGCACCGCGCTGAAGCCCGGCATGACGGTGTCAAACGGTACGCCTTCAGTCCGCCTCAGCGAATCCGGGCCCCCTCACACACCGCAGAGCCCGGCTTCTACGCCGACGGGCGCTTTGGCATCCGTATCGAGAACGTCGTGATCGTACGCGAGGTGCAGACGCTGCACAACTTTGGCGACAAAGGCTTCCTGGGATTTGAGAACGTCACCATGGTGCGCCATACACTCTTGCCAGGTTACGGTCCTACTCACGGCATGAGATGCAGTCGCCGATCCACAAGAAGCTCGTGGACACGAGCCTGCTGTCAGTACAGGAGCGGGAGTGGCTGGACACGTACCATGCGGAGGTGTGGCAGAAGGTTTCGCCACTGCTGCAGAACGACCCGCGCGCGCTCGCGTGGCTCGAGAGGGAGTGTGCGCCGCTTGGAATATGAAATTTGTGATTACGCGTGCTATGAGTGCCAACGTCTGTGGGCGTGCTGCAACTCCAGGGACTGAGACTCCGGGCATCAACTGTTGGCGGGTACGTATGTTCAAGCTGATAAGGACAGGCTTCAACAATTGTCTCGATCGCAAATACCAGGACGCTTGGTTATTCGACGGGGAGGCTAACCCCCGAGACGGGAAGCTCACTGCATACTTACGATTACAGCATGCAGATCACTCGATGTCCGTATATGGGTCTTCAATCGGCTTTAGACTTGTTTATAATAGTCTAATCGACCGACCAACCGTTTTGGCGGCATTGCACAATCACCAGACCGCGTCTGGTCAAGCCTCCCCCTCCAGGCGGAGCCGTTCCCCCGAGCCGCGCTTGGGATGAGTCCGCTGACGATCCGGGACCTACAGCGGGAGTCACGAACCGGTCGCGGTTGTTTCCGCTGAAGATCGGTGAGTGTTGGATCCTCCTGTCTGTGCGAGGAGGAAGTTCGCCGTGCGAAGGACAGGGGCTCGCAGCTCCTCTCCTTCTGACTTCCTCCTCGCAGGTCCGTCTTTCTCTTGCAATCCGCGATTGCTTCTAACTTCCTCCTCGCAGAGGTCTTCTTTTCGGCAACTTTGTCGTGGACTCCCATCTTTCGAATCAATGAGCGGAGATGGTGCGCATCACGGACAGGGGTCGCAGACACAAAGATCCCCCTCTCAACGTGAGAGGTCACAAGAATTCAATGACTACTTCGTGCAGCGCGCACTCGCTATCGTCGAGAATTACCGACGCGCCGATGGGAAGACCAAAGCGGCGGCTGTTAGAGACATTATTCAACTCCTCGCTGCAGAAGAAGAGCGATCTCCTGGGCAGCACTCCAGGGGGGAACTCGATCGAGCATACAACACCTACTTTGGCATGCTCGAGGAGATCGACAAGAGTCGGGAAACCGCCGCTCGTGACACGGATAACCGACGCGCCAATTCACAACCACGATCTCAATCTCCTGATGCGGATCGACGAGAAGCGCGGGAAGTTGAAGAGGCGGAGGACAGACAGGGAGCGGAGGACGGAAGGGCGATTAAGCGGGGACGAGATGGAAACGATCCCGTCATCGACGGAGAGCCAGTTCGTAAGAAAATCGACCTCACTCTCCTCCCCATGTATCGCACCCATGATGACGCCGACAACCTCCATCCCGATCTCGCACTCACTCTGCAGCTCAAGGAAAACTACCTCCGTGACATCCCAACTGCAAAGCACTACATCCTCACTCACCCCGACTGTCCTGAAGTCCCTAACGGGATCTGGAACGACGTGCTCGCCAGCAACTACGTCAACCTCGATCGTGTGTTTTCGGGACACTACTCCCTCCATGGAGATCCCGGAGACATCAAAAGGATTGGGGATTTCGAGGTCGTTAGCGGGGGCTCAAAACCAGATAAGCACATTCGCGACAAAGGCGATTGGGGTGGAGCCTGGGACACGTATTCGGAGGCAGTCGCTTTCGCCTACCCGCACCGTGAGCCCGAGCTCCGATCGTACGGGAAGTACATCAACGGGCTCTTCTCGTCCTTATCCACGGCTCCCTCCCGAGTTATCAACTACGACTGTGCAGTCCGCACTCGGCTCGCACGAGGGAATCGATATCTCCTCACTGAGGTCGCAAAATTCAACGATCTCTATACCCTCCACTTCATCGCTCCTGGTCTTGGAGGATCGACTCCGCGTGCGACTTCGAAGACGCCGCGATCTGGAGGTCGGTCAAATGACATCTGCCGACGTTTCAACGAAGGCAAATGCACTGCTGACCCCTGCCGCTACCGACATCGCTGCTTCTCCTGCGGCGGTGATCACGGATTGTCTTCCTGCAATACCCCATCCGGATCTACGGGAGCACGTGGGCAGCGAAAGTAAGGGCCCCAGGTTGTATCGAGGTTTCCTCTGGGATTCGGAGCAGACCAGCTTTGTCACCCCTTCAGCGCTGGATACCGAGGCAGCAGAACCCATTCCGGGTCCTCCTCCTGAGGCCCTGACTGACCCTGTCGCGACTGAAACTCTGCGACTGTATCCGGAGCTCTTTGAAGTTGTCACCCCTATCGACGTCGACAAATTCGAGTCTCTTCTCGTATCACATCCCAACCAACCCTATGTCCAATCTGTCCTCCGTGGATTACGTGAAGGCTTCTGGCCCTTTGCGGATGGCGATCCAGATGCGTACCCAGAGACAAGGGATTTCCCTGAGAGATCTCTTGATCCGGAAGAACTCACTTTTGCTGAAAAGCAGTGCGAAGAGGAGGAGCGTCTAGGGCGTTTCTCGGCGCCTTTCACTGGGCCCTTGAAGCCTGGGATGTGTAATGTTCCCGTCCATGTTGTACCGAAGAAGTCTGGGAAGCTCCGGCTTGTTGTCGATCACTCGGCTGGCGAGTTTTCCCCAAATTCGCACATCGACCGGGCAGACGTTCACATTCACCTTGACACTGTCCAACATCTTGGTCATAACCTCTGGCACATGCGAGAGACTCACGGCGACGCGCCTGTCTGGCTCTTCAAGTCAGATGTCTCGCAAGCCTATCGGCGTATCCCTTTGCACCCACTCTGGCAGCTGCGTCAAGTGGTCACTGTCAAAGGACGCCGTTGGGTCGACAGGTGCAACAACTTTGGTGGACGTGCATCAGGCAGACTTTGGTGCGCCTTTATGAGCCTCGTATTGTGGATCGCAGTCCGCATCCTTTTCATTTGCGCCCTGCTTGCGTATATCGACGACTCTTTCTCGCACGATACGGCATCCCACCTGGCATATTATGCGCCTTACGACGACTGGTTTCCGCCAAAGCAGGTCATTCTTCTCAAGCTGTGGGACTACATTGGTCTCCCCCACGAGAAGGACAAACAGGAGTTTGGACGTACCCTCGTCATCACAGGGATTCTTGTCGATCCCCAGACCATGACTCTAACTCTACCACCAGAATCCATTGCGGAGCTTGTCGCGGCCATCCGCGAATTCCTCAGTTCTCAAACCCGGCGGCGCCCACTCGTTGAGTGGTGGCGGAAGCTCGGGTGGATGAACTGGGCTCTCAACGTAGCACCGCTACTACGTCCGGCTCTCTCCTCTGCATATGACAAGATCGCCGGCCTATCAGTACACAATGCCCCGGTCTTCATAAATGCACGGATCAAGCGTGATTGGTCATGGTTTGCGGACACTATCGAAGGTTGGGATGGTGTCCACATTCTCCGTGCCCGTAACTGGCACCCTTTTGATGCCGATCTCACCTTTTATTGCGACGCCTCGCTTGAAATGATGGGTTATTGGTCACCTGACCGACGCGAGGGTTTTGCCAGTGAGCTCCCACCGGCGCCGCCTAATGCTGACACCATCTTCTGGTTCGAAGCGCTGTGCGTCCTCTCTGCCCTTCAATATGCCACAACACTACCCTCGCCACCCTCCCACCTCGCCATTTTCACCGATAACCTCAATACTGTCCAAATTTTCTCTTCATTCAAGGCTCACGATGCCTACAATGACATCCTTCTTTTTGCCGCTCGCCTTCTTATTCGTTCCCGCATTGATCTCCGTGTCTTCCACATTCCCGGAGAACAAAACACCATTGCAGATGCTATCTCACGTGGTCTCTTTGACGTTGCCTTCCAGTACGCCCCTGGCTTGAAGCTGTACACATTCCAACCCCCACGAGTGACGCTGGGGTATGCGAAGGAATGTTGAATCTGCTTCATTCGACCAGGCAACCTGTACGGGAACCCTGGTCACTTCAGCGCCTCATCCGTGAACGTGCTGTCGCACTCGGTTCTGCGATCGACCCGTCTACTCGTCTCTCTTACACTTCTCACCTGCAATCCTATCTGACTTTCTGCAAGATCCACCACCGTTCAGTCGAGCCCACTGTTGACACCATCACGTTCTACATTGTGTTCATGTCCCATCACATCCAACCTCGATCGGTCCGTGCTTATCTCTCTGGCATTTGTAATCAGCTCGAGCATGTCTATCCTACTGTTCGCGAGATCCGGAGGCACCCCATGGTCGTTCGTACTCTCACCGGCTGCATGAAGCTGTACAATTCCCCACCGACGCGCAAGGAACCACTTACCATCGAGCATCTTGCCCATGTCCTCACCAACAATTCCGCCCCCACTCACAATGACCTTCTCTTCCGGGCGATCATCTTTTCGGGCTTCTTTGCCCTCCATCGCCTAGGAGAACTCACAGATCACGACCGCATCGAGTTACGATCCTCTTGCAAGACCATCATGCGCGCCACCGTTGCTATGCAGCCTCGGACGTACAGCTATGTACTGCCTGGCCATAAAGCGGACCGTTTCTTCGACGGCAATATTGTCATCATCGCCGCCCGCGACGACATCGTTGACCCTCACTCAGTTTTCTCGGCGTACCTCGCATCTCGTGATCGCCTTTTTGCTCTCGAGCCCGCCCTTTTCCTTACCGCTCGTGGCACTATTCCCACCCGATCGTGGTTCATATCCCGATTGCGGAAGCTTTTCCCCGCTGCTATCGCTGGCCACTCGATGCGCGCCGGGGGTGCCACCTTCTATGCGAGTGAAGGCTGGCCCGATGATCGCATTCAGGCGCTTGGGCGCTGGTCCTCTGATGCTTTCCGCATCTATATCCGCAAGAGTCCAGTCCTCTTACAGGCCCTCCTACACTCCCGTGTCCGGCCCGACCCCGCCACCACGGCCAATGCGTGACTCTTCTCATTCCGAGACAACACACCACCATCCTCCCTTCCTCCTCCTCATTCTCTACGCCATCTTACTACCGTCCGAGTCACGCCGCACCAATCTATGTGTAGGCGCCCCTTTGGGGCGTCGTATGGGCCTAACCACGACATCGCGCCACGCGACCTTCACTCCATATGAGCCCCACTTCGAAAAGGTACGGTCGATTAGTCGGCTTTAGACTTGTTTATAATAGTCTAATCGACCGACCAACCGTTATGGCGGCTCTTGCATTACCACCAGACCGCGTCTGGTCAAGCCTCCTCCTCCGGGTGGAGCCGTTCCCCCGAGCCGCGCTTGGGATGAGTCCGCTGACGACCCGGGATCTACAGCGGGAGTCACGAACCGGTCGCGGTTGTTTCCGCTGAAGATCGGTGAGTGTTGGATCCTCCTGTCTGTGCGAGGAGGAAGTTCGCCGTGCGAAGGACAGGGGCTCGCAGCTCCTCTCCTTCTGACTTCCTCCTCGCAGGTCCGTCTTTCTCCTGCAATCCGCGATTGCTTCTAACTTCCTCCTCGCAGAGGTCTTCTTTTCGGCACCCACCCACCCGCACCATCTTTCCTCTGCTCGTTCTATCTTATCCTTATCTTCCGTCCTCTCTCTCGCGTTTTTGCTCGCGTTCTCTATTTCATGTCTCCGCTGTACTTGTATCTCATCTTGCTGTGCCTCTCTTTTTTTTTCTTTTCCTTAGTGTACATGTGTACCACCTCCTCTGTGTTCCACTCTTAACTGTACTCGTCTTCTTACTCTTTTGTACTTGTACACCGTCCGAGTCACGCCGCACCAATCTATGTGTAGGCGCCCCTTTGGGGTGTCGTATGGGCCTAACCACAACATCGCGCCACGCGACCTTCACTCTGTATGAGCCCCACTTCGAAAAGGTACGGTCGATTAGTCGCTTTCCATGTCTCTGTCCATGCCCAGGTGGATAGCACGCTGTCCCAAAGAATGACGCCATTCGAAGCACACACACGAGGCAACTGCCAAGCAGAAGCAGCAGATCGAGTTGACACCCGCCGGACATAGCCGGCTGTTCCCACGATGCGCGAGGGAGCGCAAGGGTTTGGCCCAAAGCAAAAAAATTGAGTAGAATATAGAGAACAAATCACCAAAAAATCGGGGACTTCACTAGCATCTGTCATGATTGCTCTTAGCTTATCTAGCCAGAATTGTCTAAAAATTGGAGGGCGTCATGTACTGCATTATGCCGTGTAATGGAACTGATTGTCAAAACATCGGAGTGGATCAACTTCGACTTGACTTCAGAAAGTGCGACTCGACCGGAACAAAAAGACCTGCGCATCCAGCAGGGATCGAACTCAAGACGGGGAACACCGCCGGGAAAAGCCGTGCAAAGTGTCTGCGCTCTTACCACTGAGCGAAGTGGATGATGACAACCCTTCCATTTATCAATCTATATCCACCTTTCTGCCGCACATGTGGGACGCGCGCTGGCGCGCCCCGCGCCGCACTTCCCGAAATGGAGAGAGAAGCGCCTGCGGCGCCGGGCTCGACAGCTTGGCATCAAAGAGCTGCCCGCTCCGGACAGCCGAATGACAGCCGGCAGCCAAGGCAGCCTGGGCAGTCGACGTCATTCTTTGGGACAGCCTGTTATTCCGCCCAGGTGTGCAATCATGTGCTATACCAAGGTTTGTCCTGCCTCATTCTATCTCAGAATTAGGAAAACACATAGCTAAACATGTAGTCCTCGACGTTCGTGGAACGATGCTCAGGAACACCCACTTCTGGCACGAGGCTCAGAGAGCGATCCGCGAAATGCTTCGGAGCATTTGTAAAGACATGTCGGTGGTGCAGCCTCACGCGACTGGGGCATTTATCGGCACTCTATGTGCCAATTGGAACTCTGGACGTCGCACCGCACCCCGACGAACACGCGGGAGGGATTGTGGGTAAGTGTTCCACTACTTCAAAGCCTGGGATGGCTGATATATTGACATCATTGAAAGAGAAGCGTGATCAGAGTAGAGCTCTCGCTCAACGTCTGTCTGGGACACAATCTTGCAACCGAACTTCTGTCTTTCGCTGCCTCGAAGCCACGTACCAGTATTGGCGCCTCGCCTTGCATGCTAAGCGTGACAGAGCTTGACGCCTGCAGTAGTACCGGAAGAAGCCGGTCTGTCCCCGAGCCACTGACTTTCGTTTCATTCCTCTTTCTCTCATACATCCATCTCGTTGCGCCACTATGCATTTCTGCACCATCTCTCTTCAAGGTCAAACCTGTCCACGAGAGAACGGTCAATTTCGGCATGAAATCACGGAGTGCGTGCCGTGCGCGAGGTTCATACCCGACAAAGACATGGAGTCTCATCTGCGAGGACGGGCGCATACAAGCAAGATCGCCTCTATTACAGCGCCACCCGACCAGTCTGCTCCTATCCCCATCCCTTCCCGGTCGTTCCAGGAGTTCACCGCAGCCGACGATAGCGGGTACGCAGATGGTCCCCATGAAACCCTGCAGGCGACGCGACGAACTCCAGTAGATGCATCGCAACAAGCGCGTGCTCTTAGGAACGGGATATCTGTATCTGAGGAAGACGGGCTCGACCTGGGCGCTTTAGAGGGTGATCCGGGAAAGCGCTCATTCCCCACCCTTACAGCAGCGATCACTATCGAGCAGAGTTCGTCTCGTCAAGCCATTGCTCTCAATAACACTCAGATCTTCTGCCGTGATGGTGCAGATAGCTCTTGGTCAGTGTTTTCACTGAGAGGCACGCGTGGAGCTGATCGGAGAAGCTAGTTTTTCTGTCGTCTTGGACGGAAGCTCGAAATGGATCAAGCATGGACGCACCAGGACAGTCTTGGTCTCATACCATCCCGCACAGGAGGGTACCACCGAAGCCAGCCTCGAGCTCGATTTCTACGACCCGCGTCGGCGAGAGCAATTTACCGTATCGCGAACTCTCAGGGCATCGGCGCACTTCTCGCTCCCGGATCCAAGTGCTGAGGGAAGCCCGCGGAGAGAGCGGGACAGCACGTCAAGCGGTGGACTTTCCGTCTCGAACGAGGAAGGCATCAATTTCGGCGTGGTGGAGACAAATAGCACAGGCTCTTTCCCATCTCCCACCTCCTCGTTCACTATCGAAAAAATAGGAAAACAACCTCCAATTTCCTTCGTCGAAGCAAAGGTCGTGTCGTCGAATGATTCGGTGCAGAGGTGAGTTCTCTGTTATTTATTTTCCTATCTTCGTATTTCCAATACATGACAGTTTCTCTCTAGTGTTGGAAGGCGAATCCAAGCGTATTGAACACAGAATATCACGCATCATACGGGTCACATTCAATCCACCCTATGAAGGTCGGTTTGAGACCACCTTTGATCTCGTATTTTACGACGAACGTCGCAAGCGGACCTTCTGCGTCTCTCGCTCTGTCGCGGCCATCGCTGGTACTGTTCAAGACCACCAACAGTTCGACTCGGAGGAGCCATACGTGAGGCCATCCCGAGGCGAGCGGTACAAAGAGCCTAAGTATTTGTTCTCTTTCGTTCCGACATGGACAAGAAGGAAACGCGAGGGTCGTCTACCGGAATACAAGCTACCTGCCGAATTCGCTGCCGCTGTCAAGAACCCGCAAGAATATAAGAAATCCTCTTGGACTCTTGTGAAACAACTCCTACCTCGCACATTGGACGCGGCGACATATACAACATACTTCAAGGTGTTACTCAATCTCGAGGAAGGACAGCAGCAGTAAGAGAATCACACGTGTGCGTCAAATTCATATGTGCTGACATCCTCCTTAGACGCGAGCTTCTCGATATGGCTCCTTGGGAGGTTCAAGTAGTTCCCGACCATCCTAGATATATGTTAGTCCCGAGCTCGAGTACAGTAAAAGGAGGCTGGCCACTAACATGCTTACACGTAGGATCACGATGTCCGACCTCGAGGCGGACAACATGTTACCGGAACTCATAGTTGGTGACTTCATCTTCCTCGACGACCAGCTCGAGGCCGAACGATGGGAGGGCCGGGTTCTCAGACTGGCATCGTACATGCGTAGCCAACATTCTGAACTGAAGATCGTCCTCGCCATGCCAGACGGATTCAACGTGTACCATGGAGACAACTTCAACCTGCGCTTGAAACTCAATCGGATGACGCTCCGTCGAATGTACCATGCACTCGCCGCGCCATTCACGAACTCTCGGCGCTTCCTTTTCCCGACAGTACAAGACATATTACCCTCTCCCACCCCCCTTCCCGAACATTTGCTTGGCATGGAGTTGTTCGAAGAAAATATCCGGGCCGATTACGAGCAGCTGCAGGTCGTCTATTCCATCCTTCATCAGCCTCCAGGCAGTATTCCATTCATCATCTATGGACCGTAAGACATCTCTTACCGTTTTCTGAAACACCAAAATTGATCGTTGCTACTGTCTTCTAGCCCTGGTACAGGCAAAACCGCGACTGTCTTGGAAACTATCCTCCAGCTCTTGAAACAGAACACTGAGCGTAACATTCTGGTGTGCGCACCCAGTAACGCCACGGTTGATCACCTCACCATACTCCTCGCCCGGGGCGGTCTTTCTGTAGGCGACATGTTCCGACTGCACGCATACGCGCGCGAGCTGAAGGACTGCCCCGAAGAAGTGCGACCGTACACGCTCACGAACGACCACGATGTGTTCGCCGAGCCGCCCCTCGATGTGCTCCTGAAGTTCCGGATTGTGCTGTGCACATGCTCGACCGCGGACAGGCTGCAAAGCCTGGGAGTTAAGCGCGGGCACTTCAGTCACATCTTCATCGACGAGGCGGCGCAGGCGGAGGAGCCGCTCGCGATGGTCCCGATCATGGCCATGGCGGACGACGACACGAATGTCGTCCTCGCGGGCGATCCGCAGCAGCTGGGCCCTGTCATCAAATCCAGCGCGGCGAGCAAGTATGGGCTGGGACAGAGTTACCTCGGGCGGCTGATGGCTATCGGCGACACGTACAATCTGGAGACCCAGAAAGGGCGCACGTATGTTTTCGGCTCTTTTCATTGTTATTTGTGTTGACGAGGATTCTGGATGGCAGAATTGTCAAGCTTCTGCGGAACCGGCGATCACATGGCAACATCATTGCGTGGTCGAATCGATACGTGTATGGGGATGACCTGCGCGCGCACGCCCATCCAAACGTAGCCAGAAGCCTGCTACGATCCGTTGCTCTGCCTAAAGGAACGTTCCCTGTCGTCTTCCACGGGATCAAAGGCAAGGAGCAACGTCGTCGAAGATCTCCGTCTTACTTCAATATCGATGAAGCCTCTATGGTAAAGAGATACTGCCTACAGCTCATGGAGGACAACGAGCGCCATATAGGTGGGTTAGACCAATTTATTCTCCCGGGTGGAGTGTAAAGCGCGTCATTTGCAGATCCTGCAGACATTGGCGTCATCACACCTTACAAGGCGCAAGCGAAGAAAATCAAAGCCTTACTCAAGGAAGTCAATCTTGAAGCTATCACAGTAGGGTCGGTAGAGCAATTCCAAGGACAGGTGCGTGGCATGCTTTACCCCAGATATAGTATGTTGAAACTGGGTGCAGGAGCGCCGCGTTATCATATTCTCCACGTGCAGGAGCAACTCGGAGACAGATCCTCTGAACGCTCTTGGCTTCGTCGCGAACCGGAAGCGCATGAACGGTGACTCTTTCTTCCTTCGCCTCTTCCCTCCGAGCACCTTACTGACTTTTCGTCACCCTTAGTTGCCCTGACACGCGCGCAGGCCATGCTGGTGGTCATTGGAGACCCTGACGCTTTGGGTCGGGACAATCTGTGGCGCACGTTCATCAACTATGTGCACGGCGGTGGGGGGTACAAAGGCAGACCGCCTTCGTGGAATTCGCAGGATGAGGTGCCACTGGAAGGATACGAGCGTATACCAGCTGGGGAGGGAAACTATGCCGAAGGAGAAGAGTTTATCGATCGGGTCCGGTCAACGATCCTCCGGTATTGGGGCTGAGGCCTGAGGCTTAGTCCGAGTCAGAGAGATCATGGTCCATGGATATTCAAATCGCTTGATAGTAATTACTACTCCGCCAATACTCAGCAGACCTTCAATTTTGCACGAATTCATTATACGACGCCTCGTTCGAGAAGGCCACTGGCAGCGGTATCTGATACATGTAAGTCCGACGACTTCACATTGAACTTGATCCATCATCACTGACGTGGCTGCCGACACCTTTCGTTCACTTCAACCGCGTCTACGTATACGTCGACCTGTTGAATCCTCTTCGCATGACAGCTAAAGCAGAAAGGATAGACGCATTTCGATCTGCATTGTTTATGTCGCCAAACACCGGCGACTTGCGGCCTGACCAGATTCCCGCCACCACGCAGTGTTCGCATCCCCGTCGCCAGCTTGCCTCCTGCCTCCAAGCTCTCCAAGATTCTCTGAATACTGATTTTACAGCAGTATCTGCCTTGCGGGGCATTGGAAAAGCAGCAGAACGACACAGTTTGCGCCCCCTCTCAGCCCACGGACCGTGGCGGACGAGGCCGAACGAGGCCGCGGGATGTGCCGAAGAGACACCTGCGAGAAACGCAACGCGTCTATCGTTTCTGCTTTAGCTGTAGTCTCGGAATCAGCCGTGTCGGAGCTGAAAAGAGGCAACGAAAGAACGCTCCTGAACGTCTGGAGACTTTGAACCGGCGACGAGGGGGTCGGGGTCACGGCGTGACTGATGGCTCTCCTCTCCCCGCAAGCTGTGACACGACGCGTCTCTGCAGTACGGGGCGCCGCTCCTAGTAGTTCGCAGGTTGATCGCAGGCGGCAGCTCCGATATATTATCCATACAACTCAAAGTACAAGATGTGTTTGATAATATATATCCGTGCATCATAGAATATGTACTACGTGGGCCGTGGGAGGAATGCTGGGAACTCACCGAGAGGCGCAGTTTAACCGTCCCCATCGGCACCAGCAGCGCGGCGGGAGGGTGCGCGTCGTTGTCGCGGCGGGCGCGTTCACACTGGGGGAATTTTGTTGTGCATGTTTGCGATCGGCAGCGGAGAGGGGGATGAGTGGGTTGCTGAGCGTGGTGAGGACAGGCACGAGGAGGAAGCTGCATACCATGTACAACAACCTGGAGGCCCGCGCTGGCTCAATGGTCAGGTGTATTAACGCAATGACAATGACTTACGTTGCGGACGCGGTCGACCATATGCGAAAGTTCGCCTACGGGTCTCGAGAGGAACAGATGCATCTGATTTGGTGTATACTCCGTGCAGGCTTGAGAACCTCGAACCGTTGAAGACGCATTACCGATCCGGTCAAGCCAGGGGTCCACGCACGCGAAAAGACGTCTTCGTGAGGGTCAGGGGGAAAGATGTCGTGGCAACTACTGGCAACGAGAGGGTGGAGGGCTGGTGGCTGGCTGGCTGGCTGGCTGGCTGGCTGGCTGGCTGGTTCGTGGCTTGACCGGCTTAAGCAAGGCACAACTCAGAAAGATGCAGCGAGGGTACGACGCGTGTCGGAAAGTGCGAGTACTAGTGCGAGGGAGGTCTTGGCTGAGGAACTCACGAGCAATTGAGGTGTCACGGTAGCGTGATGCAGCTTGCGGGGAGAGGAGAGCCATCAGTCACGCCGTGACCCCGACCCCCTCGTCGCCGGTTCAAAGTCTCCAGACGTTCAGGAGCGTTCTTTCGTTGCCTCTTTTCAGCTCCGACACGGCTGATTCCGAGACTACTTTAGCTGGAAAGTCCCCGGAGATTTCTTATCGCCGGAGTCTCACCAAAGTCGGCAATACTTTCGTAAAGCTCCACGCCACCAACCCCGGCGGCCTTTTCGATATGTTCCGCGACTCGTTCTACTGGTGCTTGAACCTCACGGTCCCCGCGTGCTGCTGAGTCTCCTTCGACCCTTATCCCCAATGCTAACACATTGCGATTATGCAGGGAAAAGCGGAGACATATCGGTGTCTGCAATCAGTCCGGTCCTACCTCACGATCCTGAAGAACCTACGGAGAGGGTGTTTGGCTGCCACCAGAAGCTCCCGATCAAGTCCAAGTCCAGCGCGTGGATATGGATGACCTAGTTTCTGCGCGCAATTATAAGTGCGTGGGTGTCCAAGACGGGGAGAATAAGTAGAACAGATCGTATCGTGGCTGCTCTTGTTCGGTTTTCTTTGGTGGGCTCGAGATGATTCTGACGATGTGTTTTTTTTTCTTTTGCAGGGATACAGATAGGGCTTTAAGGAGTTCAATCATGTGAAGCCAACTCTCAATACCTGCCAAAGCTTGAGACAGAAGTCGAAGGCTCCAAAAGAGGTGTAACGTTCGTCAGGGACGACCGTATTCGACCCCGCCAGAGGATAGGGGAAGAGTGCAAAAGGTAAGTCTTGTGAGACATACTGGCGGACACTGCTAACTCCCACTGCTGACAGGCCCTTCTGACCCTGACCGTCTGCGTTTCAATGTTCCAATACAACTTTGTACGTACGGATATATTTTTTGGACCTTCGCAAGCCCGAGTGTGCATCTGTTGTCCCGGTCTGACGCGATCAGTCAGTGCTTCTCTGGCACCGGACAGAGTGCTGAGCACGTCCTGGAGAGCGACCGCCTATCATGCTCTGGCAGTGCAGTGGCTAGGCCGCGCAGGGCTGTCGGGCGCGTCACGACCCGGTGCGTCGTGACAGGTTCAATCTCGAGTCAAACGGCCTCAACGTCGGTCGACTAACGTGGAGGTTTTTCCCCTTTCCTACCTTTCAGGCGTCGCCATACTACCTAGCACCTTCAACAGTCGCGCTCAAGAATTGAATAGCAAAAGAACTCGTTGAACTGTCAGAACATGCCGCGGAAGTGAAAGGAATATGGAATAATCTGTGCTAGGTTTTTGACTCTGTGCTGTGATGCTAAACATAATCGCACCGTCAGCTATACATGTGAACTACAAGATAGATTCATCGACCACTAGGGGCCCAACCTCCTTCGCCCGCTCCTTGGGCATCAACGTTACCCAGCGCGTCTTCTGGATCTCAGGCGCCTTCTTCCCGAAGTACCGCCCACTCTCAAAGCTCCACTGATCACACGCCCGTACCCAATTACCCAGCCCATCCACGTAGATCGCGAGCTGCGAGTCAACCGGCTCGCCAAACTTCGGTACTTGCTCATATAACTCCATGAAGCGATCCTCAATCGTTTTGTGGTACCGAACGACCCAGTCCATCGCACCCTGGATGTCGGTCTTCTCCTGGTTCATGACAATTGTGACGATGTTGTGGTTATCTCCGCCGCGTGCCTGTTCGACATTGTACGATGCGATGTCCTATCACATGCGTCAGTTCCTCCGTCGTCGTGGACGGCGCTCAGTCACTCACGTTACCGACCGAAATCATGTCGACAGCAAGGATCGACATCTCTTGGATGACCGGATGCTCGACGGCTTCGTCGGGAAGATCCATGTCGAGTTCAAGGAAGACAAAGGACGGCTTCGCCCCGATCGTCTCTCGGCGCACCTCGAGGTACTCTTGGATGTTTCGAACGTGGTGGTGTTCGCGATCGGCGGCTTCCTGTACGACGGACTGTGTGTATGTCTCGAAGGTTTGGATGAAGCGCTTCTGGGACTGGGGACTGGCCGTCTTAATCGTGAGCTCCCAGAATCTAGGTACACACCGTCGTCAGTGACGCGTCCGTTGCTCGCAGATTGCAGATTGTGCTCACTGTCGGGTGATCTCGCCACCGACCCATTCACCCTTGGGGCGCGGAGTGTGCGGGTTGCGGAGCGCGTCCATGATGATATCTGCTTGGATCTGCACCTCTTCGGCAGGTGCGACATCCGAGTACTCGTCGAAGACAAAGAACGTATTCATCAGATCGCACCCAGAACGCATGCGGGCTGCACATCGGGACGATCAATTTATGCTACGTGAAGGTAAATCAATGACGAGACCTACCTTTATCTAGTAGAGGAAGTCCCAAGCATGCGAGGAGGTCTGCGAGAGTCCGTGAGTACGCTCTCTACGAACGTGATAGACATGCACGTACTGAAGTCGCAGCGATCGTAGGCATCTTGGGCCTTGGGGCTGAAGGCACCGAAGCTCCGCGCCCACGCTGCAGACTCTGCCTTGACCTCGGGGTAGTGGGGGTTCAACGCGCGAGGCCACTTCCAATTCTCGAGGCAGTTGGGAATATAGAACTTCTGATGCATGGTGAGTAACAGGGAGGCGGGGGAAGTGCACTGTAGAGATGGCAGAAGAGGACACTCGAGAGTCACTTGCGGGATGAAAACTTTGTTTGAAACGCCCTCCTTTAATAAGGAGCATCGCCTGGTGAGTAGTCAGCATTAAGTCGCCTTGTTCTCATGTCGAGTGCGTTTACTACGCAATTTCCTCCAGGGCCTCACGAATTTGGCGTTGCGAAACTAGCTATGATCAGCCGTCTGGTTGTTTCAGTCACAGTGCAGGGTTCTTTCACCCGGCAAGAACGTTGGAGCACGTTGCCATCAGACGCTCGATAGACTTGACAGGCTCGTCGTCCTAGAGGCTAAAATCTCATGCGATAGGACCACTCTTGGCGAGGCCTGCGACGTACGGCAGATTGGCGTTATCGGCCGACGGCAGAGGGTGATTGGCCATTGTATGATTCAAAAATTCCACACGGTAAAAACGGCGCGCTTCGGCTGACATCCAGTCGAGAGGATGCGGGGTCTCCGACTCGCGCTGGTGATGTATTCACACCTGTCGCATCGGATGAAAGCGATGAACGCGGCGCGTCCAGACCGATATCCAGACAGCGTGAGGACGAGCTCCCGATGGCGATCGACACGGTGGCAGTAAACTCACTCTTTCGCTGCGGATGGGAGACCGGAGGCCGATTCATCCGATTCATGACCCCTACTTCATCCTCCTTTCCTGCCGGTGCGAGCATGAGGATGAACGACTATCAATAGGTCAACTGAACACTTACCCGTTCTTCGGATTCATGTGCGAAGGCCACGATGTCTTTGTCCAATTTACACAGATTGAGCTCTCTAAGAAATCCAACGAGCTTGACCGTGCCTAAAGCACTCGATTCAGGGATAACAGGCTTGCAGATTCTGATCCAGAAATCAATGGAAAATAACACATGGTGTTGCCGATCAAAGGACATCGACCGCGGCTCTACAGGTGTAAGATACATTATATGCGGACAGAGCCCTTCAGCATGGGCACGGTGAGAAGATAGGAATGTCAGGGTCCACGACAGGAACTGTACCGCAGATGAGATACACTGTCATTGACAACGAATTTGTCAGTGTCGTCAGTGTCGGTGGATTGTGGTTTGTGATCCGGTGAGCCACCAGAGAAGGGGAGGGAAAGGGAGGAGACGGCGCAGTCCTAGTTTGTCATCGTTATCGAGCTAGAGGCTCCGGTGGCTTCGATCAACTCGCTAGTCACAGATGTCAATGAGAGGCATACCTCAAAACATAACGGCACATATACGCTATTCCCAGCTCAAGCGCAACCTATCGAGCCTGCGAACCAACACGAAAGTGGACGAGTAGCTTCGGCTTCATCGCTGCGACCTAGAGGGTAAGGAGTAAGAATGATCTTGAAACCACTGTATATAGGCCAGTGTGGGCACCTGGCCCAAGATCGAGGAGCAAAGGCTGGAACGAAGGGGATCAACATGGTGTGAGAAATATGCGCAAGCAGGGTTCACAGTGGCGATTTCCCATTCACAGACTCCTTTGCACATGCCGCCCTCGCTGCCAGCCGAACATCCTCAACCCTAATCGCTTGATCTTCGACTTCTTGCAATCTTCTCGCCGCATCGTGAGCAAATGTTTGATTGATGTGGAGCTTCATCCACTCGGTCGCGACACCTCCCACACAAGAGTCGGTCAAAAGATCGCTAGCGGATAGCAGGGAATCCGCTGTCCGAGTGAATGTCATGAAACACACCTACAAAACAGCGATTATTGACGAATACTCATCATGTACGAGGATGAATGGTATGACAACTTGTTTATACGAGGAGTACGTGCCAAAACTTCTATGGAACTTTCGTCTGCGCATCAGAAAGTGCAGGAATTGTTTTGGGCACGTTTCTAGCCCTCAGGGTGAGGATGGTCGTAAGGCTAAATACAATCAAGGAGGAGTTTGGAGCTTACAGTATACACCTCTTCTGACATGGTTCAAATGTCCGGGTGTCTCGGCATGGCAGGGCCATTGGATGGGATAGGACGGGAAGAAGAAGAGCCACATTGGGAGGGCGCTCAGGGTACAGGTAGAACCAGACTGCTTGTATATTTCGAAGTACCGCGGTGACCAAGATATATGCGAGATTTAACCCGCGATGTGAAGACCCTGCGCGACTGACCAGCGCTTGTCTTACCCCACCCTCAGAAATTGACGGAGAGGTTAGACGACGGAGGTTCATTATTACGCGGGCGGGACCGGCTGTCTGTTATAAGTTTGTGAACCCTGGGAATCAGGATCGTGTAGGAAAAGCTAGAGAATAGATTCTGACCCGAGCACTCGGTTAATATTCCACCCGGCCAATGGACCTAGGTATCAAACTCTCATCGAAAGATCGATGCAACCTCGAACTTGTCAGTGCAGTGCGCGCGGCCTGCGGCGAGGGAAGCCTTTGCCCTCTTCAGTAGCATTGAGATCAGCGCGGTGCGTGAAATACGTAGTCATTCCAACATACCCAGAGCATGCGCAACTCGGAGACAGCAGGTGATGAATACCTCGGTCTCTGTGCAACCCTTTCAAGGAGCCCAAGCACCAGCAGCTCTCCAGGACACGCCTGTCAGCCACGTCGGGCTCGCCGACCCAAAAGTCGGCCATGGTATGACGACTTGTACATATGAAGGATGTCCATCCCTGCGGGCACGATCTGAATCGCGAGCGTCTCGCAGTCTCGCACCTGGCGCGATCCGGTGATCTACAGGCCAGACGCACACCATTCAACCCCTCGCGCCTTTTCAAATAGAATGGAAAGTTCGTACATGGTTCCACACCAAGGAGGGTTATATGAGGTACAGGGTCGGGCACGGGCTGTGACGTGTCAGTCACGGCCATTGGACAGCCTCCGCTCTTTCGAGCGCCAGATACGAGGCCTTTATGAGAATCCGAGGCCGTCGGGCGTGAAAGGGTACGCTGAGGATGGACTACTAGCGATGTGAGTGCCGTGCCAAGATTGAATATGAGACGACCGACCGAACAATGCGTTGTATCGATGACACAACCATATCCTATCACACCTCGGTTCTCGGAGGCAAAGCTTGTGCGTGCGCGGATGTAAAAGGTTGATTTAAACTAGCTCAAACTTTTTAGTCGCACTTGTGAGCGCTAGCGCCCACAAGTGCGACTGCTTGCGTCAACTCGCGTCCAACAGCTTGTTGTGGCAGCCTGGCAGGGAGGAAACTGCGCGTGCTTGTCTGTGGGAAGGTAGTACGTCAGCTTTCCCGCGGGGCCGCGCCAACACACCACTTATGTTAGGATCCGTGGCGGACGTGCTACAAAACATATGAGCCGCTTGTTGTTGAGCCGGATACAATATGATAGAACGTGAGTGTACTTGTTTTTGTGGTCTCAGTTGGTCGTTTTAAACCCGCCAAATACTAGCTAGATTAAGAATTCTACGCTGAGAGTGATGACAACCCAACCTGATAATGCCAGTGCTCAAGTTACTCTGGTTCGCTTGTCCACACGCATCGGTTTCCGCTCATTTGTCTTCGCACTACTCACAGGTTTTTTAAAGACAAGTTGTCCGAAGCGTTACGCCGTACGGTCTCAACCTCATCCCATAGTGACTTCTCTGCACGATGTCGTTTCTGATCGTGCAGAGGCCGTCCGCCCGACCATTTTCTCTTTTACCTCTCGGGCGCAGCTCCCGGGGTTTCTGAAGACAGGTCCCAGGAGCTGGCTGGCGCTCATTTTTGTGACCGGATCTGTGCGTCCCTTACTTCCGTTGACGGTAGTTTGCAACGACCCGCAATCCACTTTCCACCACGTCCAACCGTCCCTGTATCGCCCCCAATCGCATACCTCTAATCCTCCGCACCCTCGTTAAGTGTTTTTCCGGGACGGAAGGGCACGCTCAGTTGACCCTGCAGATTTGAAGCCACCTATCCTCTCAGATAGGTCCATTACTCATACCCGGCAGTAGGCATCATACAGACAGATGCTTGTGTCTTCCCAGGCAGCTAAAGTGATGCGTATATAGGACGCGCCCTTCTATATTCTGTTGATTTCGTTTTCTCCGACCCGTGCAAAGATGTTGAATGTCGATCTCATAGCTCTAGCCGTGTCAATCCTCGTCATCGGCGCGTTCGTGCAACGGCGGAAACGGAAAGGTCTCCCATTCCCCCCAGGACCTCGCCCTCTCCCAATCGTTGGCAATATGTTTGACATACCGAAGGAATCGTCTTGGTTAGTGTACACGGAATGGGCAAAGACTTATGGTAGGCCCTCTCTCCTGATCAGTTGATTGTTCTGATATTGATGAGCATTGTATAGGCGACGTTATGTCTTTACGAGTCTTTGGGCAGGTAATAGTCATCCTCAATTCAGCAAAGAGCGCGCGAGACCTTCTCGACAAAAGGGCGGCGATATATTCTGGGCGCCCAGTTCTCACTTTCTTTGATTTGTAGGTGAGTCTTCATCATATTTACATCTCGGCTGCTGACGCACCGTGCAGGTCGAAATGGAATGAATGGTACATCGCTTTCCTTTCAGACACCGCTATCTGGCGTCAGAGGCGCCGAATACTCGACCGAGGCTTACGGCCCAACGTCGCCGTACAGTACTGGCCCATGCAGAAGGCGAAGGTGCACGATTTTCTCAAGAAGCTGCGCTCGCATCCGGAAGACTTCCATCATCATATAGAACAGTCAGTCATCTGCTTATCACACCCAAATTCTCATCCGACAGCTCTTTCTAGCCTGCAGGGCGCGATCATCATGTCACTGGTGTACGGCTACGACGTCAAGGATCAGAATGACACCTTCCTCAGGGACGCCCTTGAGGCCAACACGCTTGGGCACAAAGCGATTCTTCCCGGCGGCATAATTGTCAATACTTTGCCATTCTGTACGTCCCATGTTACACCACGCGTACCGTCTGACTTACGACGCATATTAGTGAGGCACTTCCCTGGATGGCTACCGGGGATGGGCTTCCATGCTCTCGCCAGAGAAGGAGAAAGACTCGGCCATGATATGCTGCATCGCCCCTTCGAGCTTGTCAAGGATCGCATGGTGAGTCTTTTAAGCGGGCTACCAGTGCGTCGACATGACGGCAATCCTCGTGACGTCTCCAGAGAAATGGCACTGCGCGTCCGTCTGTCACACAAGCAAATCTACTAGAATTGGAGGAGAGCAATTCGGCCGACACAAAGGAAGCAGAGCGCGCGATAGCGGAGGCCGTGGGGTCGATATACTTAGGTAAGGAACTCTGCACAACTCTTGAAGCGCGTCTCATTCATGGTATGATCTTATTCAAAGCGGGTGCCGATACTGTACGTCATGCCGGATAACGGGAGAAGTGGTTGAACTGACGCATTGCCGCCAGACCGTATCCGCGATCCTTACTCTGCTCCTCGCGCTCATCCTATATCCCGATGTTCAACGGAAGGCCCAAGCCGAGCTCGATGCCTTCACAGGAGGGAAGAGGCTGCCTAATTACGAAGATCGAGCCGGGCTGCCGTACGTCGAAGCCTTGTGCAAAGAAGTTTTGAGATGGAGGACGATAGCCCCTGCAGGTGCGCTGCGGCAAAGATCGAGTATCATTATTCTTAGACTCACTTACATAAATTAAGGTGTACCACGCACCAATACGCAGGATGAAGTCTATGACGGGTATTTCATACCGAAGGGTACGTTGTGTTGCAGTTGTCATTTGTAGTTGTCATTCGTAAACGCGGGCCTCTGATATATCCCAACCTTGCTTTCTTCCGATCCAGGTAGCATCATCATATCAAACGTCTGGTCAGCACATTTTCCTTTGCTATTTACGGACTTCGTTCACACATCTCTTTGACAGGGCGATCCTGCGCGACCCCAGCGTCTACCCAGATCCGGATGAGTTCAAGCCCGAGCGCTTCCTCACTGCGGGGGGCCAGCCGCGGGATGATCCGATCCTCAATACCGTCTTTGGATTCGGGAAGAGGTTGGTGCAACCCTGCCACGACACGATATCGCCGTCAGTATCTGACACGTTTTACCCAGGATTTGTCCTGGCCGCCATCTCGCGGAGAACACACTGTTCATCGTGGCTGCGTCCTTCCTTGCCACGTACTCCATCGGCAAAGCTAAGGACAAACAGGGTAACGAAATCCCTGTCGGGCGCGAGTATACCGGCGGACTCATCAGGTATGTCAGCCCCTTCCGTCTATCGTGTTGCAGCGACTGACTGCACTTCCTGGTCCGCTTGTCCTATAGTTTTCCGGAGGAGTACAAGTGCTCGATTACTCCGCGCTCTGCGATGGCGGAGGGGCTCATTGCGGCGCAGTCGTGGGATACATGATCATGTTCTGACTGACACCCACGTCTTCGCGCTCGCTCGCTCTACCCGATTTTTAGCTTCAACGATGGAGGCAGCTTGTTCCTTTCCATGTGTACACAACATACATTTTCGCGCTCGAGATAGATCCAGATGACCTCAGCGCAATGTCTATGCCCAAAATTATGAGGGCATGAAAATGAGCCTCACTTGCTGATAGGACAATCGTTCTCGCTCAGCGTCTGGCGTCAGAGTCCGCAACATCTCTTCGCGTCCGGCTCGACATGGTCGCCGGTATCCAGGCTTCATGTGAGGGCTACGATCGCAATCCTTCTCAGGGCTTTGTGTGCAGGGAGCGCCGCCTTCGTCATGGGCAGCTGAGTCTGTACACCCGCAAAGTTACGTCGTACACAGACTCCGTCATTCCAAGGGCGTAAATAAATTAACTTACAACACCGATTCATCAACAATCCGGGGGCCAATCTCTTCCAAGCGCTCCTTGGGCATCAACGCCACCCAGCGCGTCTTCTGGATCTCAGGCGCCTTCTTCCCAAAGTACCGCCCACTCTCAAAGCTCCACTGATCACAGGCCCGCACCCAGTTACCCAGCCCATCGATGTAGATCGCGAGCTGCGAGTCGATGAGCTCTCCGAACTTCGGGACTTGCTCGTAGAGTTCCATGAACCGCGTCTCGACCTCCTTGTAGTATCGAACGACCCAGTCCATCGCACCTTGAATGTCAATCTTCTCGTGGTGCATGACAATCGCGATGATGTTGTGGTCGTCCCCGCGAGCCTGTTCGACGTTGTACGATGCGATGTCCTGCCGTCGCAAGTGTCAATACCTCCCCCACACAGGCACCACTCTGTCACTCACGTTACAGAGCAAGATCATGTCGAGAGACAGAATAGATAGCTCCTCGATGACAGGATGTTCGATGACTTCGTCGGGAAGGTCCATGCCGGCCTCGAGGATAGCAAAAGACGGCTTCGCTCCGATAGTCTCTCGGCGTACCTCAGGTACTCCTGAATGCTGCGGACGTTGTGGTGCTCGCGGTCGGCGGCTTCCTGTACGACGGATTGTGTGTATGTATCGAAGGTTTGGATGAAGCGCTTCTGGGACTGGGGACTGGCCGTCTTGATCGCGAGCTCCCAGAACCTACGTATACACCGTTCTCAGGGATGCAGTCACTTTTTGCAGATTGCAGAACATGCTCACTGCCGAGTGATCTCACCGCCAACCCATTCGTCTTAGGGGCGGGGGGTGTGCGGGTTGCGAAGTGCGTCCATGATGATGTCTGCCTGCCTCTGCACCTCATCGACAGAAGATACATCGGAGTGTTCGTTAAAGACGAAGAACACGTTCATCAGGTCGCAGCCGGTGCGCATGTGTACTAAATATTGAGACGATCAGTATATGCTACCCGCACATAGGTCAACCGTCGAACTCACCTTTGTCTAGCCGAGGATATGCCAAGCAGGCGAGCAGGTCTGTGAGAGCGGGTAAGCGCGAAATATACGAGCGTGATAGACATGTGCACACCGAAGTCGCAACGATCGCAGGCATCTTGGGCTTTGGGGCTGAAGGCGCCAAAGCTCCTTTCCCACGCAAAGGACTCGGCCTTGACCTCGACGTAGTGAGGATTCAAAGCGCGCGGCCACCTCCAGTTCTCGAGGCAGTTGGGAATGTAGAACCTCTGTTGCATGGCAATTAGGCGGGCGGGCAGTGGAAATGAGCAGTCGAGATGGGTGAAGGAGGCAACGTAGACGGTAGGCTCACCCGGGTGATGCAGAAACCATTCTAAACGGTCTCCTTATATAAAGGATAATGCGGGATATAAATAGTACGCATTGTACCACACCTGGAGAGTCAACACGGCTCTCGTGTGGTTGTATTAGATAGGCATATGCCTTCAGGGTTTCGTGTTTCGGAAGTTGCGAAGACGGGCCGTGATTTCAATATTCGCCAAACATGGTGGGATCTTCCAACCGGCACGTAATGACCTTTTGACGCTGTCTGCCATATCCCATAGGAGAGACGTACAGAATTATCTTGACATTGTAGTAAGGGATGTTGGCTGACCAGGGAGAGCTGTCGCCCTTCGTGTGCGTTCGCCTTGGAACGGGCTTCTGTGCAGACCATGTCTCGTTACTGACGATGAAGTTGCGAGCCTTGAGAAGCATGAATAAATTCCAGGGCCCGGCTCGAAAAGAAATCAACTATCGCAGGAACCCTCTGAGGGTCAGCGGCCTCTATTAACGCTGGGAAGCACTTTGGCTAGACACACCTGGCTGTACACCCATTGATGCAGTCAATTGGAACCTGTTGGATTCGTCCCAAACCGATACCTACAGATACCTAGGCTCAGTATTGCCGTGCAAGCTGCTGTCAGTGTCACGAGTTCTCAAGACACGATGCATATGATCGGATACGCCACTTCTTCGGAGAACCAAGGAGTGGAAATAGAAGCTCTCGTTTTTGACGAATCCGATACACAGAATCTGCAGGTCACATTCGGTGTTGTCAGGGTTTGCGGGCTTCTCGCCCTGCCGGGGCAATTGGACGGGATGCGAAGAAGAGAATTATTAGACGCAATGACAAGGCACAAGCTAGTGGGATATTTCGGGGCTCAGAACTTTGAAGCAACGCGTGGTCACTGACACCATGTTCAGTTCCGAGACACTAATATGAACTCGGAAACGCTGAGCCAATGCCATCAAGCGTGGGTTGGTTCATCGAGGACAGATTGAACATGTGAGTATTCTTTCAAAGTTATCGGATGAGAATACAGACCTTACTGTAATGAACGCGCTCGAGTTGCAGGCGACTCTCGGAGGCACCTGTGCAACTCTCTTCCGGTTATGAACTTCGAGGAGGTTGAAAGAAGTATTTCAAGATATTGTCAGCGCTTGCACGGGAATTGTCATGGACTCACTAGTAGTGAGGCCTGTGAGGACTCGGCGGGGTCCCGTCACAGGCCGTTCCGAGTCAATATTCTGCGCGCGGCGACCGTGACGCTGGTGGCGGTGCACACTGTGACTCTCACGTGCCTTTCTGACGCGTCAAGTCACGCTCAGTAAAAACGACTTGTGTTGGTCCGTCTCGAAGATGTCGCATCGACGTCTGCCGGAAGTCGCCTCAATGTACGAAGGGACATCCACCCTTGTATTTGGATGTTTTCGTGACTTTGAGGAGACAATGTAAATTAATCACAACGAGCATGTATTAATTCACATCAGTACCGTAGCCTACCCCCATTGGTCCCAAATAGTTACCTGACATCACGTCGATGTCCGCGCAATGTCGCGCGAAAGTCGCGCGAAAGTCCCTGCAAAGTTCCGCATCAACCCGAAATAGTCCACGTTAGTCACCCATATCTCCCCGTACTCACTTCGGCGGCCACGCGAAAGAGATTCAACGGATTTTTTTTCAGCAAACTGAGGTACATTAGTCGACCGCGTAGTACAATACATGCAGCAAGAAACAACAATTGTCCCAAGAATAAAACACCCCCGCGCCGTTTGCCCGCGCCGTTCGAACATCTCAGACCTTCTGCTTCCGCGTTGCGGCTCGTTTCACCTTGCGCTATACGTATTGTAGCTTGTCAGTAGGAAACTAGCGGGATCATGACCACACGTACCTCCTCCATAATCCCGTCGATGTCCTCGCGCGACGGTTGCTGAGAGGCCGGCGCCGCGAGTATCACGGCGGCAAAGTCTATGATCCGTGAGGCAGACGCGTAGGAGTATGGGAGAGTACTCGCCTTCTTTGCGAGTCTTCTTGGGGACTTTGGGGTTCATGATGCCTTGATCGGCGATCCAGGCAATGATCTCGTCCTTGGTGAGGCCCTGAAGCGCCTTATGAAGATCAAACTGAGGCGAAACAATTAGCAAATCGTACAGAAACAATAGAGATATCACGTACGGCAAGATCGGTTGCAGTGGCAGCACCACCGGCGACGACAGCGACGCCCCCAACAGTGTGCGAGTCGGCCGCATCCCGATTGTCGAGAGCACTGGGCGAGCCAGTCGAAGGCGCGACGTGGCACAACGGCTCTGCGTCGGTGGTGTCGAGTGGGGGTGCCGCGTCTTCTGCGAGCGATGGAAGGGGTGGCGACGGCGCGCTTGGTGGCAGAGGAGGGTCGTGGCGCGCATTCGTGCGGGCCCTCGGGGTAGACGGTGGGATACGTCCGGCTTGTTCGGGCTGTCCACAAGGCGTTGCTGACTGTGCGCGGACGAGTGAGCTAAGTAGCAGCGTGATACTTGTGCTGACGCACCTCAGGGCCTCTCCAGATTGACCACAGCCGAGTGATGATTTGGTCCAGGTACGCGTCGCTGAGGTACTGCGAGGGTTCCTTGCGCCGCACGAAACAAAGATGTCGGGCCACCTTGCAGGTCTTGATGGTGGCCGCAATCAAGCGGTAGGCGGTGTCGGGATTGCCAACGTTGGTCCACGACGTGAGAACGCCACCCCATGTCAGTTTTCCCGAGGTGAATTGACGGTGGCCCCAGTTCTCGTCCGAGTCATCCGAGTCGAGATCCGGCGCATTGGGGTCTGCGTTTTCGATGCGTTGTATGAACGCGATCGTGTCGGCAGCAGGTTTTCCGATGTTCATGGGAGAGTCGCGCATAGACTGAAGGAGCCTCGGGGCGAGTTTGATAGCGGGGAAATCCTTTCGCATCGTCGCTACATGTTGTTAGTAAGAGATATTATTGAACTCAGACGAGACTCACCAATGAGATTTTCAACTGACACCAACGAAAAAATATCAGCAAGGGACGAGAAGCGCAAAAGACACAGACGTACAGGACGAATCAACCTCAATGAACGCCACGTCGACAGTATTCACGACCGACTCTTGAGCGCGGCGTGCCAGGAATGACGGCTCGAGCGATTTCTTTGCCTTGCTGGCAGTAGTCAGCTGGGACTCTGTAAAGCGGTCAGAGTGAAATCGAGGCCAGCGAGCTGGCACGTACCGTCGTCGCCCGAGTCATCTGACTCATGCGACGGCCCCTTCGTCTTCTTGCGTTGCATAGGGGAGGCGGGCATATGGGGGCGCTTGAGACGAGGCGGGACTGCGTTAACAGTCGGTGGCCTCGCGTCGCCGCTGCGTGCCTTCCCGTTCTTCCCGTTCTTCCCGTCCTTCCCGTTCTTCCCGTCCTTCCCGTTCTTCCCAGTCTTGCTTGCCTTGTGGTTCTTGCCGCTGTTGCCACTGTTGCTGGCGCCATTGCCTTCGTCGTCGTCCAAATTCAAGTTGAAGACTTCTTCTTCGTCATCCTCCTCCTCCTCGTCGTCGTCATCGTCGTCGTCCCGATGCCGAAGAAGAAGACCGCCGAGGAGGTGTTCGGCCTTCCAGCTCGGAGCGCAGAGCTTGAGGAGGGGCTGTTCGTCTTCGAGGTCTTCAAGGGCGCGCTGCCACTCCCTAGAGTAGTGATTGCGGAAGTACTTTTTCCGTTGTGCTCCGCTCGTCTTCTTCGCAGGCAGGGCCAGCAGCCGGAACATGTATTTACGCGCCGATGCCCTGATGGACCTATACACACTTGATGGGATCATTGTTCCATCAGCATTTCTGATACATTTGCTCATCGAGGGGCGAGAGGCGTTGTTGGAGGTGAGATCCGAAAGCGACTTGCTGTCTTCATAATTCCAGAGCACTGACGCAGGGTACTGTGGGGGCCTTGTCGCTGGCCGTCGTCGTGCAGGAGTGGATTCGCGACTAGTGTCGCTTCTCAGATTCGACGCTGAGTCGCTCGGAGCCAATGAATTGCTTCGCCAGCTGGGATGGCTTCCGCAGTTGCCGCCTGTTGCACGCGATAAGCCTCGGGAGCTATACGCGAAAGAATCTCGGGACGTACAGATATGATCGGGCTTTGACTTCAGCTCGCTAATCTCGGCTGTGAGACGCCGAACGTCATCGTATAGCGATGACTGCAGCACAGTCGCCCTGGAAACCTGAGTTGAGTAGTCATTGAAGAGAGCCTGAACGTGCCGATTGCGGAACAATTCCGCGAGGGTGAGATGTTCGATCGATGGGGTTGGTGAGAGGAAGGAGTTATGCTGTTCGGGTGGGAGAAAATCGCGTTGCCCGTAACCTTGAGGGGGCAGAGGATTGTTGAAATTGAGGAAGGGTGGGTTGGTGTTGTTCATGTTGAATTCCATGTCGGCTACTGTGAAATCGGGTGTTTACGGCGACTTGGTTCAACGCGCACGTTCAACACAACTGGAGTTGTGGCGCGCGAGCAAACAAGGTACAACATCTCAGATTAGATCGCCTCGTGCCTGTGTCCCTTGTCCTCGTACCATCCCCTCGTCTCCGAGCTCAGACATCAAGCATGGCTACCAAGCCTATCTGTCAGTGCTCAAAGTGCTCTCCGGGAAAGCCTCTCACCATCAAAACCATTCAAAACCATCTGAACCTGGATAGGCAACTGCTTCTCGGACCTAGAGCTGTAAATCTCTCTGTAGAGGATCTTGAGATCATTGAAGGGTGCATCACTCAAAATGCAGCCACAGTGGAGGAAGCTGCAGCTACGGGACTGTTGTATAAGACTAAGAAAGGCAAACAAAAGGGTGAGTCTGGCTGTCCAATAAATTATCTCTGTTATATATTCTTTGCAGATGTAGTCAGCAATGCAGAAGATGTGGTTGATGACATGGGTGAGGAGATGACATACCAAGGTGAGTATTACATTGTTCTCATTTGAAAACTTCTTGATCTATTTTCATAGAGAGTATGTCTGGTGAGAAGCTCAAATTTCGGGACAGTCAACCCAGTGCAAATACATCAGGTGAGTGCACATTATTGGATATGTGTGTGGTTGATTCTGACTATTTGAAAGCAACCACCAAATCCGATCAGCATGTCACCACTATGCTTAGTTCTCAGAGTATGGTATCAAATGTGTATGTCCCACGTAAGTCTGTCATTCATGATAAACTATACTATTTTGGTCATAGGCTTGCGGTATGCAATACACGGGACTCAAATGATTTCCTGTGTCATGCCCCAATTGTTCTGAGCCTATGGTCAAAATAGTCTAGTATATATCTTTTTTTTTTTTCAACTGACACCTTCTGATTTTTAGCTGAGACCCCTGCCGATTCTCATTTGGTTTCTGATGATGGCTCTCATGATGGTTCAGACTCCGATGACGAGTCCCGTCATGATTTTGACTCAGATGATGAGTCTGAAAATGAATTCTTCATTGATATTGCCGAAGAGCATATCGAGCAATCTCCTAATAGTGACCATGAGTCCTATTATTATCATGGAGATATGGAGTCAGAGGACTTCGATATATTCAATGACTCAATAATTGAGTCAGAGTTACAAAACTCTCATCCAAATGATGAAACAGAGTCAGAAAGTTCACAGAGCAAAGACTCAGAGAGTTCACATAGTGAGGACTCTGACAGTTCTCATTCTGAGAACTCAGACAGCTCGGACAGTTCCCATAGTGCCAGTGATAACTCGGACAGCTTGTCAGAAACAAGCAGTGATCAGTTTGAGCTTCCTGACATGGTTGTTAAACTACGGAAGGAGTTGCTTGGAGACTACAAATGTCCAGATGTTTGTCCTTCTGACTGTGGTGAAGAGCCACGACCATTGACAAAGTCGGAGACTGTATCTCTTAAGCACTATCTGGCATGGAAAAAATCTAACGGGACTGTTAAAGCCTACAATTTACATGCTCAAGTTCTTCGAGATGTATTACCAGACACAAAGATACTGTCACTTTATTCTGTTCGCAAACTTGCCACAGAATTAACAGAGCTGTACCCTGAAAAAGTAGACATGTGTCCCTATAGCTGTATTGCATATACAGGTGAATATAAGGACCTCACTAGTTGTCCTTATATACGTGATGGCACAGTCTGTGGTGAACCTCGATACAAAACTACTAAAAGCTCATCTTCTGAGAAAAAACCAAGAGCACAAATGTTATCTCTTCCTATCATGGCTACTATACGTGCAATGTATGCCAATGCCGATACAGCTTGTCTCATGCGTTATCGAGACAAATGCTTGCAACAAGCACTAAAGGTTGTGGCAGAAGGATGTAGCAGATTCTCAGACTTTCCGAATGGTAAAATACATGAATACCATTACAAGAAATTGAATTTATTCAAAGATCCACGTGATGTAGCTCTTGCATTGTCAAGTGATGGAGCGCAGCTCACAATGAAAAAACAATCAGATACTTGGTTGATGTTAATCATCATACTCAACTTGCCACCTGAAGTTCGCTATAAGTCTACAGGTCCAATAGTAGCATTTACAATACCTGGTCCCAAACCTCCAGGACATATTGAATCATTTATGTATGCTCTGTTTCAACATATGATCCAATATAGTGAGGGCATCTGGACATGGGATGCTGTTGATTCATCAAAATTTATACTCCGTGCTCATTTGTGTGTTACACTTGGTGACATGCTTGGATCAACAAAAATGAATGGCATGGTTGGGCATCCTGGTATATATGGTGATCGATTTAGCATGGTCAAAGCTGCACGATCAAGCCTAAAAAAAGGTGCCAAAGCACAGTATTATCCTTTAGCCTCAGGAGAAAATGAACGTTATAATCCAGGTCGTCCTGAGAAGTACAACCTTAATAAACTTCCTATTCGGACAGAAAAACATTACTGGGAAGTCTTAGTGCAACTCAGTAAAGCCAAAACCAAAGCAGCTCGTACTGCAATTACTCGGGATACAGGTATCTCGAGAATGCCTCTATGTGCTTTCAGTCAAGCTTTTGTTCATCCTTCTTTTTTTCCCCTTGATCCTTTTCATTTATTTTATGAAAACTGTATGCCTTTTATATGGGATCTCTGGGTAACAATCAGTGAACCTGGAGAGATCATGAATATTGGTACTGAAAAAGCAAAAGCTTTTGGAGCACTGATACCTGAAGCAATGGCTACATTACCGAGTGCATTCTGTGGAAGATTGCGTGATCCATTTCTCAAACGTCAAAGTCAGTATAAAATATATGAATGGATGGGATTACTTCACTGGTACATTATACCAATTGGTATAGAGCTAGGTTTTGACTCTCGTATATTGACAAACTTTGCCTTGTTTGTGAAAGCAATTGAATTTGCTATGACCATTCAATCTAGGTCAGAAGATGAGCTTATGGAGCTTCATGATACCACTGTTCAATTTTTAGAAGGGTATGAATTGTTGTATGTTGGCAAAGACCCTGAAAAAAATTCAAGATGTCGTCTATGCATGTTTCAATTAACTCATGTTCCACTACACATTGAGTGGTATGGCTCCATACGTATAGGTTCACAATCTACAATTGAAAGAGCTATTGGAGAGCTAGGCCATAAAATCAGATCCAAGAAAGAACAATTTGCAAATGCAGCAAATCTTATTTTTGAGGATCAGCTTGTCACAGTCACAGTTTTGAAATTCCCATTCCTATTAATAAAAGCTGGAAAAACTGTGAAAAAGCTCACGATGCAAGAATTCAAAATCTTGAAAAGAGAGATACTCCATAGTAGAGAATATTTTGAACATGTACAACTGTTATGTGCCTTTATAGAAGAACCCTTCAATATCACTATTCCACTCAGACGCTGGGGGAAATACAATCTTCAAAATGGCAATACTGTCCGAAGCAGACTGAGTGAAGAAAAGGCGGACCATGTTCCACGATCTGCAAGATACTTTGAAGCTCGTCTTGATGATCCAAAGGCAGACCCTGTATTTGGTGAAGCTCTGGCCTTTTATGAAGTAGTTGAAAAACAAGAGGTGTATGTGGTGTATCATCAACTTGTTGAAGTTGACATAGTGTTTGGCATACAGTGGCGAGGTCAATGGTCGGACCAGATTTCAATCCTTCCATGCTCTAAGATCTATAGTTTGATTGGAATCTGGTGTGGCAAAAAAGTTTATATACTCAGAAAACATCCAGGGCTAGATCTACTATCTTCCACGGACAAACAAGGAGACGGAGATGACAATGACGATGAGGATGACATTGATGATGAGGATGACTGGCTACAATGATTGTCACAATATCTACATGTACAAGATTTCTATGCTATATGTGCATTCAAACTCCATATGTAAATGCATGACTCTGAGAACAGCTTCTACTAACAAGAACTATCGACTGAATTGATTCCTAGGTGCAAATGTTGAAAAAAAAAGCTCTTGTGTGAGAAATAGGGATCAAAGTACGTGAAGATCCCCCAACGATGACACCTGTCAAATGAAAGGCTTCAACACCCGCAGGTAAGGACGCATATGGGTACATCGGTGTTGACGCAACTGGCACAAGTGCGGGAGATACGGCGCGTGCTCGTGTTGGTGCCGGTGATGCTAGGGGTGGTCCAGACGATGTGACAGAAGTAGGCAACGTAGGTAACGTGATTGGCACTGATGCGGGCGTGGATGACATAATTGAAGCTGGCATCGGCACAGGCGATGTGATCGAGGCCGATATGGGTAGTGGAGGCGTTGTGGGTGCTGTGATACGGACGTGTTGCGACATGGGCAATGCGAAAAGTGGTGTAGGTGAGGCGGTGCGAGCTGATGCATACCTGGACGACACGATCGGGGTAAGTGTACGGAAAGGCCGCGGGGATGAGACAGAGGCCATCCTGATGGAGGCCGACACAACAGAACCGTGTGTGGATGCAGCCTCTGACGCGCAGACAGGTGCACTCGAGAGTCCCCAGGCCTCCGACACCCGCAAACGCGCAGCCGCAGTGTGCGATACAGCGGAGACGGTAGAAGATGACGTGTATCTGTGACGCAGGTCATTCTCCAATGCCACGAGATCGTCATACTTGACTGCAAGGTTCCAGTCGAGCCTTTGACAGATGTCCCGTTCCATCATATTGAGGATGGGCAAGTTAGCGACAGCGGTACTGACCTCGCACCAGGCGAGGTTCGTCGGGACCTCATCGTGAAGAAGCTTGTTTGCGAGTATCAAGGCACTTAGAAATAGAACATGCCCGTGTTTGAACCGAAAGTTGGGATGCATCGCGCTAAGTCTCGTGAGGAGACAAAGGGCATAGATGACAGTATTTTTGGGTGTAAGGGAACGACGGAGGATGTTGGCAATAAATGATGTTGTTGGGGGGAAAGGGCTCTTGCGAGTTGGCTCGACACAATGAAAGAGCTCCGAGATGTAACGCGAGCTTAGTTGGACCAAGGCATCGAAGTCGGCCGACTCGATAGGCTGTCCAGGAAAAATCTGTCAGCGCGACATGGCGAGGCAGAAAACTACGGCACTCACAGTAAATCCTTGGGAAAGAGAGTAGGCGGATAGCTGTGGTGCCAAAGGCGCGACAACTGTAGCTTCAGGGAACGACCCGTACGATGGAAGGATATAAGCGTGCGGAGGTGGTGCAATCAGTTGAGCAGGTCGAAAGATCCGCGCTCGGGTGGGGCCGTGGGGAAGAGCCTGCTGGAGAGGCATCCGCGTCTTTCGATCTCGCCAGGACCTCATCCGCAAGTCTCCTGCTGGAGTCCTTGCACGATAACCTAGTGCCCTTGCTGAACCAAGCAGAGAGTAGTCGTTGAGAGAGAAGGATGCGCAGGTGAGTTAATTTTTGCCTGTGTGTTTGACAGTATCGGGTGGGCAATTGCCATCCTCGCTGACGCCAAGTTCGAGATCGACGCCAGGCATGGTTCTTTCTCAAGTACGCCGTCTCGGGCGTCGTTGTCCTCGTACTCGTCGTTGTCCTCGTCCTCGTCCAGTTGTCGACCCTCTCCATCCTTATTCTCACTCGTGTGCTATGGACGGGTATGCAGACTTCTCGACTGTACCCAACTGAACACGACTCGGACAATCGACCGCTTTCTCTCTCTACACCGACCATCTCCCAATCCCTTACTCACCGTGGTCCCTCAGCTTCCCGCACAAGGTCACGCTGGCAACCGTACTCCTCTATCCCATCCTCCTCTACCACGCGGTCGTCTCCGAGCGCATATCTCAATACCCCAGCAACAACTGTATCAACACCAGCATCAGTTCTCAGCCTCCCTCCAAGCGAATCAAATCACCTCAAACAGTCTCTCCCCATTCCCCCGAAGGCTCAACTCCGCGATGTGCAGAAATCCAGATATCTGAATGGTCTCGTTGGTAAGCATTCTCTCACTTCATAACGCACCAGCTTGCACAGCCGCGATGTCCCTGGTGAGTCCATCTCGCTAAGCTAGATCTTCTAGATATTGCCGTCAAGTCGCTGGGCGAAATATGGAACCCCCATGATATCCCTCCAGTCTTCTCGACGCGAACGTGTTCGACTATACCTCCTGCACTTCCCATTACGACTCAACTCTCCCCGACTGATAATCAATCTTCAACACATGTATTTACGGCCCGGTACATCCAACTACCATCCCCTCCAGTCTCGCCGAACGACCTAGTCTCCCTGTCTCCCTCTCCAGCATCCATGCCGACCCCGCGGCCCAGCTGCTCACTCAATCCCTCCGCCGTCCCGTCCCAAAGCAATGTCACGCCGATGAAAGCGTTTGTGCACGAAGTCCTGCGTCGATCGCGGACTTCGTGTTCCATTCTTCAGACGGCGCTCTGCTACCTCGAGGCTGTACGGTACAAGGTACCCGATATCGTTCGTCAGGAGAAGAAAGGTTCCGGCATCCGTGGTGAAGTGGACCAGAGCTCGCGAATCATCCAGGCCGACGACCCCGCAGGTGAGCCCATCAATGAAGACGTCAACATAGACGACTTTATCTACACCTCTCATCTAGGCAACGTAGAGAACCACGGGATCGAGGTTCCTATACCTCCCATACGTGAGACCTCTCTGGCGACGTCAGGCGTGTCCTCTTGGCAGCTGCAGGATCCCCCGCCTCACGTCGCATCCATCCCGAAAAAGCAGCCGTCTCGGGAGCCGCTGCCCACGCTTCCGCCCCTACCTTCCCCCCTTCTTTGCCCGCGCCGCACGTTCCTCGCCTCGCTCATCCTCGCGAGCAGATTTGTGCAGGAAAAAGCGCACTCTAACCGTGCTTGGGCGAAGCTCGTGGGACTGCCCGCACGCGAGATCGGCCGGTGCGAACGCGCGCTCGGCGAGGCGCTTGATTGGAGACTATGGGTTGGGAAGCCGCCATCGAAGCCCAGTCGCTGCGACGAGGACATCCCGCTACGGGGCCGCGATCATGCCCTCGCGACCGCATCTCAACAACAGCCATACGAACGTACCGTCCCGCTCGCCCCCCCGTACCCTCCTGGCCCGATCGTACAACCGTTCGCGGTCGCTACACGAGGCCCATCGAGACCCTCCCTGCCTTCGTTGCCGATCGCTATCAACAAGCAGACGACGGTTGCCTACCTGCCAAGCATTCACGAACGGACCCCTCGCACGCACACAGAGCCCCACATGTCGGACGCGAGCACGAGCGTGTCTCTCCCGTGCACCCAGAAGGGCGGCAGCGCATGCTCCACGGCAGGCCACATGGACTCGCGGGACCGCTGGCCGCTACCGTTCCCGGACGCACGCAAGCGCGATGAGATGGCGAACAACGAGCCGCCGCCGTGGGGGGGCGCACGCGACAGGGACCACACGTCGCGGCGGGAGGCGCAAGGGCAGACAGCGTCGGGTGAGGAGGATGGCGGAGAAGATCGGCCAACACTACCCTACTATTGCGCTGGCCGTACGACGATCACGCTCCCGGACCTGATGGTGTCGCCTGCTAGCGGTGCAGCTGATGTTCCGGTCGCGGAGGACTTCGGCACGGGCCTGTGCAGGAGGTAGGGATCGCAGGCGAGGGCGGCGTGGCCGTACTACATGGATCAGATGAGATTCATTTCTTGCTTTACTGTTTTGCGGTAGTGTCTTGATGTGAATTCAAAATGTATCTTGTTACTCTATCTGTCTATTCATTCATGCACTCCATAACATGTTAACATCTCGATGCCGTCCGATACAAGTCCGATATCCCTCAGGCAACGGCGTGCTACTTGAACTTACGTAATGATATCGGCGACGGAAATTAAATGACAGGTACCCTTGAGCTGTCCCGCAGACGTCCTCAAACCCGGGAGAAAGTCCCAAACGGCGTTTTGGTGACAGCCAGGATACATTCTTGCGACGCCTCAGACACTACTTGGTGACTGTACGCGATTTTCCGTTTTTACTGAGAGTCACGTCCGTGACAACAGGACTGACCCGTCGAGTCTCGTCGAGTCCGCCATCAACAACCAGTGAGAGTTGCCTCACACCATCATCCTACGCCCTCTTCAGATTCTCACAGGTCGTCTTTCAACATGACACCAACAAACGTCATGGCGAAATTTGGAAACAGGTTTTGGAGGTGGATGCGGGTAGATCTCGGCTGAGGTTCGTCATCTTCGTCCAATTTTCGCCGTGCTAGGTCTTCCACCACATATCTACTGTTTTTGATCGTCTCCTCGCCCATTTCTTTGGTCAAAGGCTTCCATGCACGCCAAGAGGACTTCTGCACAGACAATTGGTGGCTTGGGAAGAAACATCGACGTGTATGGAATAGCGTAGCATGCACCGCATCGGAAACTAAGCGCTGTCTTCTCGAAGTTTGCTTGCGACACCCTTCTCCTTTCACTTCCATCCTCCTCTAGGAGCAGAATTGCTCACTCTTTTTAATTGTATCAGGACATGTATGAGTCGTCGCATCCCCGCCGGGCCTCTTCGTACCCATTCACGAGGAGAGCGCCCTTCGTAGCCATCGCCTTCCCGTCCCTCACTATTACAGACAAGGTCGTCCAGTGCGACGACACAAACAGTACGTTTCATATTTGCAACCCAATTCCATCTTTTTTGACTGGACTAGCTTCGAGCCGTTCCTTCACGCCCCTCAAGGCCGTCGGCGATGGCAACTTCAGCACCGTATGGCTCTGCGACTGGCACGGAGCGTTGCTACCAGGTACTCCCATCCCTGCGATGCAGAGTACCCCGGCCTCTCGCCCAGAGTACGCAGACAAGCGACTAGTGGCCGTCAAGCGGATCAAGCGGCAGTGGGAGGGCGGTTGGTCGGAGTGCACGCGATTGAAGGAGCTTATCGTGCGTGAATACATTTCCATTCTATCCTATATTAAACTTCGTTTGTACGGACAGGCTCTGCGTGAGATCCCCATCCACCCCAATATCGTCCCACTATATGACTGCTTCCTCGTCCCGGAAACAAATGAGCTCTTCTTTGTCTTCGAGCCCATGGAAGGCAATCTGTACCAGCTCATGAAGTATCGGAAAGGCCGAACTCTCGCCGGCGGTCTTGTTGCGTCAATCTTCCGCCAAACCGTCAGCGGTCTGAACCACATCCACACGTCGGGATTTTTCCATCGCGATCTGAAGCCCGAGAATATCCTCGTCACCACGACTGGCCTGCGCGAGTACTCCAGCACGTCTCCGGGCGGGCCGCCGGAGCGGGACGTCGAGGTCGTCATCAAGATCACAGATTTCGGACTCGCGCGCAAGACGACGAGCAGGCCGCCGTACACCGAGTACGTCTCCGTGCGGTGGTACCGCGCACCGGAGGTCCTGCTCAAGAGTCGTGACTACTCCAGTCCGGTGGATATGTGGGCGCTTGGCGTCATCATGGCCGAGTTGTTGAATCTGACCCCGCTGTTTCCTGGAAAGAGTGAGTTGGATCAGATGTACAAGATCGCGGCGATCTTGGGCTCTCCGAGCGACGAGCATGTGGTGGATGCTCCCAGCGCAGTGCTTGGAGGCGGCAAGTGGATCCACGGGAGGAGATTGGCGCACGGTCTTGGCTTCCAATTCCCACAGGTAAGCAGTCGGCATGAGTGGTCCGTGCTCGGTATGTCCCTGATGACGCCGGGTTGCAGACGCCACCCATGGATATCTCTACACTGTTCGATCGCAGTGTGCCCCGCCAGCTCGTCCAGTGCCTCGCGGATCTGCTCAGATACGACCCCACGGCACGCCTCACCAGCGCGCAGTGCATCGAGCACGAGTACCTTTGGGAGGTGACTGCCCACGCGACTCTCACACCGACCTTGCCCGTCGTGTCGACCGTGCTACCACCGGCTCCCGCACTTTTGTCAGCATCGTCACGGGCCCCGCCGCCTCCTCCCACGTGTGGTCCATACCCCGATTTGCACGTGCGCCGCCTGTTGTACCAGACGGACAACGCCCCTCCGCAGCTGAAAAAGGGCTCGAACTCCTGTTCTTCCGCGTCGTCGCATGAGAGCTTGGCATCGACGAAAGTGCAGGGCGAAGAGGCGATGCATGTGCATGAAGATGCACAGACGTTGTTGAAGACGCGACCCTGGTGGAAACGATGGTGGAGGAGCGTGGGACGATGGGCGTTGGCTCTTCTAACGCTTGGTGCACTTGGTGGCGCACGCAAGCGCGGAGACATCGATGCGGGAGGTATACTTTAATGGGTTGGTGGGTACGGTCGTTTCAGATTCTGCTTTGAAGGGCGGTTTGGGTCTGCCACGGAGACTCTCTGTGATTATGTCTTGATAGCAATCGCACCCAGCGCATGGCTCCTTCCCATATACTCTCTGTGAGATAAGCAGCTACTCGCTGCGGGCTTATCTTGGACTCTACCAGAGACTGCCTTTTCCATGGGATGCTAGGCGGGGTTCTCAATGTTCAGTCATCGCCGAATTTGCTCCGCACTGGACGCGAGAGCCTTGGCCCTACCCGTGTCTTCTGTTTCGCAGTGCCCTTCTCTACTTGTGATTGTCGACCACGCTCCTCCGAGGCGATGCACTCTGGCGCGCGCCAGTGCTAAACATAGGCATCGTTGTCGACTTGTCCTCCGCTCCGAGTCTCGTCTACCTGCAACCGTGCACGTATGGATTTCCGTCTGCAAAGAACGTCTACACCGTGATCTGTAGGATGAAGGTGTCGGGGTTCCTGCGAGGTCGAATCCGAGACTGTCATTAACAAAGCCGTCACGTGACATTCAAGGCCCACCGCGATGTTGACACTACGCCTGATCCAGGTTATTTCACAGCGCCTGTTTCGATGCTTCCGGACACGTCGATGAAGAATCAAAGCACGCTGGACCCTTGTCTATATTCGCAATCTGACTCAGTGTAATGTTTCTGTCCTAGGGATGTCCTTCGAGATCTGTTCGCGACGACACCAACTGTGTCGTCTCCTCACAGACGCCCTGGAAGTTCTCTTTACCCCCTAGCTTGTCCGCAGAGGACGATTCAAGCGCTAGGTGCCGTTAGCTTTGAGGTGCGTTGTCTCAGACTTCTGCCGTCGACGTGTCGCAAGGATAAAGGTATCCAGGTACTCGGGAGTCAGGTAGTATGGTTTTGGGGATCCAGGGATTCGCAACGCCTGTGACTTTAAAAAGTATGCAACGGTGTTCGACAATGGACACGCGACTCTCTGCCCAACTCCTTGACGGCGATGATGACCTACTCTTTCAATACCCTCGACCTCAAGCTCGTGGTGGTCCCGTCTGTCTTCCTCATGTCCATGCTGTTCAAAGCCTATCGAGATCGACGCAGGCGTCGGGGCCTACCTTTTCCTCCGGGGCCAAGGCCGCTTCCCGTCGTCGGAAACCTGTTCGATATCCCTCTGGAGTACTCCTGGAAGGCTTACGCAGAGTGGTCGAAGACCTATGGTAACCGTGCTAGCTCGAAGTCATCATGAACGTTGTGTGGACTCACATTTGATGCAGGAGACATTATCTCACTTACCGTCCTCGGGAAGGTCATCGTGGTCCTGAACTCTCACAAACCTGCGAGGGATCTCATTGACAAGCGAAGTGCGATGTATTCGGCGCGCCCCCATGTGCCATTTCACGATCTGTGAGCTCCACTTTCGGCGTAGCGAAAGGGATCTGTGCGATTGACTTTTTTCGTCAGCACGGGATGGGGTTGGATAGTCCCTGTGGCCCCGTATGATGATGCATGGCGTGCCAAGCGCAGGATTCTGGACCACGGGATGCGCCCAAACGCTGCTATTCACTACCAACCTATGCAGAAGGCGAAGACTCACGACTTCCTTAAGAGCCTTGCTTCAGGCCCTGAGAAATTCAGAGAGCACATCAACCAGTGCGTACGCAGTATAGTGCTTATTCCCCGACGTCGGTATCTGACGAGAAGAGTATCCAGCTTTCAAGGTGCCATCATTATGTCGAGTGTGTATGGCTACGACGTATCGGAGCACGGGGATAAGTATCTCGGCGCTGCGAATGAAATGAACGACCTAGGTGTGCGGACAATGTTGCCCGGTGCCCTCTTTGTCAACGATCTTCCTATACGTGCATTGCTTTATTCTTGGACGTGCCGTCGAGCGCATTTTGACATGCATCTCAGTTAAGTACCTGCCGGAGTGGCTACCTGGGATGGGTTTTAAGGAGCTGGCACGGCAGGGTCGCAGACTAGCAGATGAAGTAAGGTACGCTCCTTTCGAGTTTGTCAAGAACGGAATGGTGGGTGATCTATCTTGAATCTTGCATACTACGAGGTTAGTGCGGCTGACGTGTTACTTGACCAGCACACCGGCACTGCCCGTCCGTCCATCACGCTCGCCAACCTCGAACAGATCGAGGACATTGACTCACCGGAGTCCGCAAGAGCTCTGGAATTGATCGCGGAAGCTTCGGGATCCCTTTACAGTGGTGTGTGGGGAAATATTCATTTTGCATACATTTCATAAGACACGCATATGCCCAGCTGGTGCCGATACGGTACGCTTCTTCTCTTTCATCGCGATCGGATCCGCTGTCTGATATCGCGGCAGACGGTGTCTACTTTGGCATCATTCTTCCTGATGTTGGCCCAATATCCGGACACTCAGAAGAAAGCGCAAGCTGAGCTCGACGCAGTCACGGGGCGAGAACGGCTTCCGGACTACTCTGATCGTCCTCGCCTACCGTATATCGATGCGATCTGCAAAGAGCTCCTCAGATGGAACGTCGTGACGCCCATCGGTCAGTACTATCCGCTCTATAGCGGTATGGTTCCTGATAACTCGAAACAGCCCTCCCGCACGCCGCAATGCAGGACGACGAATACAATGGATACTTCATTCCGAGGGGTTAGTGTTCTTCGAGTCCATCGCTAACTCTATCTCCTAACCATCTTGCCATGCAGGTGCCACTGTGATCGCAAATACCTGGCAAGTCTCGCGAACCGTTCACCGTATACATCTAACCCTAGACTTCAGGGCGATTCTCCATGATCCCACTGTATATCCCGATCCGGAGACCTTCCGACCAGAGCGGTTCTTGACTGAGGACGGAAACGTCAAGGATGACCCGACGCTCTCAGCTGCGTTCGGCTTCGGGAAGAGGTGTGCATATGAGACGGATTTTCACGGGCCACCGAGCGACACTGACTGCCGAACAGGGTATGTCCTGGGCGACATCTTGTGGACATGACTCTCTTCATTTTCGTCACGTCGGTCCTTTCGGTCTTCACAGTCGCAAAGGCAAAGGATGCCCAAGGACACGAGATCCCGGTGGATTGCGTACTATCTACTAGTACCCTTATCAGGTAAATCTGCTTGACTCCTACTCGTGTATGTGTATGTGAACGATCTAACTCGGCACCTGCAGCTACCCCGAGCCATTCAAATGCTCCATCACTCCGAGAGACAGCAATGCGCAGCGGTTGATTGGTGGACTGTAGGCTCTTTCCTTCCACGGTCTCAGTCGAATTTTTGTTCTTGATTGTTGCATCCACTCCCTGAAGCTGTGCTTAGCCCGGCGGGCGTGTGGAGGGCAGTTCATTGTATCGGAGTGAGCCGCAGAAAATAGCTTCACCCTCTCCGCTCTCGTTCAAGAAATGAGACTCGCTTCGTTGTACAAAAATCCCCAAGAGTCACCAAGGGAAGATTTAACACCTTAGAACCGATGTAATTTAGCAGTCTCTCATCGTAGATGTATGCTATGGACATGCACATCAGGCACACCGATTACAAGATCTAGATACATTGATCATAGAGTCACAACCAGGTGCTACAGGCCGGAAGCGTTTGGATATCTTACCGCAAAACAAGTTTCGTGGTCGTCTGCACGCCTACAACGGCTGCAGACCCCATGGAAAGTCATCCACTTCCTTTTCATCCTGCTGGGGTTTCTCCTCAGGCTTCTCTTCCTTGTCTCCGAGCATGCGCAGCGGGCCAGGTTTCCAAAGACCCAATGCACTAGAGACCCAGCTGCCCGCGGTCTTCCCCCATCGTGTCAACCAGGACTCGGATGACTGCAATGCCTTCGGAGCATCCTCGTCGACCTTCGTCGATGCCGAGCTCCCACCCGACGACGCGCGGGAGCTGTCCGAGTGCGCCGGCTCCATCGGGGCGTCTATCGAGCGTGCTAGCTGCCCAAGCGGGTCCGCCGTCTTGTGCACTAGGCGACGTATGTGTAGGTCGGGGTATGGGCCGCATGCGGGAGGCGGCGGACGGGGCGGGAGCGCTTCGAGGGCAGCCATCTGCCGAAGATACGCGTGCTTGAGGCACTTCGCGCTAGTGAGACGCGCCGCCGGGTTGTACTGCAGCAGCCCCGCGATGCACTGGACGAGCCGGCGTGGCACATTGCTGTGGAACAGCGGGGCCATGTTCACGGGCGGCGTCTGCTCGATAGCGCGATGAAGCATGCCGAGCGCGAACAACTGATGTCGACACCTACCTGCGGGAACTGGAAACCGAGGCCATGCGCCAATCGGATCCCGTCGACCCACTCGCCTCCTCCAAGCACCACGTTGGGCGTCTGCACAACGTACGCGCAGCTTGGATAGCCCAGGATCGCCGTGATCTGGTACATCTGGTCCAGCTCGCCTTTGCCTGGAAACAAAGGCCGCAGATTCAACAGCTCGGCCATGACGGTACCGAGAGCCCACATATCCACAGGGCTGGAGTAGTCCCGACTCTTGAGCAGGACCTCCGGTGCGCGGTACCACCGCACGGAGACGTACTCGGTGTACGGCGGCCTGCTTGTCGTCTTGCGCGCGAGTCCAAAATCTGTGATCTTGATGACAATCTCGAAGTCCCGCTCTGGGAGCCCACTCGACGATGCGTTGTGATAGTCACGCAGGCCGGTCGTGGTGGCAAGAATGTTCTCGGGCTTGATGTCACGATGGAAGAACCCTGATGCGTGGATATGGCTCAGGCCGCTGACAATTTGGCGGAATATCGACGCGACGAGGCCGCCGGCGAAGTTTCGGCCTTTCCGGGACTTCATGAGCTGGTACAGATTGCCCTCCATCGGCTCGAAGACAAAGAAGAGCTCTTTCGTTTCTGGGACGAGGAAGCAGTCGTAAAGTGGGACAATGTTGGGGTGGATGGGAATCTCGCGCAAAGCCTGGACATAGAGAAGAAGGTCAAGACTAGGATAGAATGGAAACATATTCACGCACTATCAGCTCCTTCAATCGCGTGCACCCCAACCAACTGCCCTCCCATTGCCGCTTCATGCGTTTGACTGCCACTAGTCGTCTATCGGCGTACTCCGGGCGATGGCCTGGATCATATTGCATCGCAAGGAGGGGAGTGCCTGGAAGCAACTCCCCATGCCAGTCGCAGAGCCATATGGTGCTGAAGGTACCATCTCCAATGGCCTTGAGGGGTGTGAAGGAACGGCTCGATGCTGATTGGGTCAGAAACTGGAATATGCAGAGCCTGATAGGTGTTACATACTGTTGGTGTCGTCGTGCTGGGCAAAACTGTTCGTAATAGTGATGGATGGGAAGGCGACCGCTACGAAAGGTACATCCCTTGTGAATGGGTACGAAGAGGCCCGACGTGGATGAGACGATGAATCCATGTGCTGTCGAACTGAATCGGACGCTTTACAGCAACTTGTCTTCAGTTATCGCAGGCAACTTGACTGGTACATGTTGTTAGTCTCCCAGAGGCAGAGTAGTCGAACAAGTCAACCTTCGTAAGTTACCTCAGGAGCCTGTCGACTGACTATGCCGCATGCCACTGAGTGGGCTTTCAGAAAATCACGACATTGAGAGATCTAGCCATACCATCACCTCTGAGAGTAATGATTCCTGTCGATTCGTGACTCGTGAGAGACGATTTTGAGACTATCTACATATCAGTTTTGAGGGGTGGAACTTGGGTGGAACTTAATCAGGATGGCGATGTGGCGACCAAGCCGTGACGGGCCACGGCTTATCTACTAGTCACCTTGCCTTAAACCTGCTCCTCGAATTCCTAGAGGCTGACCTGCGCTTGGACGGTACCCAGCTCCCACCCCTACCCCACGGACTTTACACGGACTACATGAATCACACATCAAGCGACGTACAACTTGAAGACGGGATGCGCAGGCGTGGAGACCGCCGGAGGGTAGACGAGGAGCTCGCGACACTGGGAGCTAGGCGACGTGCATGCGGCAAGACCGAGGATTTGGTCATGCATTGGGTAGACTGACGAATTAGAATCACGGCTACATAACCCACAGTACGCAGATCTCGAATTCACCTGGCTCCCAGAATCCAGAAGCAACACCAGTGAGCACCGGGTGTACTGGGTGACTTAGAAATTGAAGGGCCAGCAGCGCGACTGTCGCTCAGGCCTCTGGTCGTCGTGGATGTCTATATCGCGAAGATGGCTTTGCCGAAGAATCGACATAGTCGTGGCAGGATGGCACATGTCAGTATCTTCGACTTGTCGAGGCGCTTATTTCATTGCAGGAAGGCGTGTACATATCCCGCAATTCAGGTGCTTCGGATGTTATCTCATGTCCCACTGTATCGGAGACTAAGCTGCGATTCCCTTTCTCGGTTTTGACAACCTCACCCCACCCTCATCTAGGGTAGCATTGTCAACTGCTCTATATATAAGCGGATTTACGTCGATAGGACATGAAGTCGTTGTCGCATCCTCGCCGGGCCTCTTCGTATCCATTCGCCGGGGGAAAATCCCTTGTAGCCATCACATTTCCGTCCTCGACCATACCCAACGTCGTCCAGCATGACGACGCGACCTGTATGTCTCTCTTATCCAGCTACTCCACCATTTTCTGACAAGATCAGCATCGATCCGTTCACTAACACTCCTCAAGTACATCGGCGATGGTGCATTCAGCACCGTATACCTCTGCGATTGGCATGGGGCGTTGTCACCGGGCACCCCTCTCCCCGCAATGCAGTGGCCTCGGGCCTGTCGCCCAGAGTATACCGACAAGCGCCTCGTGGCCGTCAAGCGCATGAAGCCGCAGTGGGCGGACAGTTGGGAAAATTGTACGCAGTCAAAGGAGTTCATCGTGCGTGATCGCATCCCAACTCTAGCATAGCTCTCGATCTTCATATACACCGAACAGGCTTTGCGCGAGATCCCCATCCATCCCAATATTGTCCTACTCTACGACTGTTTCTTCGTTCCAGAGAAGAAGGAGCTCTATTTTGTCTTCGAGCCGATGGAGGGCAATATGTACGAGTTCATGAAGTCCCGAAGAGGTCAGACCCTCGCAGGCGTCCTCGTCACGTCAATCTCTCACCAAATTGCAAGCGGTCTGAGTCACATCCACTCGTCCGGGTTCTTCCATCGCGACCTCAAGCCAGAGAATATCCTCGTTACCACGATCGGGATGTGCACGTACCCCAACACGTCGCCAGGCGCGCCCCCCGAGCTGGACGTTGTGGTCGTCATCAAGATCACGGACTTTGGGCTAGCGCGCAAGATGGCAAGCAAGCCACCGTACACCGAGTATGTCTCCATGCGGTGGTATCGCGCCCCGGAGATCCTGCTCAAGAGTCGGGACTACTCCAGTCCTGTGGACATAGGCTGTGGGGCCTCGGTGCCGTAATCGCTGAGCTTGTGAATCTGCGGCCGTTGTTTCCTGGCAAGGGCGAGCTAGACCAGATCCATAGGATCACAGCGGTCTTGGGCAATCCAAGTGGCGAGCATGTCGCACGGACACCCAGCGCAGTGCTTGGAGGAGGCGAGTGGGTCGACGGGGTCCGATTGGCGCATGGTCTCGGTTTCCAATTTCTGCAAGTATGAGTCGGAATTGTCGTCCGTACTTGTCATGTCCTCATTGAGATGTCTTGTAGACGCCGCCCGTGGACCTCTCTACGCTGTTCGATCGCAAAGTGCCCCGCGAGCTGGTCAAGTGCATCGCAGGATTGCTGAAGTACGATCCCGCGGCCCGCCTCACCAGCGCACAGTGCATCGAGCACCCATACTTCCGGAAGATGGCCCCCTTCGCGGATCTCGTCACGCGCAGCGCGTTTTGCTTGCAACCTCCGCCACTTTCCGCAGAGGCCGTCCGAGAGAAGTTCGGCTCCACAGAGAGCCGACCGCAAATGGGCGCTGGGCTCGCAGAAATGTCCCTGGCCATGCGGCGGATGTCTCCGGCCGCGAGTGATTCTAGTCTGGGGTCGACCATGGATTCTGCCCCGAAGTCGCAGAACTCTCAAAACTCTTACAAGTCGAGATTGAATGTCCGAATGGGCCCTCCGGGTGAAATACCAGGCAGAAGGAATTAACGCCTCATGTCAACACTGGCGACCCCGATGCCATTGGGTGAGATCCCTTGTGGCGCACCTTCATCAGCTACGTCGATTCCCGGCAAGGATCTACCGGCAAGATGCCCTCCTGGAATACGGAAGACAATGTATCTGTGCCCGGATAATCACGCATGGACTACGAGCACGACCGTGTTGAAGGGCAAGAGTTCATCAACAAGGTGCGGACGACGTCTTAGGTATGGAAGAGATTGAGATCGGACCTTGGATACGTGTGGACCTGGGGCGGGCGTTCGGCCACGGTCAGGATGTAGCCTTGCTCCTCATTTGCATGGGGCATCTCCCAATCATGCACACCAGGATTGTTTTCCTTTCCATACAGTTCGTATGCTTTGTTTACCCAATGTATCGACACACGGACACGCACAGCTTGGCATGATCGCTAGTCAATAGTGACGCATCTATGGATTGGCAGTCAAACAGTACTCCGCAGGCGCAGCCTCAAGAAACGAACAAAAGAGGGCAAGAAAGGACAAATACACAGTAACGCTACAACCCAGCGATCAATTGCTCCGCCTTACTGTCTCTCGGAGTGATTGAGCATTTGAATGGCTCGGGGTAACTGAAGGTCTGACGTCAGACCATTCACATGTACGATGAGAAGCGGGGTTCACCTGATAAGGGTACTGGTATTAGATACGCAGTCCACAGGGATCTCGTTTCCTTGCGCGTCCTTCGCCTTCGCGACTGTAAAGACCGAAAGTACCGACGTGACGAAAATGAAGAGGGTCGTGTCCACAAGATGCCGGCCAGGACATACCCTATTCGGCGGTCAGCATCGCTTGGGGACCCGTGGATATCCGTCTCATGTGCGCACCTCTTCCCGAAGCCGAACACAGCTGAGAGCATAACGTCGTCCTTGACGTTGCCGTCCTCAGTCAAGAACCGCTCCGGTCGGAAGGTCTCTGGATCGGGATATACGCTGGGATCATGGAGAATCGCCCTGAAGTCTAGCGTTAGATATGTACGGGGAAAGGTTTGCAAGACTTGCCAAGTATTTGCGATCACAGTAGCACCTGCACGGCAAGATAATTAGAAGATAAAGTTAGCTAGGACGTCGAAGAACACTGACCTTTCGGAATGAAATATCCATTATATTCGTCGTCTTGCATTGCGGCGTGCGGGAGGCCTATTTCGATGACTCAGGGAACCATGCCGCTATAGAGCGAAGTAGTACCGACCTATCGGCGTCACGACCCTCCATCTGAGGAGCTCTTTGCAGATTGCATCAATATACGGCAGGCGAGGGCGGTCAGAGTAATCTGGAAGCCGTTCCCGCCTCGTGACTGCATCGACCTCAGCCTGCGCTTTCTCCTGAATGTCGGGATATTGTGCCAGCATCAGGAAGAATGATGCCAAAGTAGACACCGTCTGCCGCGATATCAGACAGCGGATCCGATCGCGATGAAAGAGAAGAAGCGTACCGTATCGGCACCAGCTGGGCATATGCGTGTCTTATGAAATGTATGCAAAATGAATATTTCCCCACACACCACTGTAAAGGGATCCCGAAGCTTCCGCGATCAATTCCAGAGCTCTTGCGGACTCCGGTGAGTCAATGTCCTCGATCTGTTCGAGGTTGGCGAGCGTGATGGACGGACGGGCAGTGCCGGTGTGCTGGTCAAGTAACACGTCAGCCGCACTAACCTCGTAGTATGCAAGATTCAAGATAGATCACCCACCATTCCGTTCTTGACAAACTCGAAAGGAGCGTACCTTACTTCATCTGCTAGTCTGCGACCCTGCCGTGCCAGCTCCTTAAAACCCATCCCAGGTAGCCACTCCGGCAGGTACTTAACTGAGATGCATGTCAAAATGCGCTCGACGGCACGTCCAAGAATAAAGCAATGCACGTATAGGAAGATCGTTGACAAAGAGGGCACCGGGCAACATTGTCCGCACACCTAGGTCGTTCATTTCATTCGCAGCGCCGAGATACTTATCCCCGTGCTCCGATACGTCGTAGCCATACACACTCGACATGATGATGGCACCTTGGAAGCTGGAAGCAACCTTCGTCATATACTGACTCCGGCGAACGGAAACTGTACACGCACTGGGTGATATGCTCTCTGAATTTCTCGGGGCTTGAAGCAAGGTGTTTGAGAAAATCGTGAGCCTTCATCTTCTGCATTGGTTGGTATTGTACAGCAGCGTTTGGCCGCATCCCGTGGTCCAAAATCTTGCGCTTGGCACGCCACGCATCATCATACCGAGACAAGGGAACTATCCAACCCCACTCCATGCTGATGCAGGATGTCAATCGTACGAGTTTCAGGTGTGGCACACCGGAAGCGGAGCTCACAGTTCGTGAAATGGCATCGAGGGACGTGCCGAATATATGCCGCTTCGTTTTTCAAGGAGATCTTTCGCAGCCTTGTACGAATTCAGGACCACGATGACCTTTCCGAGGGCGGTGAGCGAGATGGTGTCTCCTGTATCAGATGTGAGTCGACACCGTCTGTAATATTGCGATGAGCAAGCACGGTTACCGTATATCTTCGCCCACTCTGCGTAAGCCTTCCAGGAGTACTGAGGAGGGATATCGAACAGGTTTCCGACGACAGGCAACGGTCTAGGCCCTGGAGGATAAGCTAGGCCCCGCCGCCTGCGACGACTTTCGAAGACCTTGAACACGATGAACATGAAGAAGACAGCCGGAAACACCACGAGCCTAAGGTCGATGGCCATGAAAGAGTAGAATGTCATCGCCGGTAGGCAGCTCGATGGAAAGTTGCCTGTCCCCTGTTGCATCGTTGCATACTTTTAAACTCACAAGAGTCGTGAATTCCAGAGTCCATCAAACCGAGATCCCTGACTCCCTGCATACTTGGATCCCTCAATCCCCTGTTGATATCGTGAACAGCCAGTCCAATGGCAGAAGACTAAGGAAGACGTACTTCAAGGCTTTCAGTCCGCGGCCCTTGGTGCCCCCTGGTTTTTTTGTGGACATCATTGCGAAGGGACTAGTGTCAGTGGAGTCGAAGCCATTACGGAACGATGTTGAGGGATATCCCTCCAACAGAACCATGCACTGAATCAGATTTCGATTGATAAGAAGGGTCCAACGCGCTTCGTTTCCTCAGCAAAGCATCCGGAAGCATCAAAACATGCCTATGCTCCCGGAGCGCAGAACCTAAATGACATGTAAGGGTGCCAATATCCCTCAGATTCACGGGCACGCCTCGACTGCACCCTCCCATTCGTCAATTATATTCCGCAGCGGACCCGGTGCTATTATCTGTAAGTCCGATCAGGTGCAGTCGTCTCAGAGAACTTGAATATAATATAGCCCACAAGTCACAGCGGGGAGGTCCTTGAGATCGAAGCCACACGTGTGACGTTCGCGCGAAGTAATCGGCGGCCAGACGAAGTCGAATAAAAAGTCAGCGACAAGGCCGATACCTATCAAGTACTTGCACGTGTCAGTAGGACACCTCCGATCGGAGGAAATAGAAAAATAGAATGTGGAAGCAGTCAAATGCGGAGATAGACCAGCAGCCTGAGGGCACTGCGAAACAGAAGCAACGGGCATAACTAAGGTCCTGAGGGTTCAGCGGTTTAAACGCGCCCATTGACTGGCGCAGGTAGCCGCCCGGCAACCCATGGAAAAGAATGGCCCTGGCAAAGCGAGAGCGATATGTAAAACGACAGCTAGTTGCTTTTCTTACGGGATCTGTAGAAGACAAAACCATGTTGGGTGCGATTGCTATCAAGACGCAATCAAAAGTCAATTCGTCTTCGAAGCGGAATTTGAGCATTCCCGACCCACCGAAGCCATCGAAACATACTTTCCGCGCTCTTGTCGCCACGCTCTCCCGCGCCATCAAACTGTAGAAGAGCCAACGACCTGGAGGTCGAGCCCCCCACGTTCCTCTACCGTCATTTCCACCAGGACCGCGTTTGCAATGCGGGCGGTGTATCGTCCTGCGCCTTAGCCGCCTCTTCATCCTGTCCTTCGTCGATGCCGAGCTCTCTGGCAACGTTGTGGAGGCATGGCTTTCCGAGCGGACCAGCTGCGGAGGACTGTCCGCCATCGCGTACAAGACGCGGCGCATGTGCAGTTTGGGGAAGGAGAGGCGGTGGCGGCCCGTGAAGACGCCGATTGGAATGTGGGAGACGGCGGCTACACGGGAGACGCGACAGGCGATGCAAGCGAGAGAGCCGTAAGGAAGGACATTTCCCGAAGGAACTCTCCCGAAGGAACTCGTGCTCGAGGCACTGTGTACTGATGAAGCGTGCCGTGAGTCGTCGTGACTCATCAGATCTGCGATGCACTGGACGAGCCGGCGGAGCGCATTGCAATTAAACAGAGATGAAATGGCCACGGGTGGCGCCTGCAGGCCAACATGATGGAGGACACGCTTAGGAAGTAGCGATAGAGTGGAACAATATCAAGGTAGACGGGGATCTCGCGCAGAGCCTGTCCGAAGGGAAGAAGGTCAATACGAAATTAAAACGGAAACGTAGTCACGCACGACAGGCTCCTTCGATCGCGTACAATCTGCCCAACTTCCCTTCCACTCTCTCTTCATACGCTTGACGGTCACTAATCGCTTGTCTGCGTACTCTGGGCGATGGGCCGAAGTACTCTGCATCGCTGGGAGGGGAGCACCTGGTAGCTACGCTCCATGCCAGTCAGAGCCATACGGTGCTGGATGTGCCGTTGCCGAGTCCCGGAGAGGGATGTAAAAAACCGACTCGACGCTACTCGTGTCAGAAAAAGATAGAGTCGGGCTGAAAAGTTGACACGCACTGTTCGTGTCGTCGCACTGGACGGCCTTCGAGAAGACAACGCTTTTAGTCTCGGATGCGGTGCATGCTGCGCTATTCCATACGCGTCAACGTTTCTTTCCAAGCCATCGACAGCAGAGTTCCTCTGGGCATGCGTGCAAGCCTTCGATTGGCAACAGGTATCGAGGGGACAGACAGACCGTAGATATACGATTGAGGTCGTGCATCCTAGCGCGGTGAAGATTGAAGACTCCACATCGACCTGCATATACTTGTTCAATGGTGAAGCATAACATGGGTTGTTACTTTCAAGATGTGTCAAGAAACGATCGGTGAGAATTGGAAGATGGAGGTAAGAATGATGTGCTGAGTCGTCGGAGGCAGCATGAGTCGAGTCGAAACTCTGAACCTGGGGACGACGTGACGCGTGACTTAACGCGTCCAGTGACGGTCACGACCTGTCACGGCCAACAGCCCTTGCCAGCCCTGTAGACTGTAGTACCTTAGCAGCCAGCCTGCCATTACTTACAGCTCAGCCATGTTGAACGGGATCCAGGTCGAACGCCTCCAAGGCAGCGATGCGCTCAGCTGGTCAGTGACTCTTTTCGGGTCTTTCCAGGGTATGTACTCACGCGCCGCACATCATGCCTGTGAAGAGGAGCAGCTCTTCGCTGGCACCGTCTTCAAATTGTTTGGCGGTGGAGAACGTCGTCGGTCGCTATACTCATGCATCCGACGATGACGTTGGGCTCGGCCTGTACCCGGGCCTACGTCTCTGGCAAGCAAGCGGGGGTCGATGGTTCGAAAGGTAGGCGCTGAAGGGTGCAACATGACATCGCATCCTTCAGCGCCTACCTTTTGGGAATATCGTCCGAGAGAAGTTAGTGGTGCTCACCATTCTGAAAGAGGGTCGCGTAGACTCGAATAATTGCCTTGAGTCTGACCGTCTATCGTATTTGCGCTGCACTAGGAAGACACCCACCACGTCGGTCTCGACCCTGCCGACAGACCCATCAACATGGTCGAGTCAAGCTCCTTGTACCGCACGGGCGAGGCTGCGCCGAATTACACAGACCCCAGAGTCTACACGATGTCGATCGGATCTTGCACATCTCTCGCGACCGCTGTCCCCGATAGTCAAGTGTTAGCAATAGCACTATTCTACTAGCAGGTTTCTGACCGCGCCTTGTTATCGCTCTCCATATCTCTCTTCAATTCCTATCCAAACGCCTCTGCAGGCCGAGAAACCCGAAAACTCCCAATAACACCAAATGTGACCTGCAGACTCTCGTATAGGATTCGTCAAAGCGAGGGCTTCTATCTCTACTCCTCGGGTTTCCGAATCAACGGCGTATTCGATGATATGCGTCGTGTTTCATCAACTCAGAAAACTTCCAGCATGCTCGCACTGGGCATACTAGATATCACCATGGCGAGGGTGAATGTGCCTTTCTGGGACGCATTCTACGGGCTTCAATTGACTAATAAAATAGGTATACAAACCGGTGTTTTCCGGTGTTAACAGAGGCCGTTGACCCTCAGACGACGAGGGGTGTTCCTGCGATCGTGGACTTCTTCCCGAGCCGTACGCAGGAGATCCAGCGTTTTATAATTGCTTCTCAAGGCTCGCTAATCGATCATCAGGAGTGAGACGGCATCCGGGATGGACGCGTGGAACCGTTTTCGAAGCGAATGCTCGTGAAGGGCGAAAGTTCTTCCTCAGGCTGGTCTACCATCATCCCTCACGACACGATCAGGATAACCTTGTGAGTTTATCCTATGATATATGACAGACTGCGTCCAATAGTCAAGGTCTTTCGTAGGAAGAGCGTACTGCAGGACTGTCCTTCGTCTCTAAGGCAAGAAGCGAGCCCAAATTAAGCTCCACGCTGTCTTGAGCGCCGTCAAACGCCCATGGACCTACTCTCATTGAATGCCAACCTCCCGTACGTTGCAGCCCTCGTCAAGGGGAGCCGAGCAGTAGCGCCAAATTGTAGCCGGCGCCGCGATCATAATGAATAATACACGGTCATGTCTATGCAGGAGAGCACAGCTTTGTGACATGGACTCTGAATACTGTTTTCTCAAGCACGTCGCATATGAAGTTGCCACGTTAATCGGGCCTCTGTTGGCACCGTGCGCGTCTGTTGGAAGAACCCCTGCGCGGTGTTTGGAAAGCAATCAAGCCACGGCCAGTCTTCGCAACTTCCGACAAATGAAAACCCTGGAGGCAAGTCCCTAGCCAATGCACTCGACACGAGAGCCACGCTGACTCACCGGGTGTATTACCATGCGTGCTCTCGACCAGGAAGCAATGCCACTCCGCGACACTCCTTATAAAGGGAGAGCGTTTAGAACAGCCTCTGCAACCCGCAAGTCAGCTTGCGTCTTGCATTTCCTCATTTACCCATCTCGACCACTCATTTACACTGCTCGCCCGTGTACTCACCATGCAGCAGAAGTTTTACATCCCCGACTGCGTCGAGAACTGGAAATGGCCCCGCTTTTTAAATCCTCACTACCCCGAGGTCAAAGCCGAGTCCGCTGCGTGGGCACGAAGCTTTGGAGCCTTCAGCCCCAAAGCCCAAGATGCTTACGACCGCTGCGATTTCAGTGCGTTCGCCTCTACCTTGCTCATATATACTGCGTTTACTGGCTTTCGCAGATCTTCTCGCATGCTTAGCATATTCTCGTCTGGACAAAGGTAGGGGCCCTCCTTGATTTCCTTACCCGTAGCATACGCTTACAACCCCGATATGCAGCACGCGTCCGGACCGGGTGTGATCTGATGAACATGTTCTTCGTCTTCGACGAGTACTCCGATGTCTCTCCTGTCGAGGAGGTGCAGATCCAGGCAGACATCATCATGGATGCACTCCGAAACCCTCACACCCCCCGCCCCGACGGAGAATGGGTCGGCGGCGAGGTCACTCGACAGTGAGCGTGCTCTGCAGCATGTAAAGAATGATTTTGTCACTGACGATGGTGTGTAGATTCTGGGAGCTCGCAATCAAGACAGCCAGCGCCCAATCGCAGAAACGCTTCATCCGTGGCTTCGACTTATACACGCGGGCCGTCGTCCAGGAGGCTGCCGATCGCGGGCATAACCGTATCCGGAGTATCCAAGACTACCTGGAGACGCGCCGAGACACTGTCGGTACGAAGCCGTCCTTTGCCATCCTCGAGCTCGGCATGGACTTGCCCGACGAAGCCATGGAGCATCCTGTCATCCAGGAGCTGACAATTGTGGCCACCGACATGATTTTTCTTGTGAACGTGAGTACAGCGGTACTGCCCGTGATGACGGAGGATGTAACGCTTGCGACAGGATCTCGCATCGTATAATGTCGAGCAGGCCCACGGCGGCAACCACAACATCATCACGATTGTCATGCACGAAGAGAAGACAGACATCAAGGGCGCCACGGACTGGGTTGTTCGCTACCACAAAACGCTTGAGACGCGATTCATGGAGCTGTACGAGCAAGTCCCGAAGTTTGGAGAGCCGGTCGACTCGCAGCTCGCGCTATACGTCGATGGGCTGGGAAATTGGATCCGCGCGAATGACGAGTGGAATTTTGAGAGCGAGCGGTACTTCGGGAAGAAGGGCCCCGAAATCAAGAAGACGCGCTGGGTGACGTTGATGCCCAAGGAACGTTCGCAGGAGATTGGCCCTCGGATTGTTGATGACTCTGTGATATAGTTCACCTTCACCTTCGGGATCATACATTATCAGTACGATGTAACGTTTTGTTGGGTGACTAGACACCGCCCGCACTTGGGCTTTTATCCAACAGGTGCGACTCGGCCTTCTATAAGGCTATACAGGCTCTGCTTACGGTGATGTCGGCGCTGTCCGCTAAACAGGCCCTGGCAGGACGAGTGTGATCGTGGCATCGCAAAACAGGCTGGATGCAGGCGACCACGCATGCGAGGCAGACGCTCAGAGATGTCACAGACTCTGGTGCCAGACGCTGTGCGAGACGATCGCAACGAAGGGTCAGTGTCTGGAAGAAAGGTAATACACAGCGTACCGATACACAACCTCCCCGACATCACTCAAATGAATAACTCTCGTCGGCATTCTCATTCGCTAGTCCTCGCTCACCGGAGTCCATGTCGTGGAGCTGTCGCCCAAACAGGGGCACCGCCAGCGTGACCGCGTGCCCGCAAGGACTGCAGTCGATCTTCCTCTAGCAAAGAGCAGTGTCTGTGGCGTCGTAGTCTCCTTCCGCGTCCTTACAAGGTTACGCAGTGATTGGCTAGTTGGAGAACGCCAACTCCTTGATGTACGCCTTGTCGCTGTCCAGAAGGTTGACTGTGAGAGCTGATTCCTGCTGGGCGTGCATCGAACCTTTTTTTAATTTTTTTTAATTATTTTTAATCCAAATTAAAGTCTATTTAGGCAAAGCCTACGTCTAGACTATATACCTTCGAACCTTGGCGAGCATGAGCATGGCTGCATGAATTCGAGAGGCTGTTGCGCCCACTCACTTCTCTTCGCGTTCAGTCATTATCCTATACAGATGCATGAGAAAGCCAACGCTGCAACACTACATAAACACGCACCCATCGCGCACCCAAGCGCCGACCCACTGCCACTACTGTGCTACGCGTCACCAATTGACTCGGAACAAAAGGTTCTAACACCATCTCTAGGATTGGTATAGTTAAGAAAGTTTCTCGTGCGTACGTGTACCTATTTGTTGGAAAAACAAGAGGCAGGATCCTAGGCGTACGTTACATGGCAACAGCGAAGTCGAGCCAGCCGGACGTGGCTCTCCTTGTCAAAAGAATGTACAACTCTTGATGCAGATAACAAAACTGCTCATTGTGATCCAGAAAAGCAGCCTTTGAAGAAGTTGGGAGGGGTACGTACACCATGTAGCGAGCAAACGTTCGTGAAGTCCGAAAAAGGGTTGAACGCGAGCGCTGCCGAGCGAAGCGCTGCCAGTGCTAGTGAGCGCCGACGCCAAAGCCTCTTTGTCTCAACGATCCGTTTCCAAGCTCCTTGTTCTGTCGTCCTGGCATCTTGCTCTTGGCTCAGAGCGCAATAAAAGGTGCTCAACTCTGGTGGCAGCCCGGACAACGTTGAACACCTGCTCTCATGCGCTTATTCAAGACCCTCGCTTTCACCACCGCCGTTGGCTTCAGCAGTGTCTCAGGAGTGTCGGCATGGGGGGCTGCAGGTACGTGATCGTGCATATAATTCTGGAGGGTGACGACCCGGAGCTGTTGGTCGTCTGGGGATTGAGGCCGGGCGTCCATTGTTTGCTTGGTATCGGACATCAACGATGTTCGCCAGTTTCGTTGCATACGCGCATCTTCTGAATCCTGCTGTTGTCTAGGTCATGAAATCATAGCGACTATCGCCCAGATGCACCTCGACCCCCGTGTGCTTCCCATCCTCTGCTCTGTACTCTACCCATCTGTGTCTCCGACTCCGGAATGCCACCTCGCGACTGTCGCGACATGGGCCGACAAGATACGCTACCGCGCGCGGTGGTCCGCGCCTCTACACTACGTCGGTGCCCTCGGAGACCACCCCTCCGACACCTGTCTCTTCCCCGGCTCTAGAGGCTGGGCGGGCCACGAGGGCGGGAACGTCCTCGCCGCAATCCGCAATGTGACCACCATCCTCGAGGACTTCGTGCAAGTATCCGAGCGGCGCGTGGCGGATGATGCACTCGCAGAGGAGGCGCTCAAATTCCTCATCCACTTTGTAGGCGACATGCACCAGCCGTTGCACCTCACCGGGCGCGACCGCGGAGGCAACGGGAATAAGATCTCGTGGGACGGGCGCATCACAAGTGAGTCGTTCTGAACCTCCTTCTCAAACCACCACCCACGCCCCTCTAGACTTACACTCCCTCTGGGACGGCCTGCTCATCGCCAAGGCCTTGCGCGGGATCCCCTCCTCATCAAACTACTCCCGCCCGCTCCCCGTCCGCGAGGTCGAGGCTTCCTTGCGCGGCGCGATCTACGACCCGTACATCCGCAAGCTTATGTGGGAGGGCGTCGGCGTCGGGCGTGGGACCGGGCGCTGGGAGGCCGAGGTCGACGACTGGCTCGCATGCCCCGCCCCCACGCGCGTCGGCCTCGCGCGCCGCTTCGCGCAGGCGGTGCTCGGCCCGGCCCCCGGCCCGCCGCAGACGACCGACGACGACGTGCTCTGCCCGTACGCGTGGGCCGCGCCGCTCCACGAGCTCAACTGCGAGGTCGTGTGGCCGAGGGAGCTCGACGAGCCGCGGTACGCCCATGTTGACGGTGGGCACGACGACCATGTGCACGCAGCGTCCGCGGAGGACGAGCTGCGCGCGTTGGACAGGGACGCACTGCCTACGGCGGAGGTGGGCAAGTACCTCGAGCTTGACACTCCAGAGTATGCGGGTCGCATCCAACGCGAGTGGGTTGTCGAGAAGCTGTTGGCCATGGGCGGCATCCGCCTCGCGGCTGTTCTCAATGTAATCTTCGTCCCGTTAGTGGATGTAGCGCATTGGCTGTAGAAAGGACTTTCTTCTTGAATTTTGCATGTACTAATATCCTACACACCGTTATCTACAATACAACAGGAATGCCGAGTACTGGCGATAGCGATGTCAAGTCGTGCGCATCCGCGCATCGATATGTAGCATACGATCCTGATTCCTGACTCACAAGCCAGAGTTCCACCTAATCAAGGCTATATCGTGACCCGCAGCTCTGACTGGTTGATCCTATCTGCAGACACGCTCCAGGGCGAAACGTGGAACCACAAAGTCCATATGTCAGTCTCGTCCATAGTCAAAAATCATTTGACGATGCTCAAGAGCAACGGTACATTGTTGAAGACTTGAAGTTCCCAGTGCAGCATGCGTGATCAGAGCTTCACCGGTAAAGGCTTATCTACAACTGTCAGGCTTATCTATAAGCTCGATCTACTAACTGCCCTAGCCTATTAGTAACTCAGTTACATGTTCTAAGAGGACTCGCCTCTTTGCGTTTCCTTGACATCCCCCAAATGATCGTCTCTTCCGCATTTACAAGTTTTCCTGCACTTTCTCACTCGCGTGAGCATAACTATCAAACATGGAAGATGAAAATGACAAGAGTGAGTGCTGCCAGTCTTCCCCTTGTCTGTTCCATTTACGAGCATTGAGCGTTTTCTGTAGGACTTCTTGACCTTAGCGACAATGACTTGATCAATGCTGGCTTCCAGGGTGAAGGTGAGTCCCTTTGTCATCGTGTATGTCTATCCCTCACTTATCATTCCCCTTGTAGGCACATCCGAGTCCGTCAAACTGACGATCAAGATGATGAGGTTGCGACGAGGGCAAATCCCAGACATTTCACTGGCGAGTCTCTCAGTCTTTTTCCGTGCTTATCTCACTTACCACTTTGTGCTTAGGGCTGACCTTTTTTATGTTGGAATGCCAAAACCTCTCGGCCCAACAAGAACACCCTAAATACCCTACCTCCCCTACCTTGAGCGATGTGGCGACATTTTTGTCTCAACTTAGCATCATGTGGGATGCTTATATCGTCATCGCCCCACCCCTCATCTCCGACTACGAAAAGGTTCACTACTGGAATGGTATGTCTTCCGACCCTCCTGAGCTTCTTTATCACCCGGATCTTGACTCAAATGCTTTCCCGGTTCCTGTCCCTGGGGAGAGATGGTCTGAGCTCCTTGTCAAGACTGCCAAAGGAGTCTTCGGAACACCGCTCAATGTGGTCTGGGATATCGTTGCTTCCATGATAGTTTCATTGCTGAAGAAACGCTAAATCAAGTACTCTGCCATCAACACAGCTTGCTTCTCTACCCACGACGAGGAGGGGAAGAAGACTCTAGGCCCCATTGTCATCTGGATTGCCTCGCATCCCAACACCACCAGCACTGAGAACGCCCATGATACTTTACCCAACATTCTCAAGATTCTTGAGGACCATAACGTCCACGGTGCTGTTGTTGAATGGTACGAGGGCTCTATGGAGAAGCTGTCAGGTCCGGTCCTTCAAGTTCTGCGCATCGCCGACGAAACCAAATCAACCCACTACATCCGTCGCGCATTCACAGCTACGCTTGGAGTGCTTATCACTAAAAAGGAGAGAGAAGGAGTGGATGTGCAGGGTACCGTCTTGTTCTTTAACTTCCACGAAGGCAGGGACAAGAATGGCGACCCTAGTGTGAGGGTCTTTGCCGTCAGCAACAAGCACGTCCTCTGTGTGGATACGACTGTGGACTATCAGTTGTAGGGCAATGGCGCACCTCGCCAACTCGTTCGAGTCTGTGGATTCCGGCGAACCCAGCACTGCCTTTCCGAGATCAGAGCCTTGGTCGCCACGAACGTCACTGAGGCCATTCACTTGGCTCCTGAAATTGCATAATTGGAGGCCAAGCCGAATAGCGAGGACCCGGAGCAAGCAAAGGAGGACGAGGATGCCTTGGAGACTAAGACAGGTCAGTTGGAGAAGGTGATCAAGGAGAACATCAAGCTCTAGGTGTCCTTTAAGTTGGTCAATACTCAGTGGAATGATATTGAGAGCTGAAACATCGGCTTTGTTGACTGGGCACCCAAGATCTCTACCGAGAACGATCACCATTACACTCAGGATATTGGCACCATCGAGCTTGATGCCTGCAAGTTCAAGGATCACTTCATGGGTAATGTGGTCCACCTCGGTTTGTCTCGTCTCATCTTTCTAATCCCGTCTAAAAATAATCTTCAGGGAACAAATTCACTTCCCATGTTGAACTCAATATCATGTTCTGGGCTCACAACTCCAATCCGTCCGAGATCTAGCTCCCCTACAATCAACTACTCGAAATCCATGGTGTTGTTCCACGCGAGCTTCTAGCTACTCCCAACTATTTCGACAAGATCAGGGATCCCTTTTACGTCGTCGGGAAAGACGGCAACACCACTGGCTTCATAGTGGGACACTATTCCAGACTGGAGGCCTACCTTTGCAATAAGTTTGGTCAAGAGTCTATCAAATTGCCTGTTTACAACTACAATAAGATGTCCAGCAACTTCTCCACAAAGGGCAACTCAGGCTCGCTCATCTTCACTGGCGATGGTTGTATGGTTGCCATCCTTCACTCTGGTATGCGGAAAGGTTTTAGCAGCCATGTCACCCATGGTACTCCTGCGTGGTGAGCCATGGAGCAACTCAAAGACCGTTATCCACACGCCAACTTCAAACGTGAAACCTTCTTCCCTGTCTGAACGTAATTACCACTGTTGTTGCCCTTCCTCACTGTCATACTCTCCTCAGTTGTTGGTGCAGACACGTATCTCTATTGTTGATTTGCTTTGAACATTTCTCCCTGTTTCTTATCCTTCATGCCCCCTTGTGCCCTGTATCCTGGACTCACTCTGTTTTAAAGTGCTGCTGGGATATCTGTAGGTGGCAAGACATCCCTGCACGGCATGTGTGTTGCAGGTGCATGTCAAAAGCCATCATGGACACCATGTTCTCGCAGCTGGTTGACACGTGGCTAGCCTCTGCTGACTTCTTCATCCACGAGTGCAGTATCATGGCTGATGTGAGGTGCAACAGCAGATGCTGGGGCACCATTTGTAGCAGTAATGATGGAGAAGCCGTGCTGAATAGTCCATTCTGCAATACATGTTGGTGAGTCACTCACATTCCTCAAGTCACCATTACACTGACTGCCCTCAGATGACCAATTCATCTGTTTACAACCACTGTCAAAATTGTCAGAGAGCACATGGTTCATAAGACACCTCTGACTTGCCTATATTGAATGACATATCTCTTCTTTCCAACTCCTGCACTGAATAGCCCAACTCAGGAGATTAGGCGGCATGCTGCGCCAAGTTAGTGCTAAGATTATGCAACCTAGGCCGGTCTTGCTCTCTTTCATCCACACCTTACATCTTGAACATCCAGGTCAACTGTACAACACTCAAGCTTGGGTTCTATATGCATGGGGTAAAACAAAATAGCTACTATCTCTCTAATCCTACAGATATGAAACATGGATATATACAAGATCATTTGATGTAATTATGCTATGTCTGGAATCCAGGTTAGCAGAATCATGAAATTGTAATCAAGTTGGTAACATTTCCATCATTCAATCTTTTTGCCTCTTCCATAGCCTTTTGGGCCTCCTCCTCTTGACCAGCATCATAAAGGCAGTGAGAGAGCCTGGCAAGTGAGCTTGAAAGTTCTTCACTGTATGTCTCTGGCTCACTTGCTACCAGTGTTCTTTGAATAGCTACTGCTTCCACTATAGCTGTCAGTGCCTCAGTTTTTTGACCAGCATGAAATAGATTGTAGGTAATGTTATACAGTGACCATGAAAGCCGATAGGTATATCTCTCTGGTTGATCTGTTGACATTTCCCTCCATATTGTCACTACTTCTTTCATAGTCTCTAAAGCTTTAGTATGATGTTTGGCCTTGGTCAGGCACTTGGCTAACTTGAACAGCAGTGATGCTAGATCGGGTCTGTGTTTTGCTGGCAGATCTATCACAAGCAGTCGTTGCAGTGCCACTGCCTCTTTTATATGTTTCAATGCCTCAGGTACGTTGCCTAATATAAGCAGACAGTTAGCAAGGCTACCAAGAGAGCCTGCAAGATCAGCACTATATCTTGTCGGGCGATCTGCTGCAAGTATACGATATAATGCCACAGCCTCTTCACTGGCTGTCAAAGCCTCAGCTATTTGATCAACATTCTGTAAACAATCAGAGAGATTGTGTAGTGATACTGCAAGCTCATCATTGAACTTGGCTGGACGGTCTCTAGCTAACATTCTCCTTAATGCTACAGTCTCAATTATCACATTCAATGCCTCAGTTTCTCTATCAGCATCAGACAGACGATTAGAGAGGTTGTTCAATGACATAGCAAGGTCTGGGTTGAACTTGGCTGGCTCATCAGCTGCCAGTCTCCGCCTAAGTGCTACTGCTTCTTCTATAGCTTCTAAAGCTTCAGAGACTTGTTTCATACTAGCAAGATAGTTGGAGAAATTGTTCAAGGATAATGCAAGTGATGCATCAAATTCTCCTGGGTAGACTGCAGTAGCTTGAAGTGACCTCCATATTGCTATGGCTTCTCTGATTGGATCCTGTATCTCATCCAACCTACCAACATCATAGAGGCGGTTTGATAGATTATGGAGTGATTTAGCAAGATCAACTTTAAAACCTGCTGGCTCCTTTGCTGCAAGTCTTCTCTTGATCTTTAATGCTTTCTCAACAGTTTCCAATGCCTCAGTCATTTGACCAACATCATAGAGTCGGTTAGATAGATTATCAAGTGATCCTGCATACTCTGCATTAAGTATCTCTGAGCCTGGATCATATTTTAGAAGCATCTCATATATTCCTGTGGCATTTTGTATAGCGTTCAATGCCTCATGCACTTGGCCAACATCAAAAAGAATGATGGAAAGTGTATTCAGTGACATTGCAAGTCTTTGATTGCACTCGGCTGAGTCATCTTCAGCAAGTCTTTCATACAGTGCAGTAGCCTCCTGAATGGCTAGCAATGCTTGATCATAGGATGCTGATTCATACAGATAAAGAGCAATATTATATGCTGATTGAGCTACTTGCTCGCTGTACAATCCACAGATAATTGCTGGATCATTGTCCAAAGTCTTCTAAACAGAAACTCTCAATACACAACCAATCCTCTATATATAAGAAGGCTTACCTGTGCCCAAAGTTGTACTTCTTTAAGTGACTGAAATTGATCTTTAAGAGTAATCACCTCCATCCAGATGACTAGTCTATTTGTGACAAGAAAAGACAATGCTGTCCTTAATGATTCATCAACAAGACCATCTTTGATACTGATAAGATGTGCAGGCCAAAATCTACATGCATATAAGACAGGCTCTGCAATATATCCAATGTATATCCGAGGAAGGCTCATAGTCTGATCATCATATTCTTCTTGTGTTGAAAAGCCAAGGCCAGGAATATCTGTTGGCAACTCTCTGTTGAGAATATTGATACATAATTGTGCCAATTTCTGACTGTGCTTTTCCTCATCAATCATATATTGATTGGGGGCACGAAGTGTAAGAAACTCTCGCAGAGAGAGATGCAATATATGAATTGGCACATCATTGGCATCAAGGCCATATAGCAATGAGCGCAGAGGGCTCCTGGACATATCTCCAATGGAGAGAGTATTGCCATGTAATTTCTGCATAGCAGATGCAGATATAGGGCTTTTGGCTGCTAGTACTGTGCCCATCATCAGATGATAGCTGACTCTGAAGTCCTCATCATCCCAATTGCAGCTGTCAAGGATAGCTTGATACAAGCTATCCATCTTCGACTCTGCGGGTAATCGTGATGGACTATTCTCTGTGAGCAGCCTTTCAAGCTGTCGAACAGGACTCGTACATGTCCACAAGAAATTCAGGATGGTAGCCACCCAGATAAACAATCCCTCTGATTTTTCAATCAAGAGGGATACATATGACAGATCCTCGGGAAGATTTTTAGACGTCAGAATCTGTCGAAGTCGCTGATAGACATAGGTTTTGACATCACCGTGTGCAGCCTCGCCGGACAGCGCGCGTTTGAATTGGACGACATGGGGCTTGCTCTCCAGAAACGGCATGATCTTGTTATCGGGGCGACAGGTGATCAGGATGCGGAAGTTACCAGGAAGGCGTTGGATGCTGTCGCGGAGAATGGTGAGCAATCCGGCTTCCGGGCGATCGGAAGGCTTGTAGCCTTCATCCAAGGCATCAATGACGATCACGAGCGGTCGATCTGTGGGATATAGCGGGGACAAAGGCAAGAGGAGGTCGTCGAACTGGCGAGAGGGGCCAGCAGTGGCGACGGTGCGGTCGCGCTCCAGAATAGATCCGATTTTGCGGGTAAGCGGCTTGCTGAGAGCGGCAAGATCGCGGATGACGTGCCCGAGAAGCATGTTATAGTCGTCCCTGCCTGCGACGCCACGAGTGAAAAAGAAACACGACACAAGGCTGTCCCGGAAGCGCTGGCAAACGGTATGGGCGATGGCACTCTTGCCGCTCCCAGCGACGTCCGAGATCAGAAATATCTCCGCACTCTTCTGCGCGTCGGCGGCACGGATCCACGCTGCAATCTCGTCGAAGAGCGCCACGCGAGTGTCAGCGAAACATGCGCGATCCGGATCCCAAGACGCGCCAGCGACATTGGGGAACGCGCTGTGAACAGCGTCAACAACGGTGATTTCGTTCACTTTGGAAGTATTCAGGAACCAGCAAAATAATCGAGGACGGGGCGCTCACCGATAGTGTCCCTAAATTTCTCTAGAAGGCGCTCTACGGCGCGCGGGACCGGCTCTTGCCCAAGGAGCTTCGTGAAGTCGTTCCCTGCTGTCACCATGTGCCGTAGCTGTGTTGTATGAGAATAGATATACGGATCTCAGCCGAAGGGACGCACCTGGAAAATGCGGATGGCGTCGTCAAACGTCTGACGCATTCCGTTTATCTTCTCCGGGTCCTTGAAAAAGGTGACGATACGTTTACTGCGTTTCTGAGCTTGTAAGATTTGAATCGTCGACTTGATCTCATTTAAAGTTCTGAAAAAAGGAGATGAGCACCGAACGATAAGCCGATCGAAACAGAACACGCACTTCTCCAGAGTCTTCACATGCGCTAACATATCGTCGCCGGTGTCCAGGCCATTGTCAGGTAATAAGACACAAGCTAGACAGTCTTGGATATGAGTCGAGAACCGCATCCAGCCTTCTTCGTTTGTCTTGAATTTCTGCGACGTTGGTGTGAGTACATCCATCTCGAGATCGGCAGGGCGGACATACCTGGACCGCATCGGCAATGTACAGTGCGCCTCCAACGGCACTCTTCAGCGGCCCAAAAGCATCTGCAGCGGCGTCCACCGCTCGAAGAAATTCAAGAGCAATCTTTGCCATGATCAAGGAGACGAAAGACAAGAGGAGACGACGATGGTTCGACGATGAGGAGCTTCCGAGGCCGATCTTCCTCGAGTCACCTGCTGTCACCTGGCGTGACTTGAACGGCCCGGGTAGCCGGTCTAATCAACGACGACCTCAGGCTGCGAATCGACTGCGTCTCCGATCCCGCCAACATAGTCCGCACTGACGTTCATCGAGTAAAGACCCACTGAGACATAAAGACATGAATTCTTCCAGAGGCGAATACAGCAATCGAAGTCGAGCGGCGAGCTGAGCGCTCTTCAAGTCTCCAAGCTTCAGGCCTTCAGGCTTCAGGCTTCAAGCTTCAAGTCCGAGGTCCGTCTCGAAACCTTTTCGTTGCTTCATCATCCTGAATTGATCTCCAGATCTGCAATCTTTCTGGTGGTGCCGAACGGGGCTTCACAGCGTTAACTCGATTGAGCCAGCAGGGGTTCAAGGTCGTCTTCACGATGATTACTGTTTCCGAAATTGTTTGCGAAGGTGCAGTCAGTATCTCATTCAAATGTTCCACCAAGTTCTTGACCCATACGATGGCACAATGACGTGCCAGATGGTGATGATCTGCTTTCCGGCCTTCTGAGTAATCTGCACGCGTCGTCTATGGAGCGGTCCACAAGATCGTGATGCCTATCCTTAGGCTGAGCAACAGCCGAAGCTACCGCGATAATCATCGGGATCGTCTAGAGTGAATGAGGACCTATTCTCTCATTCCCCGTGAACCTCGGTCATTCATGCACATCTATCGACGTTCCTGGGCCGACGGTGCAGGAACTCACCAAATAGTCATCACACCAGGCCCGATGTTCTGTCGACACTCCCTGGGTACAGTATTCCAGCTCCTCAGCGCCCCGCTGACTAGCTTCCAGATCAATCGTTTCGCGTGGCCCTCGGATCGCTCTTTTACCAGGTGAAACAGACTCAACTCACCCTCCTTGTGGCCGTATTCCCGGAGAGGCTGTCATTCACTTCTACGAACCGGTCTGATAGCGCTTCAAATGATATCGCAGCGTTGAGTACACACATGATTATGGGCTGCAGTGCTATCGCGCTCACAGGGGAATCAAGGTAGCGCTCGTACGTTACTGCGGCTGGTGCGTGCTAGTTGTCTGCTTAATGATTCCTCCCCTTGCTAATGCTTCTCCAGACTTCGTCATTCTACGCAGAAGAGATTTAGAGAGGGAAGCCTTCGACATGATACCCCATGGGGAGATCTGTTCACGAGACATGCTTTCGACCAATCTTCGACGTGCCACGCGAAAGCCGACTCCGGTGATGCCCTCCACCCTTTCTGCTTCGGCATACATAACACCCAAGCTTCACCTGCGCCTTGCTTCTGAATTCAAATGTCTCGGTGTTCGATTGGTTTCCGTATTTCGGTGTTGTACAAATTGTGCGGGTCGGTCTTAGCATCGTAAGTTAGCACGCCGTATCTCTGCCTCTTATGTGATCTTCTCCGCCACAACGCGAATTTATCATGATACACGAAGTGTTTCGGATCACTCGTCATCCGCTTGAACTTGGCTTAAACGTACCTTTCTACTTCGATGATGTCAAGGCCGTACACTGGGAAAGATGGACGCGTCGTCGCGTGCCCCCCGCTGAGCGCTCTTGCTGACAGGTTCCATTCAATTCTCCGAGCGTCAAATCGATCGCAGGATTGAAACTGTTGTCTTCTGCACATACCTGTGAGTCCCTCGTCACGGCCTTGGCAGAAATCGGGCTGGTGGAGTCTGATGAGGGCACGATCCTGCTTGAATCGCGACAGAAGCTGTCGTGGTGCTGGGCAGGCCTTTGGACACGAGGCGAACTGCTGGCGATAGGCATCAGGATCGTACGTTTACCCTTGCAACTGTTTTGTATAAGAAGGGCACTGATACATCTGCCAGAGCTGCGCTGCATTTCCACCATGGATCGCTGTCCACCCGAGATTCATTCCCTCATATTCGCCCTCGCGTGCTCCGACGATGGTTTCACAGGGCGATCACTATCATCCGTGTCCCGCTACATCCGCCAGGCCTCTGCTCCTTACCACTGGCAGTCGCTCGTCGTTGCAGGAGTCGAGCAGACCAAGAGATTCGCGGACATGGTGGACGGGCTCGGTGTTGAGCCAGCACATCAGGCCGACGACCGGATATCCATCACTGTCAGGCGACCCATACACCATCTCTTCGTGTCCAATCGAACACTGGACTTCGCACGCGAGCTGCGATTTAACGAGATGGGTGCGACCAAGGACATGGCAGAGCGGCGGAAGATAGCGAATGCGTTCGACGTCGAGGCGGACGACTGGGCAGCCGCAATCCGTCGCATCTTCTCCTACGCTGCGAGCACCGTGCACACCCTCACGATGATGTGCTACGACATCCAGCTCAGCCCGAACGGCCGCCTCTTCTTCTCCGACCTCAAACGGTACTACTTCCCCGTGCTCGAGGAGCTGTCCATCCGCGGCGGGTTCGACACGCGGCTGCGCGACTACAACGGCGCGCCGCACAACGACGACACCGACGCGGAGCCGTCGACGCCGACGCTCCCCTCGCTGCGGCGCCTGCACCTCATCTCGCCCATCAGCTTCGACCTCTTCATCCGGCGCCTGCGCCCGCTCGCGCCGCGCATCTCGCACCTGCGGCTCTCGGAGCTGCTCCCGTTCGACTACGACATGTCGCGCGACGTGTTCTCCGAGCTCGCGGAGCGCGGGCTCGTCCCGCCGCGCCTCCCCGGCCTGCGCGACCGCCTGTGGAGCGCGGAGCCCGTCGCGCGGCCCGTCGAGTGGGAGCGCTTCCTCCCCGCGGACGGCGCGCTCGAGCAGCTGCTCATGCAGCCCGCGCAGCTCCCGCACGAGCCCGAGCGCGCGTGCGGCTGCTGCACGGGGTACTACCGCATCGACGACATGACGCGCCTGCTGCGGGAGATGGCGCGCGAGGAGTACGGGGATGTGTTTGTGTTCCTGCCTGCGGGGCGGCGCAGGGGCCAGGGGTACACGTACGAGGAGGGCATGGTGGACTGGCGGAGCAGGGCGGAGGGTGGGAAGGGGTGCTGGAAGACACGCGCGGAGGTGGACATCGACTTCGCGCACGAGCCGGAGGAGCACGAGGCAGGTGCGTGGGTGGCTCCGTGGGGCTCGCGCAAGTCCATTTTGCGCTCTTGGATCGTCTCGTGAGTGTGCAGCGCCTTCGTCGTTGAATTGTTTGTCGTCGTTGCTATTATTCTTGCTTCCTGAGATCTGTACATATTTAATTTGCTGTATTACCACCGCAAGCTTACTTGCGCCGCTCCCAAGCTCGTCGGCTTGTCGTCCACGGTGCTGCATCCCTTCAGCCCGACGTTTCGCCGGAACGGTCGCGTGCAAGTCGCCAGCGGCCCAGAATGTGTCATCCACTGGGAGATGAGTCCGCGAACCGTTCGCGGGCCGTTCGCCGAACTATCCGCATTCGACAAACCCATGCATAGGGTTGACACGTCGCGCTATTTCTCCTCAGCTTCCTCCGTACTTCATCGAAGCTTCAGCCGCTCTCACCTGCACATCTGAGACCGACTTGCCATCGCATTCCCATACCATACCTCTCAAAAACTCCCGTATCGTACCTGCTGAGACCCAGAATTGTCAGAAATAACTTACTTCCATAGCATATACTTAGCAGAACATCGGGCCCGGGCGGCCCTTCCGAGCCTGAGGTTGGGATGGTGCAGTTTCGGGCTTGAAAGCTTGGAGAGTTGCAGGATGTCGATGAAAATAATGACATCATTGAGGGCCCATTGCTTGAGCCAAATCGAGTTCCGTTCGAAAAGAGAAAATATATTGTGATGAACACTATGTGGGGACCGGCAACCCCTGCCAAATTCAATCTCCGACGCGCACACTGATTCTGTGCTTTCGATGGCCAAAATCTGTGCAGCTTGAATGAGCACGTTTCGCGTTTGGAACAAGTGGAGAGATCAATGGTTAAAGCCAATCTAAACAAAGTCTTGGGGACGGATTTTTTTAATTTGTACCTCATAACTTCAATCGAGCTTATTCTCGGAAGGATATGAGCTAGTCTGGCGAGATCAAAGATAGTTATAAAAATTCTGTCCCCAAGATTTTGATTAAATAGCTTCTAAATGTCCCCCCAGCATTTTATTTCGGTCATTTAGATGGTGTGGAAGCTTGCCTACTCTCGACAGCAGATGAGGACGGCGCACTGGTGGTTGCTTATGTAAACGGACTCTAACGTTCAACCTGTGTCCTCTTTCGGGCCGCGTTGCGGCCATCAACGTAGATTTGTACCAAATACTGCTGAATGTGGAAATTTCTAGGCCCAATGCTCAGCAGAGTGCAAGCTATCGCAAGTAGAAGAATGTAGCTGCGGACGACGAACCGCTTTCGCCCATACTTAATTCGTTTTTATTATTCTCTGAGTCGGAAACCTTTCTCGCGTTCCCAATTGCCTCCCAAGATGCAGCATCGGAGCGAAATTCTCGGTACAGCACGGTCTCCGGGATCCAGCCTGAGACCTGAGGCACCGCTGAGGTACTTATGACCCGTTCCGTGAAGTTGAGCAGTCCAACAAGCCCAAAATATAAAAATTGGAGCAACATGAGCCTTAGGGGCATCGAAAGTGATGTATACATGATAGGAAATAAGTGGGGGGATGCTACCACGACTGTTATGACGTTTTGCCACGGCCGACGCGCCAGGAGGGGCACGTGACCTGCACAGACTTTCGCAGGCGTTGCCGGTCCCCA
>MU277206.1:89697-118019 GCA_022160305.1 Artomyces pyxidatus | reverse complement strand
GGAACTGATAACCTCGTCCGAACTTTGTCTGACGCCGCTTTTAGTCACATCTGTGACAAACCGTGACAACTTGGTGACAGCGTTGCAAAGCCGCTCGAGTGAACTGGGATGCGAGCACAAGCTCAGCGACGGAACTATACATTTTCACACGACTATAAATGGATGCCGACATCCAGACATGATGTCTCCAGGTGTTTTAGAGGCCGTGCGACGCCTCCAGCCCCCTCGGTCCCCGCATCACGTGATGAGGTAAGTCGCAGGGGAATAACCCCCTACCTGGCAGGTAAGTAAGTTACCGGTAATTAACCGGTAATTAACGGGGAATAACTAGTTTTTCTCCGGAAGGGTATGTTTCTCCCGCAACACTACGGTATACTCCGTCTAGACATGTCGTTCAAGTTCGACTTCGATCTTGCCGACGACCTTGACGAAGACTTCGATGCCATCCCTGCTTCCACGCTGCAGCCCGTGCGAAAAGCTCAACCAGAAGCCGACATCTCTGAAGCTCGACTTGCCCCGTCCAAGGAGATCCCACTTTCAGAACTTGTTGGTTTCTTTCATTCCAATCACGAAACGCTGACAGACTCTCGCCTGTGAAGTAGCTCGCCACCCTCCCCGAGGCAATCTCCTATTCTCCGTTAGCGATACCTCTGAGCTCCGGAAGGCAATCTATCACGCTCGCAAGGCGCGATCTGTTCGATGCCCGCTATCAGCTGATTGCGCAGGAAGGCGATGCGAATGCCGACACGCTCGAGTTTTTGGACGCACCATCTGATCTGGTGCCGGGCGTGTACGAGGGCGGGCTGAAGACGTGGGAGTGCAGTGTCGACCTTGCCGACTATCTCGAGGGTGTCGTTAGCGAGGAAGGGCTGTGGGCCTGCGGAAAATTCGTGTTAGAGGTGTGTGCTTTTCCCTGCGTTCTCGCCGTGTGCATGAGTAAGCTTCATGCATACAGCTTGGCTGCGGCACCGCTATACCATCCGTCTTCCTCCTCCACCGTCTGTTCAGCGCTCTACCAGATGCACCCAATGCGTACGATCCTCCGGCAACACATTTTCATTTGCAGGACTACAACCGTTCCGTCCTCGAGCTCGTTACACTCCCTAATGTGGTCCTTGCGTGGTGTAAGTCACGGTCGCCCCGTATCCCACCTCACCGCTCATCATACGTTTATTAGATATGTCACCTCTCTCGGCAGAGTTCCGATTGTCTGTCCCGACTGGGTCCGACCACGACGAGGCGGACGCGTCATCGACTGCAGATCCAACAACGGCATCAGAGCTCGCGCTCACCCCTGCCCTGGTGTCCGCGTTCACAGGATCTCTCGCCAAACACCACATCCACCTCCGTTTCTTCACAGGCGCATGGGATACCTTCGACCCCCAGTCTATCCTCTCCAGCTCCGCCGCCACATCTCCGGACGAGAAACATTGTTATGACCTCATACTGACCTCCGAGACGATCTACAAGCCCGATAACCTGCCGTCGTTGTTGCGCGTCCTGCGTACGGCCGCTGGCATTGATGCGGATCCCGTAGACCGCCTCGCACGGCTGTCATTGGAAGGAGGCACAAGCACGCTGTGTCTCGTTGCAGCAAAACTAGTGTATTTTGGCGTGGGTGGCGGTGTGGAGGAGTTTGTGAGAGCCATCGAAGAGGAGCACGGGACTGCGGAGACGGTATGGGAGAGACGGGAAGGCGTGAGCAGGCGGGTTATGAAAGTACGTTGGCCGTGACGCGAAGGTGTTAGTGTCGCATGGTATTGGCGGATATACAGCGCTGCTTGTGGGTCCGTTGTACATATAAATTTCCCTCGCCATGAAGCTTTCCGACGCTTGCCCAGGTCGGACCTCCCGATTCCGGTTCGCACGTGGCTTTTGCCTCCGTGTAAATGGTCACGTGGGCGCGTATCGAGTGCACCGGCGTCGAAACTTGAAGCACGTCCAACGCTTTCTCCCAAGTCGACTTTATCTATCACCTCAACTTTCTAGTTTTGTAAACAACACCTCGGTTGAAAACAATCTCTCAAGCCATCTACTGGAGACTTAGACAGCTGCTATAAGTCTGGCCTCCAGCACGCGCCTACTCGCGCCCACAAACTTATTCTCACCCTTCGCCTCGTCTCTTCAACACTGCAAACCTGTTAACAAGACTCATTTTATTGGTACAGCCTTATCCAGGAGGTGAGGGTCAGATGATACGGTCGCGGACGCGAAGTTTAACATGGCCACAATTGACTAGTAGCGATTACTAGGTCATCGTGTAATTGCCACAGGCTTTGCCTGAGAGATGGTAAAGCGCGTTTTGGACATTGAATCTGATGAAATCTCCGTCTCGTCGTCGCCATCAAAGCGTCTGCACACTGGCACGACGACCCCCGCGAGATCGTCTTCCGGGAGCACCTCTTATACCCCCAGCTCCTACACCATCCCTTCAGACTCGCCATCGAATCCCTTTGGCTTCAACCGTGCCTCTCAGAACTTCGAGCTGCCACAGCCTACAAAGTTCAGCAAGCATCTATGCCTCCGGTTCCAGCTCCTCACCTCGCCACGACCCACTACGCGCTTACACGCACGTTCGAAAACGTTTCTGTCCAAGTTGGACGAGTCCAAGACGTACGATCAGCAAGGCACCTATCGCGTTGTGCAGGTCCCCCTGTCCTACACCTTCCGCCACTTGCATGCGCTCGTGCTGTTCCTCTTCAACGGCAACCCGGCCCCTCCCACCACGCCGGACCCAGGCCACCTGTTCGAAGTGCAGACGGGCGTCCAGATGTGCGAGTACGAGAAGCAGCCGGGCATCATCAAGTCGGGCCGCCCGTGGCTCCGCCTGTCGAGCGTACGCGACCCGTACTACTCCCCGCAGTCCATCATGGACCTCATCGCGTCCGCCGATACGCCGTACGATATGGACGAGGAGGCTTGGCGATGGGAGGGCGAGGATGAGGCCGCCATGTCGTCCGTGTGGCAAGATCAGACAGATTCCACGCGTGGTATCATATACGTGCGTGACTTCCGGCTTCAGCGCGCGCTTAAGTGCACTGAATCGGCCTTGTAGTACCACGACGCGGCACAGATCGTGCATATCACGGTCAACACACAGAATGTGCCGAAGCGAAAAGGCGTCGGGAACAGGCCGTTCGTGTTCCGCGCGTTCGGCGTCGTCCACCTCGACCCGCCGTCGAAGCCCGCGCGCCCGTCGCCGCCGCCGCTCATGTTCCCGTCCATGGGCCGCGCCCTCACGCGCGCGCCGCGCAGACGCGTCCCCGAGAGCAATTCTGACGGCGAGCACGCCCCACGCAAGCGCAGGCATAAACCTGTCCCCGAGGCCGACACGGAGGTCGAGTCGCAAGGGGAGGAGGAAGAACGTCCGGGCGACGGCCTCGACACGCGGCATTGGAACAGCTTCGACGCATTCACGCGCTTTCTGAAGCGGGCGGCGGCGGCGGCGCAGAGGAGGAGCCACGCCCGGTCGCGGCAGGCGTCCTCGTCCCCGTCCGCGTCCTCGCGCGGGCTGCCGTCCGCGTCGTCCCCGGCGCTGCCGCCGTCGTCCCCGGCGCCGCGCTCTTCGTCGCCGCCGGCCGTCACCCCCGCGCCGTCGCACGCCCTGACGCGCTTCCGCGTCGAGCGCGTGTCGCGGCAGATGGAGCGCATGTCCGAGATCGGCATGCAGATCGTGCGGAATATGCCCGCGAAGATGCGCGAGCAGTCGCCGAGCGAGCGCGCGCTGAGTGAGAGGGCGTCGAGCGAAAGGGCGTCGAGTCCGGAACCAGAGGAGGATGACGAGGATGGCGAATGGGATCAGCTTGAAGAGGCCGAGGTTTGAGTGGTCTGAGTGAAGATGTGGGAGTTTTATTTGCGATGGAGTCTTTTGTTAGACGGATTTGGTCTTGATGAGGGGTTCGAGCATTTGTACATCATCTCGGTACGGCTTCACTGTGCTTACAGTGCATTTCATCTGTATATTACACATAGCGCGCGCGCAGCAGTATAATATAATCTCCGTGAGCGTTGTTGGGAGCGAGGATAGGCATACAGCATGACTATCGTATCCGAAACAGTTACGGGCCGAAATACGCGGTGAGGACCCATCGCCCGACATTGAAACCCAGGAGTGACACTATATACCCGACGAAGAGCGGGAGTAGCGGAGACAAAAGTAGCTCACTGCGTATCAGGAACGGTAGGGCTAACAGAAGATGAAATATCAGAAGTAGATAGGTGACGGATGTTTGGCCACGCACCATTCAAGCCTCGATACACGCCGTAGATGTATTGAGTGAATCTGCACGTAGAATCAGTGCTCGTCGGTCGAGGCAAAGTTGGGAGAACCCACGCTGCGAGATAAAGTGTATTCCCAACCCATAGGCAAAGCCAATTGCTCTTCACTATAATCGGGACGAGGAACAGCTGGGCAAGGTATAGTGTGAGGTACAGTGGGAAAAACGCGTTTGTGTGCACGTCGAAAGCGTATCCCCATTCCACCGACGTATCGGCGGGTGTGGAGTGTGATGGCGGAGAAAGGAGGACGCGGTTCGCGAATAACCTTCAAGATGGAATATAAGAATTATGACATGCTGACGAAGAGAGCACGACGTACCAAAGCAAGGTAGCCATGACTATGCCAACAAGCAGGAAATCTCGGAAAATCATGAGGAAGGCCAATCGAATCGAGGCGACGGCGGTGTACGACCACACAACAGACCACGCTATTGATGAAACTGGGGGACGAGTAGTCAGGAGACTGGCAGTGGCAGGTAGAAAGATCCTCGTGACGGATGCCCTCTCCGTATTGAGGAGACTGGAGAATGACTTCAACGAATGCTCACCGATGAGGCATGCTGTTATAAGGATGAGAATGGCTGGGTCGTCTCTAGCCCACGTATTTTTGGTCTCTGGATCGCACCTGAGCTCAGCCCTCAACACGTAGACAGGGAGCGAGAAGGCATACGCTTGTGGAAGTATACGTTTCGGTACCTACACATTAGCAGGCTCAGACCGTGACCGCGCTCCAGAAGGGCATACAAGCATGCTCACACTCTCTTCGGCGCAAGACACAGATACGTCAATTGCCAGGCTGCTTGCTCAAAGTCCTGAAAATATGACCAAGTCACACTAGAGTTGCGACGGTGAACGTGAAAACCACGCACCATTTGATGGAACTTCAAAAGCCTCCTGAACAAGACGGGGACACGGTTCGTGACGCTCTGAGATGACCGCGAGGATGTACCATTCTGTGGTGGTGGAGAGTTTGTGGGTAGGAGGGCCATGTTGTCATGCACCTTGAATCGACGGAAACGCGGGAGAGACAGGTTGAGACACTCTCCCCGCAGCGAAGGGGTCGAAATGTCGGACTCGGGTCTGGAGAGCGGGAGAGCCGCCGAGAGCGTGCAGCGCGACAGATAAGTGGTTATCCCGGGCTATCGCACGGTTAAATTACCGGATAATTACGAAAGCAGAAGCGGTGTTTCAATCCGATGGCTGCTCGCGTCGAGAGGTAAGAGGATCTTACGCTTGCCCTTCTCCCTCCCCACCTTTTCCTAATCTTCTCTGCGGCGACCTGCTTGTTCCACCATCAATCAGTCTGGGCCATGTCAGGAAAGACGCAGCTTGAGCGGGCGATCCACCAGATACAGGAGAAGCTTCCTGTTCCCGAGATCGACTTCACCCAGCACCAGCTCGATAATGGCTACACCATCAGCACACAGGAGCGGGTCGTCAAGGAGGTGTGCAGGTCATTTTTCATGCGACGTCTTTTTCCGTACTCACGGAATGCCTCTGGCGTGCGGCGGCATAGGTGCAAGCACCGGCGATGACTCTTCCGACTGACGACCAGTTCTTCTCCAAAACGGATAAGAGCAAACCCGACATCGCATTCCTGAAGAACCACTTCTATCGGGAGGGACGACTGAAGGAAGAACATGCGATGTACATTATCGACAAGGCCACAGAGATCTTGCGCGCAGAGCCGAATGTGCTCAGCGTTGACGCCCCCATCACAGGTCAGTCTCATTCTAACGACATATATCACCGCTAGAACTTTTGACAAATAGCGATGACCACTGTAGTCTGTGGTGATATTCACGGACAATATGTATGCATCTCCTCCGGCTCCTTATCGCACATCATGCTCATGCGACATTCAGTATGATTTGATGAAGCTTTTCGAGATCGGTGGTAACCCGGCGACGACTCGCTATCTTTTCCTGGGTGATTATGTGGACAGAGGATACTTCAGCATTGAGGTGAATGCTACCACCACTTCGACGTGTTACAAGAGCCTGACATTGTGTAGTGTGTCTTGTATCTGTGGTCCCTCAAAATCTGGTACCCCGACACGATCTTCCTTCTTCGCGGTAACCATGAATGCCGACATCTGACCGATTACTTCACCTTCAAACTTGAATGTGAGTTCTTGTAGTCGGCCTATACATGTGAGTTCCTCACCTGCACCAGGCAAGCGCAAATACTCGGAGCGTATATACGAAGCATGCATGAATTCTTTCTGCGCATTGCCTCTCGCCGCCGTCATGAACAAGCAATTTTTCTGCATTCATGGCGGTCTCTCTCCAGAACTCAACACTCTCGACGACATCCGTAACGTACGTCGTTCACTGGATACGACCAACTTGATTTTTGACGCCACCCCTCTATCAGCTGGATCGTTTCCGTGAACCTCCCACCTCAGGCCTCATGTGCGACTTGCTTTGGTCTGATCCCGTCGAGGATTTTGGCCAGGAGAAGAACTCGGAGAGCTTCGTGCACAACCACGTACGCGGATGCTCTTACTTCTTCACTTACCAAGCAGCATGTCAGTTCTTGGAGCGCAACCGCCTCCTTTCTATCATTCGCGCTCATGAGGCACAGGACGCTGGGTTTGTAGATTGCACATTCGCGTGTCGGTCTCATGCTGATGTTCTATATCAGCTACCGCATGTATCGCAAGACTAGGACCACTGGCTTCCCCTCCGTCATGACCGTTTTCTCAGCACCGAATTATCTCGATGTCTACAATAATAAGGCAGCCGTCGTCAAGTACGAGTCCAACGTGCTGAACATCCGGCAATTCAACTGCACACCGCATCCGTACTGGTTACCGAACTTCATGGATGCCTTTACCTGGAGTTTACCTTTCGTTGGAGAGAAGAGTGAGTATCAGATACCTTGCTTGGATCGCAGAGACTAATTCATGTTCCTACAGTCACGGATATGTTGGTTGCTGTGCTCAATACTTGCACTACAGAAGAACTTGCGGAAAGCTCAGATGAAGAGGAGCCAGTTGTCTCCCCCACACTACCTGCAGAAGATGCCGCGGAGAGAAGGAAGGTCATCAAGAACAAGATTCTTGCCATCGGCCGCATGTCCCGTGTCTTCTCGTTGCTTCGGTATGCCTCCACCTGGATTTGGCATTTTTAGCTCTATTGACACGGACGCGCTGTCGTGCAGAGAGGAATCAGAACGTGTTTCCGAGCTCAAGAGTGTTTCGGGTTCGGCCAAGTTACCTTATGGTACCCTTGCGCTCGGAGCGGAAGGCATCAAAGATGCCATCAACGGATTCGACGACGCGTACGTCTTCTTTAACAAGTTCACATAGCTGTTATATTGATTGTTGCATACGCAGCCGGAAGTCGGATATCGAGAACGAGCGCTTGCCACCAGACCTTGTCGACGCAGAGTCGGCGGAAGGAAAGGCATATATGTCGCAGCCGCAGACGCCTTCCGAAGACTGGTCAGCAGCGCCCTCACCCAACGGCGTTGCCGCCGCTCTCGAGGAGGCGATCTCCAGTGGCTCTATTCCATCGACCCCGTCGTCTCTCGGCCCAGCAACTCCCGGTTCCCCCATATCGGGGCAACCTCCTTCGCCTTTCCGGCGTGGGCACGGCCGCCAGGCGAGCTTGGGCACGACGATGACGAGCCCGAGCACGCGGAGGCGGAGTATCGAGAGCACGATGTCGCTGCTCAAGGAGGCGGCGGACGGGAAGGAACGGGATGCAGAGTTCGAGCAGCTGGCAGACCAAGTGGCTGGGAAGGCATCTGCGAAGGAGAACTCGGTGCCGCGCTGATTGTCGGCGCGGACGCATGTCTGTCCCATGCTCACTTTTTTATAGCCTTTCTTCGTTCCTCGTGAGCTCACGCTGGCTGCCCTGGTCATCTCACAATTGTACAATTTTCTCTCAAGCGCGTGTGGACAGTTCGGTGAATGAATGTAGGGGATTGAGAATCATCCGTTCTGTGACGGGGTCTCAAGTGTTCTGTCCGAGTTCTGTGCTTGCCTGAAGAAAGTCTGTGTGAAGTTTGAACGTTTGAACGTTGCGTCAATGCGTCGAGTCGCTGTGTGGCGCGACTGGGAAATGCCGGTCGGATATCAAAAAACAAGAAACTCCGCCCAAGTGACTTTGTGCGCGACCTTGTCGAGTGGCGCAACGACTGTTGTCCCAAGCGACGACATCCTCCACGACCTTCCTCACTATGGACGACGAACACGAGGTGCTAGACTGGGGCAACGAGGAAGACGAGCTACCCAGCGCATCCCATTCTGACCGACACTTCCACGCCAAAGCTTCGTTCGATGCGGACCCCAAAAGGAGTCGCGAGGCTGACGATGTTGAGGATGCAGTGTCCTTGGGTGGCGACGAAGATGACATTCAGGACTTCTTTCCGTACGAGTCTCGCGCTAGTCAAAATGGCGCGTCTGCAGGTGGTGCTGCCAGAAGCTCTTCCTATCGTGTAGAGGCAGGCAGACGCGACGCCGACTCTGACCCCGTCAGCCCTCGCAAGGAGGCGACTTCGCAGGTCCAAAGCCCCATCTCCCAAAGCTCACCCCGACCAAGCCGCTCGCAACACCCTCAAATGCTCAAACACGCGCTTCCCGCGAAACCTGTCGTCTCTACTTTCCTCCCTCTCCCTTCCACGACCGCAGCAAGTCCTATGTCTATGGCGCGTCTCCGCGACAAGGACCGTCGTACCAATGGCAATGGCACCAAGTCTACGGAAGACCCATTACCGCCTGGCTGGGAGGCTAGGACTTCGCGAGGCGCAAGCCGTGAAGTTTATTACTATAACGTGGATACCCACGACTCCACCTGGACTCACCCAGGTACGGGCGGTGGCGCGTCGCCTCTTCCTCGCGCCAGGGCTGCGAGCAGAGGGGAGCGAGACGTGCATCACCGCGACGAAGAGCCACCGAGAAGGATTCTTGGTCAGTCTCTCAATGGTCCAAAAGCGAACGGGGCAGAGTTGCCCAAGGTGGATTCTTCGGATTCACTAACTTACGACGATCGCCACTATCGTCCAGGAGATCCATCTGGTCAAACCAAGGTGACGAACAGTGGTCGCGATGATCGGTTGACTATGAGGGTCAGCCAGTCTTCGAATGCCCGCGTTTCTCCGGAATCTGTCGAGCGAGTGCCTCGCGGTCGTGACGAGTTTCGATATGCTTCTAGCAATTCTGCGAATCTCCGTGACAGGGAGCCGTCTGTGCCGTCTCGGGATAGGGATTCTCGGTCAAGACGTATCTCCGACAAGGACGACTATCGCTCCTCAGCGTACGACGATGTCGACACGCGATCTGACTACGGCCGTGAAGCCTCCCGCAATATGCCCCGACACGTCGACGACGTCTTCGAACGCTCACGACGACCAGAAGCCGCCTTCTCACATAGCGCCTCCTATTCGCATGACGCGCATCGTCAGGAACGAAGTCTCGAGAGGTCATCAACTCTAAGTACGTTATCTGCATCCTGCCATCCCCCACCTCCTCTCCCACACGCCTCTCGCTCCTCCCGAGGTGGAGGACTCGTAACGATCGATCGTCTCGAGAAGCCTTGGGAGTCGAGCAGCGGCTTCTCCCATTCCCATTTCTTTGGACCCTTCCTTCGACCGGCTCATGGGCGCGCATCACGGACCATTGCCCTTTTCTCATCACTGCTTCCTTCTACGTCCTCCATTCTTCATTCTCAACATCACTTTTTCCCTTTCGTTTTTTCATCTTTTAGGGCGTAGATCACCATCTCCACGTTCGATCCACCGGTCCCCACCGCGCAATCGTCAAGTCGACCGAGGATATCCGTCTCCGCAATCGGAGGCGCCTCCGCCTCTCCCCCTCACGAGACCGCCGCCAAGGCAGAGTCGTGCCTCCAGTCCGCCCCCGCGCCCTCGGGCATCAGACGCCACGCGTCGCCACGATCCCTACGCACCGAACGACGACCTTCCTCAGCGTAGAGTTAGGGAGCGGACTTCGGCGGAGTTTGACAGCGACCACGATGTGAAGCGCAGGCGCACTGACGTTCGCAGTGGTGACTCGGCTCCTGCTCGACGTGCTCCTATGGAAACGGACGGGTACATCCCGCGGGAAACTTCGACTACCTCTACCTCCCCGAGGTCGATGATCAACCAGGCAGATCAGAACCGTACGTTTTTCACTCTCGACATCCGCCCGCGTCGTCACACATCGTACCGAATCTTGTCTTTGCGAACCTCCAGACGCCCGCAAGCGATTGCCCCTTCCTCCCCAAAGAGATCGTTACCGGGAAATGGCCACAGTCCCTTCCGTCTCGCCTCCGGTGCCAGGTCTTCCCGCGGCTTCAGCGAGGACATCGCAGCATACCGCGCCGCAGCCCAGGTATGACAGACAATAAATCAACTTGATCCAAAGTGTTTGAACGTCTTTCCTCCCAGTGCACCGTCTGGTCCGCGTCATGCGCTTCCCCCAGCGCCACAACGCGAAAACGCTCCACCTCACGATTACGGTTCGGGCTATCGTCAGTCAGAAACTGGCTATGGAGCAGCTGGGAACAACTATCGCCACGAAAGTGGATACGGCTATCCTGAAGAAGCTATGGGTAGGGATCGTGATGCCATGGATATTGATCCCCCGTATCCTTCCAGAGGCACCCACTTCGACGAACCCGTTCGTCAATACGACCGGGCGCTACCTCGTGGGAATCGAGATTTAGAGCCGGCGCCTAGGGCTCCCCGTGCGATGGGTAGAATGGGGTTAGCTTCAGAACCACAGGCATACCCCGAGCAACGATTGCCACCGCCAGAATCTGCTCCACGTCGACCAAGAGACAGAACGCCGCCGCCAACGGCTCGCGAGCCTTCTCGACGTCCTGCAGATGGTCCATCTGCGGGCGCAACAGCTATGCATTCAGCGCCCTATGTTGATTCGGCGCAGCACCTTCGTACTGGGACCGGTGCCCGTCGCGATGAACCTTCGCACAGGTTTGGAAGAGATCAGTTCGGACCCGCTTCCAATGTACGTAATACATGTTCTCGTGGCTGGTCTTTTTTTCACAAGCCTCGCTCTTGTCTAGGACACTCGCATAAACGCAAATCCAAATCAGGACAGAAATCGTCCTCAAGAGTCTCCCCTGGGGCCAGCACCAAGACTATCTGGCACGAATAGTGTGCCTATAGGTGCCAGGAAGGGCCCCTTGCCGGGAGATCCTTACTCTCCACCTGACCGTTCGGAACGACGTGGAGTTTACCCTGAATTCGCCGGTCCAGACAACGGCGAGCGTAGCCGCGACTCTGAGCAGGAACCGCGGGTATGTGCTCTGTCTGCTGTTGTGCCATGTTGCCATTCCCGCTTATGTCGGATGTTAGCTCGGTATCCCCATGCTCACCCCTCACGAATACACGAGATTAGTCGAACCAGTACTACCTCCTCGTGGAGAACGCCGGCTGCCGGTGATTACCTTTCCTTTTAATAGCCCGACATGTGTCTAACGCTTTGACCAGCCGCCGCCGTCGTCCCCGCCTCGTACTCGACGCCAGTCTTTTGCAGGCGCCCCACTTGATCGACCCGTGAGTCCTATCACTTCATCGTATATTCGTCGTTTTCATTTCTGTATCAGACTCGATTCGGCCCGCCCATCAGACAGATAGAAACAGACCCCCCTCCCGAACACGACCGACGCTGGATACCTCGGCAGCCGTCGTTGGAGCGGAACCATACTGCGGACAACAACCGACACGCTACCACGCTGGCGTTTGGTCGACTTCCACCACGTGCGTCGCCTGAAATCGAACGCCGCGACGACCGTCGGCCAGCACTGCCAAAGGAAGATGCTTGGGTTCCACCACCGCTTGAAGAACAGGTGTCGCGGATGCGAGTGGCTCATGGGAAAGATGAAGACGAGTTGCGAGCCCCTCCGCGAAGAGCGCGTTCAATCAGCCCGGGCACCCGATCCGGTCACCCTTACGACGACAGGCGTCTGGATCGTCATGCTCCTCCGCCTCCTGTTCACCGCGACCGCGAGCCGCCCGCGCGGCGTGAAGACACGAGCCCTTACCTGCGCACCCCGGCGCCACCCGAGGAGCGCATACCTGCATCCTGGGATCGTCCGCGCTCTCCCGAAGAAACTCGTGCTAGTCAGGAGAGACCGCCTCCACCGCCTCGGGCGGACGCAGGCAGCCCGGCGCCGCCACCATCCGTCCGTGCTTCGAAGCCTGTTCGCATTCGCAGGCCGCCGCCGCGTGACGCTGCAAGCGAGACTTTCCAGAGGCCGATGCCCCCGCCAGCAGACGAGCTCCGTGTGCCGTCGCCGGTGCTCGAGCGTCCGCGACCGGTGCAGCGGGTATCGCTGTTGGACCGTCTGTCTGACAAGTCGCCACAACCCAGTGGCTCGCTCCGGGACAGAGTCGTCGATGATCAGCGTGACCAGGAAGGGTATAATGCCAGGGACGATGATGTAGACAGCGGGGCGGATGCGCCGAAGGGGAGGAAGAGGAAGCAGCGGGGTAGGAGGCACTGAGACGTATGCTTGGCTTTAAATCGTAGAGTGTCGTAATTCTGGTAGACGTACTCGTTAATTGTTTCTTTCTGTGTGTTAGGTTTTTGGACTGTTGAATGTTTAGTGGTGTTGTTTCCTTTGCGATCGGTATTGATGAGGACATTGATGGTGTAGCGGTCCAGTCAGAAAAGTTCGGAAATGCTTGAAGGCGACCTCGACGTCGCTCTCGATGCTGCTGGTCCTGTATTAGTTGACTAATGCTCATTGCCTTATGTAATAGCGATAAGAAAGACTGAATGCCCGGTAGGTAGTTAGGTGTAAGGTACCTGATATAAAGGCAGATGAAGGGCGGGCAAGATGCGTAAGACAGAGAAGTCATGTACATACTTGTCCGCGATACAGTACTTCGATAATGATAAACATCCGCGTGAAGTATATCAGGAAACCCAGGACGAGAACTACAGTATTTGTTCAGACTGTCACCAGAATCGCCACACATGCCGCAGGTTTGGATCAGGACCTCCATTAACCTGGCCGTCCCAATCGACAGCTTCCTCCCCCAAACATGCCCGCAGCGACGCCACCATGTCCACAGAGATATTGCATCGGTCTATGGGCAGTTGTATAATCGGATTCCCAGACGTGGCGCGTGCGGCAAGTGCCCCGAGGAGTATTTCAATGAACGTCATGCTGTCTTCCGGGATGGGCTCCTCCTCGGGGATCTCGGGCGTGTCGTCCGGATACAAAGGGCTCGCCCGCATGCGCATGTGATGGTAGAACTCGGGGCCGGCAGGCCGCTCGTCGACCTGGTGTGTGAAGGAGACGGATGCGAGGGACAGCGCGGCGAGGCGAGGGAACGCGGGCTGCTGGAGCGCCAGGACGAGCCCGTGTGCGGCCATGCCCTCGGCGTCCACGCGGAGCAGGTGTTCGCCGTCCGCGGCGACGTCCAGCCACTCTTGCAGGAAGGAGAAGCGCTGGTTGTGGACGTGCAGCGTCTGGATGGTATCGATAGTCGGCATGAACGAGAGTAGGCGCGGGATGATACCTCGTTCGTCGACTTGGCTGGACCAGTTGATATTGAGGTGTACTTCTTCTGGTAGCATGGCAATTTGTGTCTGGTTGGAGGGGGAGATAGGGTTACGTAGGGTGAGCCCACAGTCACTTTCTAGCCACCCCGATGGGCTAATGGTCGCATCTTGGAAGTAATGGCCTGCGGCACGGGCGTTGGAAATGTGATCAGAAAACGTCGAGGATATTGTTGTCATGGTTGGAGTTAGGGTCTCTTCGGTGAGATTTTCATAGTAGTCTATCTTGAGACTGGCTGTGGAAGGGATATCTAAGTAGGCCATGAATTCAGGGATACATTCGCCAAGCTGCGCAGAGAGGTCGAGAAGTCGCAAGTTGGGAAGTTCGCAGCTTTCAATGACAAACATGTCGAGTTCTTCTGGGCTAGGGACCGACATGATCAAGACCTCCAGGCTCGGCAAATCGTCCAGATAGCGCAAAATGTCCGTCAGATCCACTTCGCTCAACTCAAGCCGCGTTAACGGGGCCCGGAGCAGCACGATGTTGGGGTCGCAACCCCAGAGATCTACGGATCGTAATCTAGGCGGGGACTCGCCTCGGAAAGGTACTCCTGGGGGAGCTCGAAGAAACAGGAAGCACGAAATTTTTTTTCCAAGACTGGCGCGACGCATGCGGTTAGAAGGAAGCGTACGTCTCCCAGGAAGCTTCCGTCGGCGTCGCCCGTCCGTGTCCCATCTATAAAAAGATCTCGGATGCGGCGCATTTGGCAGTCTCCTTCCCAGTCCTCATTCCGAGTTGAGAGGTCACGAAGAATATATATTGATCTTTCTTTTCTTTTCTGAGAAATTTCCTTTTTGGGCGCAACTCAGACCTCTCAACTCTCCATGAGGACTGGCCTATAATGTTAGACGCCCGACGCCGGCGTTCTCCGAACCCGCGCACCCTCGCGTGTCGCGCGTCGAGTCCTTGTCCTCGTCCTTCTACTCAGGTTCCACTGCTCCAGAGTCCTTCGGCTTGCCTCGTCATGGCAGCGCTCACCGCTCGCTCGAACCTCAACTTGATGATAATATCCGTCGGGGCACGATGCCTGTGAACGCATATGAACCCCCGCCCGCCTTTCTCACGTCGTACCTTCGCGTGCACCCCCGCCGTTGCATCAAATTGTACACCGTCTCCCTGCTCGGATGCACGCAGGTACTACCTTCTCTCCAACGTCCTGGCATGATCCATCTCTGGTGCATTGTCCCCGCCTCCGCAACTCTTGTTGATAGGCCACCGTACCACCGGCGCCGGCACCCCCTCTACCGATCACAACCGCGTGCACTTCTCGTGGCTTTGCCACCCAATGAAAAAGGGTGTCATCCTTCCCACTGCCCATATCTAGTTACGCTATATATATGTACCTGTAAATAAGATCACTTCCTGATTGTTTTTGTCCCTTTCTTGCATTTACTTTGCAGCAAGCAACGATGCCGAAGGCGGCACCAAAAAGTGACTCGCCCCGACATGGTACATGCGGGATCTACTTTGGGCAGGATACTTCCACATATCCGAGCAACTCGGAGTCGACACCCTGTCGACACCTCTCGCAGCGCTGCAGGTTCGGAGAACGCCGGCATCGGGCGTCTAACATTATAGGCCAGTCCTCATGGAGAGTTGAGAGGTCTGAGTTGCGCCCAAAAAGGAAATTTCTCAGAAAAGAAAAGAAAGATCAATATACATTCTTCGTGACCTCTCAACTCGGAATGAGGACTGGGAAGGAGACTGCGCATTTGGTCCAGGGTTCGAAGAACGAGTAGTCTGTAACGCAGGTTACGCGAGTAGAGAGTGTCGATCTCCACGGTGATGGGAAGGGGATAGGATCGATTCAGCGCTTTTTCCGCTCGGTGGATGTGCATACGAGGTTTAATCACGATGCAAGTCCAAAGTTCCTTCATCTGTATCGCAAGCTGGCGCCAATGCCTGCACACTGGACCGAATAAGAAGGTGAATGTCTCTGGACAAGCACCGAATTCGATCGATACATGGCACAAAGTACTGTGACCTTCGACTTCCAGTAACGACAGCACAGATGTCGCGCACTGAGCATGTACACCCTAATTTCTCTTTGACTTCTCTCCGAAATGATCTGTGAAGAACATCTCGAAAACTCGTCGAGAATGCTACACAGTATGAAAGAATAGAACGGTATATGATATCTAAGCACTGAAAGGGTTAACGAACTGAACACTTCAGACGCATCCGGCACTCACGAAAGACATTGGATACATTTTCAATCCGCGTACATACAGTCCGCAGGTCGCCTCCCCGAATATGGACCCGCGTTGTCCTTGCCATCCCACTCGACAGCCTCCTCTCCCATCAACGCTCGCAGTGACGAGATCATATCCACCGATAAATTGCAGGCTTGAATGGATAGATGCGATATCGGATGACCAGACGCGGTTCGTGAGCGAAGCACCTCAAGCAGCAGCTTGATGAAAGGCAAGCTCTCTGCAGGAATCATAGGCTCCCTCGAGTTGTTACGAAGATAAGCATGTCTGTATGGATGATAATCCGGGTTGGCCGGTCGCTCGTCGACCTGATTCTCGAGAGTGAGGTCTGTTACACAGATCATATCTAGACGCGGAAAGATGGGCATGTCTGTCTGGTTCAGCGCCATGATCAGACCATGAGCAGCCATTCCGTTGGCAGTGATGCGCGACACTTGGTGGCCGTATGTAGCGATGTCCAGCCAGTCCTGAAGGAAGCGCAGTCGTTTGCCTGTGACGTTGAGCGTCTCGTGTGAGCCGATGGCTGGCATGAAGGATAAAATGCGGGGAACGATTCGTCGCTCGTCGCCAAACTTGTAACTCCACGTCATGGACAAAGTCATACTTGACGGCAGCGATGGTGGATCGTCGGCGTCGTTTTCCGTCGCCTGCACGGATGTCGGATTGTGAAGAGTCAATGCGTTGTCGTGACCCCATGGCTCTGACGGGGCGATAGTCAGATCTCGGAAGATCAGTCCTGCTTTCCGAGCATCGGCGATCTGTCCGGCGTATATCGCAGCCAGATTTTGCATGGCAGTATTGAAAGTCGATTCGTCGAGATCGCATCCATAGACTCGCAAGATGAGGTCTGCGTCACATGGGACATCAAGGAATGGCATGAATCGAATAATGCTGTCCGCCGAGCGTCCCACGAGTTCCAAAGTTTGCAAGTTCGGAAGTGCCACAGGAGGGGGTGAAAATGTGTCGATCTCTGAGGGATCGGGGGTCTCCAACCTCATGACCTCCAGGGAAGGCAGCTCGTGGAGGAGGTCTAAAATGTTTTCCATCTCCATCTCGCTCAAGTCGAGGTGGGTGAGAGGAGCTTGAAGGAGCAAAGGGTGCGGGTAGCAGGCCCACATCTCGACCGTACGAAGGTTCGGAGGAACTTCCCCTCGAAACAAGGAATCCCCCGGCAATTCGAGGAAGCAAGCAGATCTGAAGGTTTCGAGGAACGGGGCCGGATGTGATTCCAAGGCTTCCGTGACTTCTTCGGTGAAGTCCTCGTACTCGACAATGCGCGAGCCGTCTATGAATAAGTCGCTGGCGCGGGAAACATGGATAAGAGCATCAAGGACCAGTTGTCGATAATCGTCGACCTTCGAAGCAATGTCCTCGATGTGAATTACAATTGGAAGGGGATGGGACCTCTCCAGAGCGAGCCGGGCTCGTTGGGTATAGTACCCGGTTTGACATTCGACCACGATGAAGGTCCAAAGTTCTTTCATCTCCAACGCGAGACATCGCCAATGACGGCAGACTTGACTGACCGCGGTCGAAAACTCCAACATACATGCAGCAGGTTCCAGAAGAGGGATATAGGCGAATATTTCTCGATATATCTCGACCGGGATCCGATAGGCGGCAGGCTCGCGACCCATCATCACAGTTCGTCGACCGTAGTGGGTGATGTCCATGGCACGAGCGCTCTCCGGGAAGAGCCCAGATTCCACACGGAGCCAGGTGAGAATTTGGTATCCAATCTCACTCCGTCGTAGAGTCCGTTCACCGTTGGTATCTGAGGTATAGGCCATTGACACCGTCGCGTGAGTTTGATCCCGAAGAGCGTACAGAAAACCGCCACTCACATGAAACCAAATTTTAGCCAGCGACGTCCATAAATCCAGCCGTCAGACAATTCTTACAGAGAACAGAGCAAAGAGCAAATGGAGGCGGGAGGGGCGTTGAAAATGGGGGGAGCCTGTCGGGGATCAACCGCCGCGGCCACGACGTGTGCGATTGCCTTTTCGGGATTTGGGTACTTGTCTCCGCCTCGTCAGTTCTTTGCTCGACATGTAGACCGATGACTGTCTGTCTACACATTGAAAGGCCGGCATTCTCTCGTCAGACGTCGACTTTATGGCGGTTGAGTCAAGGAGAATCGAAAATTTGGAGACACTTGAGACCGATGTCAGCGTGGTTCTCGATGCTGCTACGGTCTTTACACTGGTAAATACTTTCGACTCGTTGTCTCAATGGCAATAAGAAAATACTAAACTTGAACTAAACGTGTGGATATAGATTTCTATGAGGGGATGGCGAGAGTAAGACAAAACAAGCTGCGTATCATGGCCATGTCCGCGATACAGTCGATGATGATGAATAAGTGCTTGAAGACTCGGACTACAAGAAAGCAAGGACAAGAAGCACAAACGTTTGCTCACAGACTGTCACCAGAATTGCCACACATGCCGCAGGTTTGGATCACGACCTCCGTCAACCTGACCGTCCCAATCGACTGCCTCCTCCCCCAAACACGCCCTCAGCGACGCCACCATGTCTGTGGATACATTGCATCGGCGTATGGACAGGTGTGTGATCGGGCTCCCAGATGTAGCGCGTGCAGCAAGTGCCCGGATGAGCATTTCGATAAACGCTATGCTGTCTTCCGGGATGGGCTCCTCCTCAGGGATCTCGGGCGTGTCGTCCGGGTACAAAGGGCTTGCCCGCATGCGCATGTGGTGGTAGAACTCGGGGGCGGCAGGCCGCTCGTCAACCTGGTGCGTGAAGGTGACGGACGCGAGGGACAGCGTGGCGAGGCGAGGGAGCGCGGGCTGCTGAAGCGCCATGACGAGGCCATGCGCGGCCATGCCCTCAGCATCGACATAGAGCAGCTGCTCGACATGGCCGGCGAGGTCCAACCACTCTTGCAGGAAGGAGAAGCGCTGATTGTGGACGTGCAGTCTCTGAACGGTACTGATAGTCGGCATGAATGATAGTATGCGCGGGATGATACCCCGTTCGTCGAGGTAGGAGCTGTCCCACATAAGAAAAAGATGTAATTCCTCCGGCAGTTGGGAAATTCGAGTTTGGTTGGAGGAGGAAATAGGGTTATGTAGGGTGAGTCCGCAGTCATTCTCTCGCCATATATTTGATGAGCTGATGGTCACATCTTGAAAGTAGGGACCTGCGGCATGGGCATGGGAAATGTGATTTGAAAACGTCGAAGATATTGTTGTCATGATTGGAGTTAGGCTCCATTCGGTAAGGCTTTCATAGTAGCGTATCTTGATACTAGCCGTGGAAGGAATATCCAAACAGGCCATGAACTCCGGGATGCATTCAGCAAGATCCGCCGCCGAGAGATCGAGAAGCCGCAAGTTGGGAAGTTCGCATATCTGAACCTCAGAAGCGTCGAGCTCTTCTTCGCTGGGAACCGACATGATCAAGGTCTCCAGAGATGGCAAACCGTCCAAATAGCGCAGGATGTCCGTCAGATCCACTTCGTACAACTCCAGCCGCGTCAACGTGGCCCGGAGGAGGACGACGATGGGTTCGCAAGCCCAGAGATCTAAGGATCGTAGATTGGGTGGGGTCTCGCCCCGAAAAAGACCCTCCTGCGGAAGCTCGAAGAAACAGAGAGCGCGGAAGTTCTCCAGGAGAGGCGCAGTCCGCGAGGTCAGAAGGGAGAGTACATCTTCAAGAAAGGGATCGTCGCCGTTGTTCATCGGTGTCCCATCTATGAAAAGTTTGCGGATGCGAGGCATTTGTTCCAGGGTTCGAAGAACAAGTTGTTTGTAACGGGGATCGTCCGAATAGAGCGTGCCGATGTCAACAGTGATGGGAAGGGGGTAGGATCGCTCAAGCGCCTGTTCTACTCGGTGGATGTTTACACGAGGGCTGATTGCGATGTAAGTCCAAAGCGATTTCATCTGTAGAGCAACGTGGCGCCAGTGCTTGCACACTTGACTGACGTTTGTCACCAGAGTCAGGTGCTGACTGCCCATGAGTGGGATGTACGAGAATATTTCCTGGAATATTTCGACCGGAAAGACGGACGCTTGAAGACCAGTGACTCGGGGAGGGGAAATGTCGAGGAGTCCCTGCCAACGTTCGTCAACGCTGTCGAGATCAGTGGCGTCTGTCGAGGCCCTGGGGAGCAAGAGTCTCGGAGAAGCCATATTGGGGTTCTGACAGAAGCGTACTTAGTGTGCTGCGTCTCTTAGGGTCGCGGAAAAAAATCACCAAAAGCGCGAGCTGATCGAAGTTTGGTCTAGGTATTGAAGCTTCCCATTCATCAGAATGTAGCACTGACTCGAGCAAGACAACGGTGAGAGAGAAAACGTCTGGAAGGAGTGTCGTGGTGAACTTCGGGGACCGTCAGTCGACTGGGATGTTGAGGATGACGGAGATGAAGAGAGAGCCAGGCAGACCGTGACCGCCGCGACGCGTCCTGTCACTTCACGGTCACTCTGTCACGTCACGCGTCACTCTGGAAGTGAGCAAACGAACGGCAACCCTCCAGTCCTCGCCATTGAGACATTACTAGACAAGCAAATCGAGTTTGGTGATGTAGATATCCATGAAAAAGACCCACCTTTGACTGCTGAGACATACGATCTCCTTGGCGGCAACGCGATGCACTGGACGCGCGTCACCGGCTCTCCGTTCATCGTTAGTACGGTCTGAATAAATAGATCAGAGGCAAACAACATCGATGAGACAGGGAACTCGTGAATTGACGTTTCAAGCTCTGAGGTAGTTCTCCCGCCGCGAACAGACGCAGACAGTCTTACTTCGACTTTCCTGGTCCGCAGCTGGACCTAAGACTGAAGGCGCGACAAGTCAAACATAAACAGTCCCAGTGGCTAATTTTCAATACATACAGGAAAGGGTGTCGTGCTCTTGCTCACGGCGCGCACAAAGTCGCATGGTAGATCATGAGCGTTTGACAGAAGATTATGACTTCACATGCAGCCGTGGGGGCGCGCCCACATCGCCATAGGTCCGTGAGTAGTATGACAGAGCATAACGGTATATGATATCTATGAACTACATTAGTATTGATCAACTGCGTGCTTTGCTACGACTGGCACTTACGGGCATGTCAACAGTCTGTATCCATCAAGTCTGCGTGACGCCTGCGCCGATACGGACTACCACCATCCAACTTGCCATCCCATTCGACAGCGTCCCGTCCAATAAGAGCTCGAAGCGACGAGATCATATCCGCCGACAAATTGCAGGCTTGAATGGACAGATGCGATATCGGATGGCCAGAGGCGGCCCGGGAGCGAAGCGCTCTCGACAACAACTCAATGAATGGTAAGTTGTCTGAAGGAATGGGAGACTCCCCCCGTCATCGAGTTGGATACGCATGTATGGATAATAATCCGGGCCAGCAGGCCGCTCGTCAACCTGATCCTCGAGAGTGAGGTCTGTGATGCATAGCGTATCCAGGCGAGGAAAGACGGGGATGTCGGTCTGGTTCAGCGCCATGACCACGCCGTGCGCAGCTATCCCATTCGCAATGATGCGCGATACCTTGGGGTCGTGTAAGGCGATGTCCACCCAGTCCTGGAGGAGGCGGAGTCGTTTGCCTGTGACATTGAGCGTCTCGTAAGAGTCGGTGGCTGGCATGAAGGACAGAATGCGAGGAATCATTCGCCGTTCGTCGCCAAACTGGTGACTCCACGTCATGGACAAAATCATACTTGATGGCAGCGATGGAGGGTCATCGTCCTCGTTTTCCGTCGCCTGCACGGAGGTCGGATTGTGAAGAGTCAGTGTGTTGTCGTCACCCCATGGCTTTGACGGACCGATAGTCAGATCTCGAAATACCAGTCCTGCTTCCAAAGCATCGCCGATTTGTCCCGCGTATACAGCAGCCATGCTTTCCATGGCAGTGTTGAATGTCGACTCGATAAGGTCACCTCCAAAGACCCGCAGGCTGAGATCGGCATCACATGGGACATCTAGGAACCCCATGAATCTGACGATACTGTCCACGGAGCGACCCGCGAGCTCCAGGCTCTGCAAATTCGGGAGAGCCACGGGAGGGGGTAGAAAGGTGTCGATCTCTGCGAGGGCCGGCGCCTCCAATTTCATGACCTCCAGAGAAGGAAGCTTGTCGAGGAGGTCTAAGATATCGACCATCTCCATCTCGCTCAAGTAGAGGTGGGTAAGAGGAGCTCGGAGGAGTAATGAGTGCGTATAGCAGGCAAACATGCGGACTGTACGAAGCTTTGGGGGAACTTGTCCCAGGAACAAGGACGCTTCCGGCAGGTCGGTGAAGTAGGATGCTTGGAAGCTCTCGAGGAGGGGTGCAGGATGTGATTCCAACACCGCAGTGACTTCATCAAGGAATTCCTCGTATTCGTGGAGGCCCGCACCGTTTATGAACAAGTCCCGTGCGCGGGAAATGTGGCCCAAGGCGTGAAGGACTATCTTTCGATATTCGTCCTTGTCCGAAGCAATGACTTCAATGTGGAGGACAATTGGGAGGGGATGGGAACGCTCCAGGGCCAGCCTGACCCGTTGAGTGTAGTTCCGAGGATCCACCACGATGAAGGTCCAAAGTTCTTTCATCTCCAATGCGAGACGTCGCCAGTGGCGACACACTTGACTGACCGCCGTCGAAAAATGCAACATGAGCGAGTCGGGAACCAGCAGAGGGATATATGAAAAGATTTCTTGATATATCTCGATCGGAGTCCTATAAGCGGCAGGCTCGAGCTCGCGACCTGTTCTCGTCGTTGCAGCCAGCTGTGGGCTGTCGTGGGTAACGTCCATCGCGTGGGCGCACTTGAGACGCCCTTCAGCTTCTTCCATGGTTCCACGCGTGGACAGCTGAGATGTCTGCTATCCCAGCGCACTCCGTCGTAGTTCTGTCGGTAATAGGTATCCAAGGGAGGAAAAGGGCTCCGTCGCGTGAGTTCAATTCCCAGAGAGCGGCAGGAAGATCTCCACTCACGGTCTCACACAAATCTGGATTTCAGATTTTAAGGCTCGTCGACGAACAGACGCCAACCAGGTTCAACAGATATCAAAGCCAGGAGCAAAGGAACGTGTAGGGCGGGGACAGGAAATGGTCAAGAAATTGGGAGAAAATCGACCGAAAATAAAGTGCAACGTATGCGATTGCCTTTCCGGGCCTCGGGCGCTTGTCTTCGCGTCGCCAGCATTTCAGAGCCATACATTTGCTCGACATCTTCACTTCACTTCCTCGCCTGCAGCCAGGCTCTCCGACTCTCTTTAACTCTTTGAATGCCTCCAAGGCAAGCAGCTCATCGACGAAAGCGCCGTAACGCAAGCCCGAACGCGCAAGCGGACCCCAGCTCGATGCCCAGAGCGAACGGACACCCAGCCCTCTCGACATCGCTGGATTCCATACATATCTCGCCTCGCACCCCGCGCACGCCCAGGCCTCTGCGCGGGGATGGGGAGGTTGACGTCGACGGTGAAACGGAGGAGGTGGAAATGAGTTTGCTCGATGAAGAGGAGCGGAGGCGTGCGGCGACGGGCGAGGACGACGAGGCGGCCGTCGGGGCAGGTGCAAAGGTCAAGGCGCCGTTGTCTGCGGACGACAAAAAGGCTATGGCTTTGCTGTGTATTCTTTGTGCGTAACGAACGTTGTCTGAAGCCTTTTCCTGCTACGCTGACTCGAAAGGAAAGATCTCATTCAAGGTGTTCCAGTGCGTATATCGAACTACATGTCAACGTTGAACTGACTTTTCTCTAGATTGGTCTTGCATTAGGTGTGTCATGACTCTTACTCCTTGGTCTGGTGCTGATTTGACTTTGGCAGGCTCCGTTCCTTTCCTTCTTCGGGAGCACTTGTCGTACTCCCAGCTTGCCGTGTTCGCTCTCTCCAGTTATCCCTACTCCCTCAAGCTCCTTTGGTCTCCCATCGTCGACTCTGTGTTTCTTCCTTCCCTCGGTCGGCGCAAATCATGGATTATACCAATGCAAACGATCATTGGCACGCTCATGCTCTCCATATCCTTCCGTGTAGAGGACCTGATGAACAACGTTCGTAGGCTCCGTTCAGCACTCATGTTGCCACTGACTCGCTGACGGACAGGCCCCTGACCATGTTTTCGCGCTGACATTCGTTTTTACCTCCCTCGTCATGATCGCCGCCACGCAAGGTGAGCGCCAAGCTAGGATATACTTCTTCTCAGTTCTAATTCAAGGCTATCAGACATTGCCGTCGACGGTGCGTCCTGGTTTACTCTTTTCTTTCGTCAGTGCTGATGATTTGTGCAGGTTGGGCCCTCACGCTTCTTTCACAAGAAAATCTTGGCTATGCGTCGACATGTCAAACCATTGGCCTGAACACTGGCTACTTTGCATCTTTCACCGTCTTCCTCGCTCTTAACAGTGAAGCATTTTGGTACGCCGGTCTCGCGTTTCATCACGACGCCTGACTACATGTCTCGACAGCGCGAGATGGGGTCTTCCTCGCCTGCTTCTCGGGACGTACATGCAGTTCTGGAGTGTGATCTGCTTCTGCGTCACCATCTGGCTCACGTTCTTCCAGAAAGAGGTGAATAGCTCTCCAATCTAGTGTCCACGAGTCTCATCTCCTTTAAGCGTAAAGAAGCCCTGAATGAAGAAGACATGAGCATCGTCGGCGTCTACAAGACGATCTGGAGTATCATGAAGCTCAAGCGTGCGTACCACTACCTCCTTGGGCGTCTCTCTTTCTTACACATCGTCGAAACAGACGTCCAATCCCTCCTTCTCATGCACCTTCTTGCTAAGGTCGGGTTCGCCGCCAACGAAGCGGCCACCTCCCTGAAGATGGTCGAAAAGGGGCTGGGAAAAGAAGATCTTGCGGGAGCCGTGCTCATCGACTTCCCGTTCCAGATCGTGGGTGGATGGCTCGCGGCGCGCTGGTCGCGCGGAGATCGGCCGCTACGCCCGTGGTTGCTGGCTTTCTGGCCACGACTTGTATATGGGCTGGTGGCAACGGCTGTGGTATGGCGCTTCCCGAAGCCACCCATTACGACTGCGTTCTTTGTCTTCTTGGTCGTACAGACTGTGCTGGGATCATTCGCTTCGTGAGTGTTTGGTTGGATTTGCGAAATTGAGGGATTTGGCTGACAATCGCAAATTTTCACCAGGACGATTCAATTCGTTGGGATCTCAGCTTTTCATACCAAGATATCTGATCCATTGATCGGTGGAACGTACATGACGGCAAGTTGTGCTCATCACCGGTCGGCTGCACGGGCTGATTCCATTTCATCAGTTGCTGAACACCTTCACTAATCTTGGAGGGACGTGGCCGAAGTTTTTCGTTCTGAAGGGTAAGCTAAACTTTATTCATCACTCACTCGTACATCTCTGATTCCTGTCTAGGCGTTGACTTCTTTACCATCGCAACCTGTGAAGTTCAAGAAGCAGGGACTACTCTGAACGTCAAAGGTGTGGCCCCTTATTGCCGCATGGAGACGAATATTGCTGACCTTAGCCCATAGCTGCTGAGTGCGTTTCGGAATTGGGAAAAGCACACTGCAAAGAGATTGGCGGACAGTGTAACACCGAGCGGGATGGCTACTATATCGTCTCCGCCGTTTGCATGACGCTGGGCGTCATATTCCTCGTGGGCTTTATCATGCCCACAGCGCGCAAACTACAAGGTCGGTCTACATGTTTTGCCATTCGTTACAGCATATGCCGATCCTCGTCTCTTGCAGCGCTGCCTCTCAGCAAGTGGCGAATTCACTCGTGAGGGTGCGTGTCAAGATTGACAGAGAATGGGACTGCGATACGTAGAGGTCTAATTTATTTTTTCATCGGAAGTGGGATGGTGACGGTCATCGGTTTCAGCGTCAGGCTGTAGCCACTGGCAGTCGCCCTTGCAGAATGGTCAACCAGTCATATTTCTATTGTATATGCCGAGTCGATAACTGACTACTACAAAATGTATAATTCCTCTGGACCTGACCATTGCAATACTGCGCGAAAGTCGTATCTACCTCAAATCTACCTGGTCGTCGACGGCTGCGTTTATGCAGTGCCTGTTTTCGACGAGTCGGCGATGGCCCTCCGTCCAACGCTCCGGCCTCGATGCGCTTGTTTCAATTTCCCTCCATTCGTCTATCGTCATTGTACCAGAGCATGAATGCCCCCTGCGCGCCGCGCATGATTCCAATGCACCGGTGCAGGCGGTCCTCGCGCAGCTGCAAACCGTCGCTTTTCGTCGTCCATCTTTCGCCTTTCTTCCTCCAAATTACTCTTCTCCAACCTTCGCCTCTCATCTTCTAGCCTTCGCTTCTCCTCCTCCCTTTTCCGCCGCCGCTTTTCCAGCCTTGCCGGGTCGACCGCCCAAGCCCAGGCGTCCTCGACTCGCCACCGTGCCGCTGCCTCGGCCTCTCTCCGCGCCGCCGCCTGCAACCTTTCGTCCCTTGCGGGCTTGCCCCCCCAAACCCGAGGCTCTATATCCCTCTGCCTTTCTACGTCGTTGAACCGCGGCGCCCCCGACAAGGACGCAGCTGCGATGCGGCGATGCGGCGAGTCCGCCCAACGTGAGGCTCCTGCGCGGCCTGGCACTTCCTGTCGTTTCGAAGTAGCTTCTGCCAGCATCGTGCGTCGCGCCTGTGCTTCCTCGTCAGCGCGATGCACGCCGACAGCGATCCACGGCGCTAGCCCGCGGCCCCGCCTATTTTTATCGAGCCCCACCTGTGCGTTCTCGCGCCGCCGCTGCAGCTCAATGCGCACCAGGCGCACGTACTCCGCCTCGCCTTGCGCGCGCAGGAGCCGCATCTTGCAGATGTACGCGTCGACAGCGGCCCGCCGCGTCGGGCCGTCTCGCAAGTGGTGCAGCATCGCGTCACACACGCGGCGTGCCTCGGCGCGCTGCGGCTCCTGGCGATACCAGATCTGGGTGCGGAAGCGGTCGGTGCAAGCCTTGGAGAGCTGGGTGTCCTCGCGTGGCAGAGGGCGTGGAATTGCGGTTGTCATCACCGTGTGCGGTGAAGCGGATGGAAGGGCAGCAGTATTTTCGAAAAAAAAAATGCGAGCACTGAGTTGTTCAGAATCTGGGGATGCACATTTAGCTGGTCGAGTTGCAGGGTGGCGTTGTTTGTTGCTGAAGATGCGTTGTGCTCTCCAGAGGGCCCGCCTTTTATTGCGTTGAAGTATAGGCAAGGTTTGGATAGAGTTACAAGGTTTTCGAAGCCCAGGTCCATCACCGGCAGACAACGAGCCTTATGGCAGACGCAGAACGGATCCTTCTGGTAAACATGATACTGGGCAGGGTTCCGCCGCTTAATCGCACTTGGAGGGAAAACGACGAGTGCCGGACGTTGGAATCCATATCTACTAGAACGGTCAATGAAGATATGAGAGAAGAGACCCTACGCCCAGAGCGGAGCCAGAGCCTGTCGTAAATGGTGTCGCGGTTGTCGTATGTACGACCGATCTGTGAGTCAGCGTCAGCGGACGGTCCCGACGACATGCGCTTCTCGAAGATAAATATGCGGAGTAGGAAGACCCTCTGCAACTGGACTTCAAGACACTCTCGAAAAATGATAAAAGCTACATATGGACGAGACTGCCACAGGGTGGCAGTGTGAGACAACAGGAGTTGGACGTGAGGCGCCCCTCAAGCGTAGCTGTGTACTTATTCGACAGCTCAGCGGCAACTCAGCGGATATTCGGAAAATCGTACCTGCTCGTTGCACGCCCGTGCAGCCCCTGCTTTCATGTCAATCTAGACTATTACCTAGTATGACCCCCTCATATGGTGTAGGGTCACGAAGGATAGCACTAACTTGAAGGCTAGCCATCAGCAAAAGTGCCAAATCGCTATATTGGAATGCGACCAATGCGGAATCTCGTTATGGCTTGTTTGGGTATACGAGAGTATATATAGGTTTATTAAGTGCCGCGGCATCCTGCAGACCGTAATCGGTCGATGCGAAACTTCGAAACGCCGGCGGCGTCCGATCCGAAATTGCGTCCGGGTTCGACAACCCGTTGCGGCCGGAATGGGACTGCTCGCATACCGTTCCATGGGGTAAACCCATGTCGAATACCATTATAATCCCTTACAAGCTCACTCGTCTGCGCGCGACAGGCGGTACCATCGGCCATCTCAACCATCGCTCAACTATTTTCCGTCCTTCCCGCCTTGTTCCCGCCCCGCATTTTCCGGCAACGCCCCCAAAGCCTTGTTCCGTGAGCAGATATGCTGAGCACCGGCCGTGGGATGAGGGCGCCGCCACTACGAGATATCGGTCGCTGCATGAATGGGCAGATTACAACATGGGTGCGCAGAGGACTCGCGATATCTGGGCGCGCG
>MU277206.1:0-88432 GCA_022160305.1 Artomyces pyxidatus | reverse complement strand
GGGTCTAGTCTGTACAAGCCCTTGCGAGGTATCCGAGGATTTCAGGGTATATAAGGGTTTATAATGCCTTGCAAGCATTTTGCAGTTTTGCTGATGGCTGCTGCACACCGACCCGCAGGCGCTACCGCGGGCCATGTAGCGGCTTGCCACCCAAAAAGGGAAAGTATTCGGCGGTTTGCCGGCAGTTCGTCCAACTGGACGATGACTCTACGTAACAGCGTCTACATCTCAAACCGCGACGTCGACGGAAGACGACGGTACCAGCCTGAGTCACCGCCGCTATCTGCAAGACAATCAAGCTGAACTTATGGGACTCGAGAAGTGTATCATAGCGTCCTCACGTACAACCATCTCTGTCTGACGCACCCCTCAAATAGACCTCCAACGAGTACTTCATTATGCTGCTTCTCCGAAAGGTCGGGGACGCCGCAAACGTCCTCACTCGGGTCATTTAAGAGTGCTTGGACAAAAATCGAGACAGTCCTTGCGCTTTCTTTCATTTCGTCTTGGATTTTCTGCTATTCCTCCTCTTCGAACGCACCGAGTTTGACGCTCATTTCTCTGCATATATAGCTGTTGGATTATCGTACTGCCAACCATGGCCGTCAGACTCCTGATTTCGGGACGACCTCGTCGGCGTGGTCCACTGCGTCAAGAAGATTCTTGCCTGCTATGGCTTACCGTATATCGCCCGCTGGAGCACGTGGCTTCCCTGAACAACACGTCGCATCGTTCCGGCAGTGACATGTTACTCGATCGGGATATGAGGCACTTTCCTGTCGAACGCGAATTGATTGCTCCAGCCTACATGAGACGGATTTCCCTATCTTCACCTGGCCCTGCCGCATTGACCTCTCTCCGTGTCCCCACCGTCGCCTGTGGCTCCCTGTCCTCTCCCTCAGGGCTCTCATTCAACAACCCCGCCCCCGCCTCCTGCGTCGCGGCTTCTTTATGCCACGCTATCGCGGATAATTGCCGAGCTGCATCACGAAGTCTACCCGACCTACGGCTTGGGGGAGACTGAGCGCTTCCGATGGTCCCCCGGCCACTACTATTTCCTCCAGAGGCCGGCCAGCGTCCGTTCAGCCTCTTCCCGCGCTTGCGTCTGTGCGCCTCCCAACAGTCTTGCGACACGCCGTCTATGGGCTGCCTCGTCCATCTGGCGCCCAGCGACGGCGATCCATGGCACCGTCTCCTCCCTCCTCCTCACGCCCTCCTCCGTCCGCCGCGTCTGCCGCCCCGCCCGCGCTCTCTCTAAGCGCTGCTCGCGGCCCCTTTGCAGCTCTTTGAACACAGCGCGGGCGTACTCTGCCTCGCCCTGCGCGTGCAGACGCCGCGTCGTGCGCTCGTACGCCTCGAAGGCGGCCCAGCGCGTCGCGTCGTCCTGGGCGAGGCGCAGCACTGCGTCGTAAACGTGGACTGCCTCGGAACGCTGCGGCTCCCGCGCAGCCAGATCTCTGTGCGAATGCGCTCGGTGCACGCATCGGAGAGTTGGATGCACTCGCGTGCTGGGGGACATGGGGGTGTGGCCGTCGTCGCCGTGTGCCTCACGTTATATGGGGGGTCAGAGATGTTATGGCAGCGGGTGTGACGACGAGTATCGGGGCTCCCAGAGAAACGATGGCCGTGCATCCGTGAGGTCGCGCTGGGGTGTCAGCAGCAGTGGTCCTGAGCCTGAGGCCTGAGGGTCCGCACATTATTGCGATTATAAGGTATGGTGACATTGTATGGCGTTAGAAGGGCTTCGAAGCACCTTCTATCACCTGAAAACAACGAATCTCATGGAAGACGCGGACATTCGGACGATTCTGGTAGTGGATAGGATAGGATTACGGCTCCAATAGTTTTGCGGGCGCGCTCAGTGGGAAAGACAATGACGCGTGACACATATTGAACGGGCAACTCAGCAAGAAATATTTGCGAAAATTCACGGAAAAATTGTGCATTATGAAAGGACTCGTCTGCATATATCAAGACAGCACTGTGTTTTATGACCCCATGGTATTAGTGCAGTCATGGAGGCACAGGCAGGACACTGCGGGAGACCAGCTGCATGGCGCTGATCTCGGCCTGTCGTCGTCCCTAAACGGAAGGTAATCGGCGGCCTGTTTGTCGTTGTCGAAATCCGGACATGCCGGACACGGCAGCCGCGGGCCCGCCGCAGGATCCAGCTGGATGACAGCGGCCATTACATAATTTCTTCGACGATGCTGGCAACATCGTGGAACCCAAGCAGTACACCACAGCACCCTCGGATTCCCTTTGTCTGATGCATCCTTGAATACGGCGTCTAATATCTCCCTGTACATCTATGTGACCAAGCAGCGCGCGCGCGCATCACTGGCACCCGTTATATTTAACTTGTGAGTCCTCGGTTTCAGTCACGGCCTCAGGCTACATCCTTGCGGGACGGTCAAGCAGTCATTGTTTACAAGCTGAGACGATGACTGACTATTAGACAATATATGAGTCCTTCAAAGCGACACGTAAAACTGCATGGAAGGAACGTTCGCCTTGTCGGCGACCGCGTGGAGCCAGCCCTCGACGACTCTGCTTGGGTCCTCCACCCGGCACACCGCCATCGGCCTCCCCGTTCCAAGCACCCTGCGCTTTGCCCTCTTCAAAATCGTCCCCGAGAATAGCCTCTTGCGTGCCACGCATGTTCCCATTGCGTTGATGCAGGCGTTCCTCCTGCTGCCGCAACGCCGCTTCGCGCTTGAGAAGCTTTATACGTCTGGCCGTCGCCATAGTGCGCTTTTTACACTCCTCTTCTTCTCGGTTGAGCCTCTCGTCCTCCTGACTTTCCTGTAGCGCCCTTGCTTGCTCTTCCTGCAACTGGAGCCTTCGCTGTTCCTGGAGCTGCCTGTCTTCCTCTTCTTTCCGACGCCTCTCCTCTTCCTCGCCTCTCCGTCTCTCTTCCTCAAGTCGTCTCTGCCTCTCCTCCCCCTCCAATCGTCGCCTCTCCTCCTCCAATCTGCGATTCTCCGCCTCCTCCATCCTCCGCCGGTCCTCTAGGATTGCAGCCTGAATCGCACGCTCGTTCGCTTCCTCTTCCCGCCGCACCTCTACCTCCCTCCGTGCCGCCGCCGCCTGCAGCCCTCTGATGTTTTCCCGCAGTCCACGAGCCTCCAGCTCTCTCTGTCTTGCTACCTCTCTGAGCCTCGCCACCTCCGCCAGTGGCTCAGCTATATTGGGACGATCGCCCGATTCGCGGCTCTTGGACCACCCAGCGCTTCCTGCCTTCTTGGGGCTACCGGATTCTGCAGCGCAGTGGCGGCCAGCCCATCCGCCCGCGCCCGCGCCTGTCCGTCTCTGAGCACCATCGCAGCGTACCCCCGCCGGGCCTCCTCGTCCGCGAGGCGCTGGGCAGCTCTATCCGCAGCCAAACGCTCGCGATCGAGTCTCTGCTGGCGGCGGCGGTGCAGCTCCATGCTCGCCTGGCGCGCGAACTCGGCCTCCGTCTCTGCATGCAGCCGCTGCAGAGTGGCCTGGTACGCTGACTCGGCGGCCCAGTACCATGTGCCCTGAGCCGTCGCATCGCGCACGCGGCGCGCGTCGTCGATCTGCGGTTTCTGGCGCAACAGGATCTGGTCCTGGAGGTTCTTGATGAACGCGTGGGACAGCTGGATGTCGTCGCTTGGTGGGGGATGTGGGACTGTGGTCGCCATCGTTATGTGTTGTAGAGGTTCTGGAAGTAGTTTTGAAGGTAAGTATTGTGTTTTCAGTGGAATGAGGGCTACCCACTTTTGAGATGGAGGTGAAAGATGGTGTTCTGGGTCGTTGGAGGTGCTCCTGCCGCATCTTTCTGCGCTGGAGATATAGGCCTGGCATTGAATAGCGTTACAAGGTTTTCGAAGTACGTTCCCTGACCAGTGGATGGCAAGTCTCTTGGAAGGTGCAGAAACCGGTGCAGACATAGGAACCAGGGCATACTCGGACTGAAAATGACCGGATGGCTCTGGTAAATGGGGTAGCGGAGAAGGAAGATATCGCCGCGCGTTGTAAAACTGCAACGAAGTCTAGTTAACAGTGTCGAGATACGAGAACAGGGACTTCCACACACGATGAACACGGACTCGGAGGAGCCATAAACTTTGGGCGATCCGGATCGCGGTACGACCGGTAGGATCATACCGCCAACAGACTTCTCGAAGTCGAACAACCTTAACTGTGAACCGGATGCGAGAATATATTGGACTCCAAGGCGCTCTGAGAAGATGTCCGAGAGGCTAGAGCTACTTGGGGATTCAAGGGCTGCGGCCGAGCGGCACTGTTCCAGCGAGACAGTCGAATAGATCCGACCCTGTGGCTGAACGTGCTCGACAGCTCAGCGGCAGGCAAGCGGCGGAGGTGAGCTCATGAACCATATACGCAGCGGTCCCTGCCATCACCTGAGCAAAAAGGCAGCCGGCATTCTCCTGGCCGGGTTAGAACCCGGGGCCGACTGCCGGCAGACGCAGCCTCCGCCAAAGTCTAGCTGGATTTCGCTTGACTTGGGCGACAGCGTCTACAAGCCACCTTTACAAGCACAAGGTCGGGGCTGTTCTCAGGCGCTGCGGTCTGTGCACCCAAGACAATAAAGCCGATCCTGGAACCCAAGCAGTGCGTCCTAACATCCTGATATGTCCTCTGTCTTACGCACACACCCTATGACGCCTTCTCGGAAAGATCGAGGATGTCGCAGACGACTCGTTCGGATGGTCAATAGAGAAGTGGAAGGGTAGTTGACAGCGCAGGCGCTGTCTCTGTCAACCGCCTGAACCTTCGGGGGACGACGGTTGGTTCTCAGTGCGTGGTTGGAGCGTGACATTTGGTCGGCGGTCATCGAGCAAAGACTCGTAGCTCAACAGCTCAGCGTTCCATCCTAAGGTCTCAGGACCGTCGACAGGTACTGGGATGCACATGGTTGCGAGTCTCGCACGAACTATATTTTCCAGACTCAACGAACGTTCATCGAGAAGATAAGTGAACGTTACAAAAATGCATAATTCTAACATAATTCCCTTCATCACGACCTGAATTGAAATCTCGCGTAAGTCATGTCTTTCAGTCGTCTGCAACTGCGTGGATCCGGCGCTGGCCTTCGACAATTCTGTGGCGGTCTTCAAGCAAGCGCTCCTTTTCGGTGCGCTCCAGCACGTCTCGCCTGCCCTCGAAGTCCCTCCTCAAAAATTCTTCCCTCCGGGTGTTCTCTTCTTCCCTGCGCCTGGACTCTTCATCCCTTAGCATTGACTCTTGCTTGCCACGCACGACCTCCTCCAGCATCGTCCGCACGTTCTCTTCGCGCAAGCGCAGTAGCTCCTCGTGCGCGGAGAGGTCCTCGCTCTGGCTCGTCCCTGAGCGGCCTGAGCTCATAGCAGGCGCTGCCATGATCACCTCTTCCTCCTCCTTCTTCCGCAGGGCCTCCTCCCGCTGCCTCAGGCGCTCCTCCCACTGTTGCAGAGCTTCTTCGCGCTCGAGTAGCTCTTCCTCGCTTCGGCTCGTCCCCTGGCTCATCGCACGCAGGTTGCGCCGCTCGCTCAAGCTCTTTAGCTCGGCGTCCATGCGCCGAGCCTCCTCCTTGATGCGCCTGCTCTCTTCCTCAAGCTCGCGCGCGCGCTGCGCCACACGCTGTACGTTCTCCTCCATCGAGCGAAGTGAGGTATTGGAGTCTTCGTCGATGGGATCGGTGGCCTGCTCCGCACCGCGGACAGTCTGTACGTCGTCTTCCGGGCTCCAAAGCCTCTTTTGCTCCTCCCTTCGCCGAGCTTCCTCTAATATTCGCGTCTCCTGCTCCAACCTTCGCGCCTCAACTTCTTCCAACTTCCGCTTCTCTTCTTCGAGCTTTCGCCTCTCAACCTCTTTCAACCTCCGCCTCTCGACCTTTTCTAACTTCCGCCTTTCTTCCTCTCGTCTTCGTCTCTCTTCCTCCACTCTCTGCGCCTCGATCGCCCTCGCCCTCGCTTCCTCCTGCTGTTTACGACGCGCCTCAGCCTCCCTCCGCGCCGCGGCCTCTCGCTTCTCTCTGAGCTCCTTCTCCTTCGCAGCGAGGGTCTCGCGCAGCGTACGCGCCTGCGCCTCCTGTTTTCTCACGGACTCGGTCAGCCGCGCCACCTCCTCCGCCACCAGCTCGGTTGAGGTGCGAGGTCGGGTGGATCCCGCCCGGCTGGCGACTATTGGGCGGGGTACTGCTTGAGGCCGCCTGGCGGCTGCCTCCTGCCTGGCGGCATCTTCCCTCCGCTCGGCAGCAGCTGCCTCCGCCCGCTGCGCTTCCTCGCGTGCGCGCGCCTCCTCGTTCAGTCGAGCCGCGCGGCGTCTCGCGGCCTCTGCGTCAATCTGGCGCGCGGCATCCTCCCTCCACGGCGGGGGCTCGTCCCGTGTCGTCTTCCTCTCCTCCCTCCTCCGCGCCTCGTCCGCCCGCTTGCGCTCCTCGCGCTCCTCGCGGCGGCGGCGCAGCTCCTCGAGCGTCAGGCGCGCGAACTCCTCCTGGCGCTGGTCGCGCAGGTTCTGCATCGTCTGCTCGTACGTCTCGACGACGTCGCGGCGCGTCGCGAGGTCCTGGGGCACGTGCAGCCCCGCGTCGAGCACGCGGCGTGCCTCGGCGGCCTGCGGCTCCTGGCGCCGCTGAATTTCAGTGCGGAGGCGCGCGGTCCACGCGTCGGAGAGCTGGATGTCCTCTGAGTCGGATATCGAGGAGAATGTGTCCGTCATCGGGTCACGCCACACTGTGTAGTGTTCGCTTGGGGTGTCAGTGGGAGTCTGGGTACGACTGTGAGCCTACGCGCTGGTAAAGGGATATGGGCCACTAACTTGATAGTGATAGTGTGAAGCTGCTGGAGGGCTTTGTGGGTCACTGTGGGTGCAGCGAGCGGGGGATGCGTGCGTCACTGCGCGGAAGATATGGGCCTAGTTTTGAATAGCGCTACACGGTTTTCGAAGCGCTTTCTGTCAGGTGATAGGCCTCATGGCAGGCACCTGTGCAGGCGCAGAGGGACTGTCCGACTCTGGGGCATGGAAGGCTGAGCAGGGCTGCCGGGGCGCCACCCGCAGTCGCAGAATGACCCGAGTCTATTCAAGTGTGGGAGCCGGGAGAGCGCAGGGTCCTGTAGTAGGCAATCTTGAGTGGGCGATTAGGAGCGAGGACGGATGAAGCAAGCGGTCGAAATCCGGATACAGGGAATCTGCTTACCTGCGACGTGTATGAGTTCAAACTGTAATGTCAGAGATGGCTTACACGTCTCGTATGCGCTAATTTGGACTTGAACGCGTTGCTCGGGGTTCATCCAAAAGACGAAGGTGTGGGGACGGGATAAAGCACATTTTGCGAGTTCGACCGATACTCGGACACGCTGAGTCAGCGCGACTGTCTCGAGATCTTGAGTAGCTCATGATTGCGAGGAAGAGTAGAATGATAAAGTTGGTATAGATGATACCTTCCGGTGGCTCTCGCGAACGTCAACGCTTCATTTTGAGCTGTGTAGTACATACTCCTCTACCACTAGGTCACACCCGGGCATTCTTCTATGAGTTGTAAGAGTCCTGAGAGTGGACAGATTTGGAAGATGTGTTCAGCGTCGAGGCTGGACTAGAACCCTCCGAACTCCCGGCTGCAGACGGCCGCCACCTGGTCTGTGGCACCAGTAGCCAAGACGCGCTGAGCAGGATCACTCATCATGGAGTGCCCAGAATCTGTCGTGCGCGAGGGGTTCGATTCTTCTTTTGGGGGCGGGAGGGGGAGCCCGGGCATGATTTCGTTGATAGATCGTCGATATGTTCCCCACGGTGTTATTGTGACGAACATCTGGGAAGAAGCATCGACATCGAGGCTGTAGCCATCTGGAAGAAAAGTGCTGAAGCCCCGGATGAGAGAAGAGTGGTCATGGAAGAGTTGGAAGACGCGCTCGATGACACCGGGCACGTCGATGCTGCCACAGATGTTAACCCGCAGCAGACGGAAAACGGGGGTGAACTCACACTTTGCACCTGAAATCCTTCAAAGTAACCAGAAAGGCGTGGTATAAATCCGGTCGCGTGTAAAGCTGGGTTTTTACCTTGTCGAGGTGTTCGCAAAGCCGGCCGCTCAAAGGGTCCTGGAGATCGGGACGCTATCCCTCGCTAGGATTGTGCTCATGTGCTCTAGCGGCGAATGATCCAACGACAGGCGGTTGTGTTTGCAACTGGTCGAGCGAGCGCTCGTCGCCGTCAAAGTCGTCACGATCGGAGATCCGGCACGGGCCGGTCTGGCGTCCGATCGGATCCGAGCGGCCGCGCCTTTGCTTCGAACGTCGTCCGTGCACGAGCGGATACTACGTTGTGCTCACTGGTCTCCTCGACTTCAAGAACAGACCCCGTGGTCATGACGGGCTTGGTGATTAACCGAGGATTTCGGCAGCCCGACTCGGAGTCCGGAGGACAACAAGGTACGAGATTTGACATTCAATCGTTGCAGAGAGACATGAGACGAGACATACAATTCGATACTGCAAGAGTCTCGAAGATAGCGTCATGCAATGTACGTTGTGTTCATCCGATCACGGACGAACAGCCGCCCAACTCTACAAGCGGCCCGTGACTCGCAAACTTGACATCTGTGCCTTGCGCCCAGTGTCGTTCAGAACGGCTGTGCGCGTTCACCTTAATGAATGGCCGAGAGCAAACACCGGACTCACTGTTGTGGTTCCTGAACACTGTTGGGCTTCTGGGGCGACTGGCTCTTATTTGGGACGACGAGTTCAAATGGCCAGCCATACTCGGAGGTCGTCGATTTCCACGGTATGGACATATTGGCTCAGGCTCGCTTTAGATACCGGTGATGGATCTTTCCGTACAACCAGCGCCTCGCTCGCCACCACGACGATGAAGCGCCGAGTGGATTCGCCTAACGATGGACTGAAGACATGGAAGTTAATCGCCACCGCTCTGGATCGCTATAAATACATGGAGGTGCGCGCAGGGCGACATTCAAGCTGCTCTCAACACCATGCGTCTACGACGTAGCCACGTCTTGCTCCTGGCGACATCTTTCACTTCCGGTTCTCTTTTGCCCGACTTTCGACATCCCATCGCTCGAAGCACCGTCGCCGGGACGTGTATCGCGTCGCCCGAGACCGCGTGCACCACCCTAGTTGCACTTTGCATCGCGGAAGTGGCTTATGGACAGGTCAGATGTTTTTTCTTCCAGCCGGGCGTTACATTTCTTATACTCTCACAGATTGGCGCCAATAACATCTGGTCTGCGCCGATATGCTTCGCGGCAGCTACTTGCGCTGGTGTGAGTCAATCTACTTTCCATTGCATTCAAATAATAACAGTATGGGCAGTCTGCGCCTGTAGTGGATGCACTATGCTGTTCAGGAAGCTGTACTTCACTTCAGGGTACAACCAGCCTCGATTACAATATAGTGAGTCCTCGAGATGAATTGAAGTACTTCTTTCATCCGTTAACATTCGAATTAGGTTTACGCTCCTATGGTAGGATCGTGCGCTTACGCATCGGGAGGATGCCCTGTAACGTGGAGTACGTTCTCGGTTTTTTCTACCCTTTCGTCTTGGTAGTGCTTATTGATGCGTGTTCACCAGCTGATTACGTTAATTATTTCTACAACACCATTCAAGCTACAAACACTGGGGACTGGCCATCGTAAGTATGGTCCTCATTCCCGTTTGGATTTATTTGCAATATTCGATGAGCAGGTCAGGCGACGCTGTACTCGGCTGGTGGGCAGATATCGCGACGTGGACCGGTGTAGGTGCACCGTCCTCTGTAGAAAATCCCCACTGATTCTTTCGCAGTTCTGCACAGGTACGAATTGTGTCGATGGACAAATACCGTATACCAACTTCGATGACTGGCTGCACTATTCGTGGTCCACGATCATCACGACACCGGGAAATCCTCCCATTACAAATCCATTGAGCACCGATCGCAACAATAATACTGACGATTGGGATCCCGGCGCTAGTCCTCCGTGCTCATTTGCAGATCCATCGAATTGTCTCAAAAACAGCGCGCCACAGGAGCCACCGGATGATTCCTCCGACGCCGTGGACGTGCAGTCGAAGTTTTCTGTCCGTATGTTCACCAGCACGGCACCGTACAGTTTCAAACTCGATCTGGGAAGCTCCGTGCCCGCTGTGGAATCTCGTGATCCAGTCTCTCCCCTACCTATCGGTGTCGCATCATTTCAGGCCAAGAATATCCCACCGCCTGTGACGATTAACGGCGGAAACCCAGTGCACTTGAACATTTCTGGCTACCTACCTCCCCGCAATATTTCTGTTCCGTCCCAGCTCAGAGCCACTGCCAGCGACACTATGACGACCAATACCTCTGGGAAAAACCCCTTACACATCTTGCCAGCTGTCCGCTCCGACGTATGCAAATCCGTAGTCGACACGCCATCGCCGCTACCTACAATTACCTATTACTGCGACTATATGCCAGAAATATGCGCAGGAATCCGCGGCTCGGGCTTCTTGACCAACGACGAGGTCATTCTGACATACGACCCCTTCACCGACAATCGGCGGCGTAATTCAGTCTGCGGAACTGCAGTCAAGAAGGCATTTCAGCAGTCGGGATGCTGCGACCCCCGCAGGCATGACCCACAAGACTGGAAGGTCGATTTTTCCCTTCAATATCAACGTTCTTCCTGACACTTGTTTTCCCCACTGCGCAGGTATCTTGCGACGAGTTCCCCTTCAACTCGGTTCTCGAAGGCGGCGCCGCGAACGGCGCAGTGGTGAACGCCGTGTCCGTCCGCGAGCAGGCGTATCAGGCCGTGCTACAAGCGGCCGTCTCCAACCTGTTGAAGAAGGACGGGGATGCACGTACCGTGTGGGGCTACCCGACCAACCGCAAGAGCAAAGCAGCAGGCGAGTGCCACAAGTTCATGCTCTCGCTCAGCGGCGCGCGCCCCACCGGGGCGCCCTCGGAGGCGGTGGGCGCGATCCTTCCAGGCGGCGCGTTCATCAACAATCAGGAGACCCCCGGCGCGCTCGAGTACGTCACGCGCACGCTCGCGGGCCCGCCGTCCGCCACTCCGACGGCCGACACGCCGTACCCGACCGATGCCCAAGCGCTCCAGCCGAGCAAGAGCTACAGGACGTTCGACTGCAGGCCCTGCGCAGTCAACTGTGGCATCCCCGTTCCGTCTGGTGCGCTGCAGGCACTGCTCGAAGACCGTGCAGGGGCGTCTACGTGCACCGTGCCGAGCACGCCAACGGCGACGGCTGCTGCGCAGGCGGATGCAAACACAAACGCTGTGGCCGCGGTGGCGGCTGCAGCTGCAGCTGCAGCAGGTGCGTGGAGCGCTTCGCAACAGGATGTGATCGCTGAGCTCTTCGACCTCATCTTGTAGCCTTGAGCAGTGTGACGAGCGTGTCGGCTCCTGCTTTGGCGGCTGCTCAGGCTGCTGTCTCAGCATCCAGCGCTGTCTCCGCTGCAGCGGCCGCGCTGGTGAGTGGTTGGTGATCTCTGTGTGTTTTCCACGTCTGATCTTCCAAATAGGCGGCTGCTTCGGCGCCTGACGACATCGCGTCATCTCTCGCGTCCGCCAGTTCCGCGCTGGACACCGCTCAATCCTCCGTCGCAGCGCTCACCTCCATCTTCAATCTCGGCGTTCCTGGCGTTCCTGACCATTCTGCTGCGATCGCAAGCATTATCAGCCAAGTATGTCCCTGGTCTTCTTCCAGTCCCCCTGGCCTGAGATAGTCTCTTTGCATTCAGACGTCAATCGCGAACTCCGCTGCAGCATCCGTCGTCACGGACATGTGGAACGTCAAGCCCGCAGACGTCGGCCCCGTCCCGCAGACCGCGAACCCCGCGACAGACCCCGCAGTGAACGGGGGCGGCGGCCCCGGCGCGGCACCCGCGAAGTGCTTCGGGGCGGGGTCGATCGGGAACCTGAAAATCGGGAGCGTGCTCCTCACGGGCGCGCCGGTGGAGCTCACGGACGCGGGCAGCGCGGCGTTCTTTGGGCTGAGCATCCCGGACAAGATCTACCTCGCGGCGGTCGGCGGGTGCGCGGGCGTGTATACGTGGGCGAGCGGCGGGCCGACGCCGAGCTTCCAGGTCGACTGCGACACGGACGAGTTTGGGGCGTATTGGAATGGGGTGCGGCAGCAGTGCTACCACTTCACGGTGTCGGAGAGCGACCCGACTGTGGGGATCTACTGCGGCAATAACTTGGGGAGTATTTACAGCTGTCTTCAAGGGAACGGTATCTTCACTACTCTGACTACCGCGGTGTTTACCTGGGTCCCCGCGTAGAAGGTTGGTGTTCATCATACTCATGCGACTGTCTGTCTAGTCGTTCAATCAATCAATTGATCTATCATGTATGTCGGGATACAAGTTTGCACTTACCGGCCGTGGCGCATGTTCACCGCCAGAGGGGCAACATAAAAACGAGCAGCCGTCTGTCGTCGTCTTCCTGCGTCACCCGTGTCCGCTCGACCGTATGCACCTCGTGCTCCTCCACAATCCTGCGCTTATTGTCGAGAAGGCTTCGTTGTCAATGCGAGTTTAACTGAGACGCGCTCGTTACGACTGCTGGATCTAGCTGGAGACTGGGTCAGAGCCATCGCACACGATTCCGAGGAAGAGCATGACAGTAAAGTCAGTATAAATCGTACGATCTCCGTCAAGGGTATATTATGGACTGTAGAGTAACTTCTAAGACTGGGTCACATCCGGAAATTCTTCCTTGACTTGTAAGAGTCCTGACGTCGACACCGGACTAGAACCCCTCCGGCTCCAGGGTGCAGAGGGCCGCCCACTGGTCAGCATTTGGCCTGTGGAGCCGGCTAAGACGCTTTGAGCAGGCTCTTTCATTACGAAGTGTATGGGGGTCTCCAGTGGTCGAACGCCATACGCACCATCCGTGGAGCCATGTGCCGTGTTCACGAATGTGTTCTTGACAAACTGTCCTGGATGTGCAACACCGTCATATACATTCGCAGTAGGCGCAGACGAGGGTAATGGTTGTGGTTCGGTGAGGTTGGTTATTTCCTGCGGTTTGGTCCACGCCACCACCAAAGACATACAACACTTCCCGGCACCCGATTCCTGTAGGTCGATGTACTGCGAGGTCGAATCATCATTCAGATCCTGGGACTTGAAGAACACCCTGTGGACGAGAAAGCTGGCCAGAGTCGGTGTCATGTGCACGAAGTGAGGAAGATAGGAGTATACGTCCAGGGTCGGCTCGTTACTTGACGATATGATCTTCGTCAAGACCCGGGAATACGATTTTGGGGCATGGCGCTCGTCGATGGCGATCGCGGGCGAACCGATGATCTCGATAAGGCGGCTGACAGTCGAGATGATTTCGGCTCTGCGTTTCACCGAGAGCAATGCCGTGTATTTGTGATGTAGCAGCTGACGAGGGAGTAATAAGATGTGTGCAAATGGACCCGGTGCGTTCTCTGGCATACCGTGAGCAGACAAATCGAAGCGAAGGTGACAAACGCAAAGCAACCTGAACCCGTGACTATTCAGCACAACAGCTGGACGATCACTTTGACAGCAGACATACAGTCTGGTGCGAATCACATGTAACCTGTGGGGACGAGAGAATCGACGAAGAAAGTGATCAGGGACAATGCTGATTTAAGGCTCTGCAAGAACAACACCTCCTATGAGTACTAGCCATCTTAGTTACATCCCAGAGACAATCATACCCTGTTGACGAAGGGTTCGTCTTCTGCTTTCATGCCGCGCTGGAACACCTTCGTCAGCACGGATGAAAACATGAGCAGTCTAGAGTAGTCGATGTACTGCAAATTTCCGATGAACACCAATAAGCCGCAGTATGAAGAAGTCAAGAGACCTACAAGACTAACAATTTGCAGAGGAGAGACGACGCGTCTGGAATATTAATATTGATGTATCAGTGGTTTAGCATTCATATACGCAGAAGTACGAATGAATTTGATCGGAGGCAGTGGCCAATTTCTCTGCCCACTCGTCTTGATAGCGTCGCAGCCTGTCCTTGTACATCGCGACAGCTAGGACGGTTAGCTGAAGCACCGATAAGCTGATCTGCGCTTCCTCATGAAAGATCGTATTTCGCACCTGACTAGGGCTAGACGAAGGGTCAAACGTCGAGAACAGGAAGAGGTGGAATTTGGAGAGGATCTGCATCAACGAAGAGTACGCTACGAGATGAATGTCGAACTGATTTCGATCAGCGCGGACATCGCACTTTGAAGACAACATAGCTCACAGGAGAGTGTATTTCGACTTGTAGCACCAATGAATAGAGTCTTGCACAATACTGGGAGAAAAGAGTCATGGTGAATCGAGAAGATCAATTCAGGTAACAACTCACCAGCTGTCCACTGCCGACGATCCAAATTGAGCGGCTGTAGATCCGCCAAAATTGAAACAGATTAGCGACAGCCTCATCCTGTTGAGCATCCCGCGCTCCTCGTGTTCACATTGCGGCTTCTTGGACGCGTACTGCCGTAAATTGATATCCGTAGCAATTCTAAAAGGAGACAAAACTTTAGCATCGTTCGCGTAGCGAGCGCGATATACGATGAAGCGGGGTCTTCTTCCAATTGGCACTGAGCAGGAGCCCCATATATTCCCATCAGGACGTACACCTGACAAAGCTCAACAGACTTGTGATCTTGGAGGAATGCTTCTGCTGCAGCGCGCGTAGCCAATTTCATGAGAGCGGAGTAAATCTCAGGCTCCTCGAAGTAGCGAGAGGAGATTGCGCAGACTGTGCGGTGCGAGCCTCAGTTTGATCACAGTGTTATTTGATTCCAATGCCACGTACTAGCTGTAAACAGAAATGGACATCTCGATGACGTCGACGCTGGGGTGTGGAGGACGGGATCCAACATTTTGATGAGTCTATCGTAGATATCGTGAGATGTTGACGATTTTATGCGTGTGAGATCTCACATTCACACGGGTATAGAATCTATACAGATAGTCAGCGATTGGACGAAAGAAACCCTGATTTGAAGGACAACATACATGTCGAAGAGTTTTACCACATCCTCAGACGTCACTGGCAGCGCTCCGGGTTAGTGTGAGGTCGAAGATAACTCGCACACGCGATCATATATGCACCACCTCTCGGTCCTCCTCCTTAATTGCGTTCTCAACGTCGTTATCCATGAGCGAGTCATCACGAAGAGACCCATAAAAAGGATGATCTTGACCCTGCGACGTTGCACGGAGGCTCTCGAATTCTCCTATATCCGAAACATATTCGCTGATGGTCTCAGTCCTCGCCAGTGGACTCTGCAAATTCGACTCGTCTGTGCTTGAATCGAGACACCGCAGTCGACACTCGACTCGGACACGGGAGACTGCAGACCATCGCGCCATCTAAGGACCCTTTCGTGATAAGAGCCTGGCGACAGTCTCGCCATCCGAGAGGCTTCAGCAGATATGACGGATAAGTTTGGCACCTGGGTGATGATTTGATTATTTTGTGTTATCAAGATAGAGATGAATACCAAGCAGCGATCGAGGGTAAAGTGAAGCGATCGGTCGCATGGTCGAATGCAAGAAAGGTGAGTATGATCTACTGACCTTGATGACAGCATCCTTTTGGCGTCTCTGCTGATGGTATTCCTGCCGTGGACTAGATTTGCGCATGTGAACGACAATTTACAATGATAAAGCGTAAGCAAGCATACTTAGGTATAACCCTTCGCCTCTTGTGTAGGGAGCGATACCGCCGTGCACGACACTGTCTGCACATAAATTCACGTTCGTCAGTATCGCCATCGTGCATTGATCGTTTCCGGGGGTTCTGCGCTACTGGAGCTTTCGACTTGCCCATTCCAAATGTCGGAGGAAATCCATCAAGCCTGTTGGTCGGTCGAGTGACTCCATATGACGATGTGTTCGCTGAGATATCAACGCCTTGGGTTCTATGTCCAACGGACGATGGGTTGTTCACGGGAGGCGGCTGCAAATACGCCGGTGTGCCCACGAGTCCGTTACTTTGAGCCCCGTTGTCAATGGGGTAGACTTCGAGCCTGTATACCGTCATCCGTATAAAATTGACCGGGACAGTCCAGGTTGAAAACAGTACTGGTCTCGCATGGCCCGCGAGAGACGAATAAGTAGATGCTGAGCAAACGGGAGTCAGCGGTAAGACGCACGAAATAATCCAGTTGGTCGGTCTCATCATTTATTGCACCAGTATTGCCAAGTGATGTCGAGCTCTCTGAACACAGTCTTTACCTTGTATCAGGAGCCTGCCAGGGTAGCGCGGACTCCGGAGTCATCCAACCCAGTCGTCGCGGCGCGCCGGTGCCGCAGCTGCCGCGGCTCATCGGCAACGGTGGCGTGGTGGCGTGGTGGCGGTGGCGGTGGCGGCATGCCCGTTGCTGTGCTCTCCACCAGCGGCGGACACGTTTCAAGTATGCGGCCGTACAGGTTCGTGAATTCGAAGCTCTCGAGGCTCCAGGTTTCCTTTTACATAAGTCCAAGCTGAATGAATTTCGACGAGAACGTACCCGTTACGTTGTAACGGTGTGCACGCTTCGCGTGCATCATCACTTGGCACACTTTGCGTGCGTGAAGTAGGGGACACGCTTCGCGTGTTGGGTGTAAGATCAGTGAGCACGCTTCGCGTGCGTGAAGTAGGGGACACGCTTCGCGTGTCAAGTGTAAGATCAGTGAGCACGCTTCGCGTGCGTGAAGTAGGGGACACGCTTCGCGTGTCGGGTGTAAGATCAGTGAGCACGCTTCGCGTGTGTGAAGTAGGGGACACGCTTCGCGTGTCACGTGTAAGATCAGTGACCACGCTTCGCATGCGTGACGTAGGGGACACGCTTCGCGTGTCAGGTGTAGGATCAGTGAGCACGCTTCGCGTGCATGATATGTAGACACAATTTGCATACACTATGTGCATTGAGAGCTACCACTATCTATAAAATACAACCATGTAGTATCCTAAGTTCATGTCACATCAAAAAGACCCAAACAGACACTTGGCAGACAGACATTAGAAATCAGCAGTTAGTAGTATAGGAAATGACTTTACCTTTAGCGACCAAGAATATCTGATAGTACCTCTGAATAGACAACATTTGTTGTCTGTGTAGTGGTAGATTGTTCCGGATATAACACCTTGATTCTATCTCCAGATGTGCAGCGTGACAAAGCTACATACAGCTGGCCATGAGAAAATGCAGGTGAGCTGAGATCCAGGCCAACATATTTGACCAATTGACCCTGTAATTTATTTATAGTCATGCTAAATGCAATGTGAACTGGAAATTGACGGCAGGATAGTGGCACAGGTAATTCTTCTTCAAAAAGCTCTAGTGTCAGCCTTGGGATCATTACAGATTTTCCTGCAAATTCACCTCCAAAGATCCGGCAACGAAGGACATGTGGTCTAATTTCTCAGAATCATTCTAGTTTCATTACATAGACCAATAGATGGATCAAGGTTTCTCAATAGCATCAGAGGGCAACCAATTTTAAGCTTGAAATGAGCCAGAGGAAGACCGGCCAGAGTGATGACATTCAAAAACTCTACTGGATAGTTGTCAATGCCCTGTCGAACTTTGTCTACACTCATATGAGTATGTTCCTGGCCTGGAAATTTATCAAGGATGGCCTGATTTAAATCTGCAGCTGCATCATTTTTAGAGCATAGAATGGTTCGATCAAGAAAGTATTGGTCAGATTTATTTCCCTCAGCAATATCAAGGTACAGTGCGGCAATCAATGAGTCTTGTGTATTGACAGATAAAGACATAGGTTGTGGCAGTGTCATCAATTTTTCAGGAGTCAGACCTACTCCTGCACCAATATCTAGTAGCCATTTTGCAAAATTTTCACTTTCTGGTGTACGGTCCAACCACATATTTTTTTTAAGGTGGAAAACTCGAACATATCTCCATAATTGTGACTGTAAAAGTGAGGCACTGACAATTTGTTGGCGTGAGCCTTTTGGTACCACAGGAAGAGTTTGTCTGAAGTCACCCCCAAATAATACTGTGATTCCGCCAAACGGTTCTTGACTATCATTCAAGTCTTGCAAAGTTCGATTTGATGCTTCAATTCCATAATGATGTTGCATAGGTGCTTCATCCCAGATGATAAGCTTTGTTCTTTGGAGCAGTCCACTTAAATCAGTGTTTTTCTTAACACTACAGATAGAAGTCTTGGTCAAAGCAATGGAGATTTTAAATCTAGAATGTGCTGTTCTGCCACCTTCTAGTAAAAGCAATGCAATTCCTGATGATGCAACACAGAGTGCCACCTTGACTTGAGCTCAAACTGCTTTTGCAATTGTATTACAGACATATGTCTTTCCACCACCTCCAGCACTATGAAGAAAAAATGTTTCTCCTCTGTTTCCTTCAACAGAGTGCATAACAGCAAACTACTGTGCAGAAGTTACCAATAAGCAATCTTCACTGGATATGAAGATCAGTGGCTCACAACCAAGATTGCAGCAGTATTAATGACTCAGAGAGAGGTTGCTGCAATTTATCTGGATTTTTCACGATTTCTCCCGAATTGTTAGGTGGAGGGAGAGCCAGAACAGCAAGGGAAGAGGCAAGAGGAGCAGGAGGAGGCGGGGCAGAGGCTATTCGGAGGTTGCCGAGACGCGCCCAGGTTGCTCCGAGTCAACTCCGAGTCGTTCCGAGCTTGCCCGAGTTGACCGAGTTGACCGAGCCCGAGGAATCCCGAGCCGGAGCGCGGAAGTCCGAGACGCGCGGGCCGCAGTGGAAGTGGGTTTGGCGGCGCACATGGATGCCACGCGAGCAACCACGCGAGCATAGCCGAAATACGCGCCACTGAGTCTTTCGTGGGATTCCTCGTCCAGTTCCTTTTTAGATTCATTCTCTCTTCGTCGAGCAGATCCACATTGGATCCTCCGGACTCAATCATCGCATCTACTGGCAACCCCCGATCTGGTCAACCTTCCTTTCGTGCTCCTCGATGATCCTACGTTGATTGTCCAGAAGCATGCGGCGTCCTAGCAGCATCTGCTGCCTCTCTGCTCGCTCCACAGCCGCTCTTCGACCTTCGAGGGCCCTCCAACACTCACCAAGAACTGTCTCTACTCGTGTCATGGCCGGCTCTGACTCCTTGTGCTTGCGCTTCCGGGGCACAACCGTTATGGCTTCCTCCATCTGTCGAATCTCTGCTTCTCTCTGCCTCAACCTCTCCTCTCTGCGCTGAACCTCCTGCTCTTTCAGCTTTGTCCTTTTCTCCATCCGGGCGGCGCGTTCTTCCCGTTTCCCCAGGTCGAAGTCGACGTACATCGCTTCCACCTCCATTCGCTGCACTCTCTTCTGCCTTTCCACAACACCTTCTTCCATGATCCTGACAGCGTCCTCGCGTCTCTGAGAATTGACTTTAGACCACTCTGCTTTCTGCTGCTTGTCGTCTACCCAGGCTTCGACATCCTGCACCCAGCGCTGCGTTGATTGCTCCTTCTGCGACACACCGTCCTCTCGCTTCGCCACGGCATCCATCCGCTCATCCAGATCCTTCTCCCTACGCGCTATTCCATCCTCTCTCTCTGCCACCAGGGCTTCCCTATCCTTCAGACCATTCTCCCACCCCGTATTCTTCTCCTCCATCATCTTCACGTACGCGTCCCTCCGCTCGACGTTCTCCTCCTTCCGGTCGAGGTGCTTCGCGCGCCACTCCACCTCCTCTTCGCGCCACCTCACGCGCTCCTCCTTCCTCTTCAGGCACGGGTCCTCCACGCCTGCATCGGCGGCCCCGTCTCCTGACGAGCCTGTGCCACCCCCCGGCGCGTGCGCGCGCTCGCAGGGTCTGGTCGTTTCCGCCTGGACCAGCGCAAGGACTCGAGCTCCGACTCGTGCCGCGTAGTCGTCGTCTTGCGACGCATGGGCGTGCGCGTCATTGACGAGGTCTTTGAGGATGGTGTTCCACAGAGCGTGTCCGGCCATATTTTCTTCGTGCTCTATGGCACCGCGCTTGTATGATACGTTTGGCTGAGTCCCAGGGACGACGGTGAGTCGGAGACAGAGGATGGATCAGAGAGAGTAGATAGTGGGATGTAAAATGGAAAGAGGCCTCGTCTTGAAGGTTGAAGTTCCCTTGCATCGACGTGCCTCGTATGCCACCGGAAAAGACCGGAAACGAGCTGGCCTTCGAACAATCGATCAGTACTTGCTCATGCTCATGCCCTTGTCTCCTGATACTTCTGCAGAGGAATTTGAGGACGTGGCTCCGTATGCAACGGCAGAAATTCGTGTTATATTCCTCAGAGTTCGTGAACCCTAGTAATTTCATAAGCTCTGTTTGTTGCATCGCGATAGGTTCGAGATACTGTCGGCGCAACTACATGAGATCATGCTGTGTCTCCTTCCATTTGGGCGTCCCTGGGCATAGCCCAGGCTCAGCGTGACCGTGGAGAGGCAGTGACTGGGCTGAGGCAGTGAAACGCATTGAGTGGGACGCTCCAACGGAGTACGAGAATTGCAGTAGCTGTTTGGAAAAGCTTACCTGACCATCCTTGGCTTCCGACCTTCGACGATGCAGATTTGATTGGAACCTTGACACCGCTTGCACGTATTCTCGTTTTTCGAGAAGTCACACTTGATCTGACAACGTGACGTGAATCGGAGCAACAGTCAGTCTCACAGGGGTCCAAGCATCGGAGGTGCATGCATACCTTCAGTCTTTTACAATGAACGCAAGCACCGGGTCTGTTGAAGCCGTGCAGAAAAGATGGGAATCGTTCGATCAAGTAGAAGTTCCAAAGAAAATGGAGTGAGTATTGAGTATAAATTGTGGCTCGAACAGTGAAGGCGACTCACAACCTCTGCAGGAATCTATCTTGACTTGTAGATGGAGCTGCTTGAATTGGGGGCTGATCATCCTCGTCACTTCCCTCTGAGCTCGAGGTGTAGACACTTGGAGTCGAACTTTCATCAAGAGACGGATGATGAGTAGATAGAGGTTGTGGAGACGTCCGGACGACCACGGGATCCGCCAACCTGAACAGTCCTCTGTCGTCCACAGGATCCGTACTAATGTTGGAATCGTCTCGCTGCCTCTGTCCGTCTCCGCTTCCCTGGTGAAAGGGCTCAAGCTCTGGCGTTACACGCGAAAGTAAAGCCGGAGAGCCATGGTCAGCGCCAACCGCCCTCGTCAAAACGAGCGGGTCTTCATGCGATCTGAGAGCGCGTGTACACCGTCGGGTGAAAGGAAGACGGGTCGCGGGACATAGTAAGTGTGCTGGTCGGAGACGAACGGGACTTGCATGTACTTACCTCGGTTGGTCGCACGGAGAGGCGTAGGACATCTATGACGGACGTTGAGTAACGTCTCAAAAGGCAGTGAATAATCTGGGATCAATGGGGAATGAACGGACCAGTCTTGGCTCGACGTATGAGTCCCAATTTATACCTGAGGGAAGAAGCAGCCTGAAGGGCAGAAGCTATCAGGCGATACAAAGTAGTCATTATTGAGTCTACTACCGTACAGGGCGGTGTCAATGGTAGACGTGGGGCCTGAGCTAGAAATGAACGTGTTGTCCGCGTGCAGACTCTGATCACGTCAAGGCTCGAGAATCTCGGATCAGGATTTCCGAGAGCTCAAAGAGATGCATCTGGGTAGAGTGCGGAAGCTTCTTCATTCATAGGACGTAACAGCATTTGCCGGTTTCGCCACAGGAGGTACATCAAGCCTGTGGCGGTGTTGACAGGCTGAGAAAGAGGTAAGTAGCAGCGGTGCATTCAACACGAACTCCGCGCAAAACCCGCGACGGCCAGCCTCCACCTGGGGATGGAATGAACTTCTCTTCACTGGACACATAGATATGATACTGGATTTTGACTCACCTGTTCTTGAATGTGTTTAAATTGAATGGCATATCTCGAGGACATGGTACTTAGTGCCAGCCACGCAGCCTGAGTGATTCCCGCCAAGATATACACTGCCGGGGCACGTAGATTCCTGGATCAAGGCGCTAGGTCGTGTCTTGAGTTTCTGGAGTATGTGTTATACCGAGAAATCATGTAGTGGGGATGCATAGGTAGGTGATACCGACTGGCGCCCAGTTTTGTCTCATTCTTTCGTCCTAATTTAGCCCATTCTGGTCATGGTTTAGGTCATAGAAGAGCACGTGATACAAGACGCGTCGCACGGGCGAGTGCCGCCGCCCGCGAGTCGCGCTGTTGCGGTCTCCCCGTGAGGTCTGCGCAAGTTATAAAGTTATAAGCTCCCCGTGCATAGAGATCAAGTCGAGTATGGTTCGGAATAAGAGATACAGGACTAAAGAAACAGTTTTTTTCAGCAAGAGACGGAGATACTAGCAAGGTCCAAACGGAAAAACAATTACAGCACGAGAGCATGGGGGTAGGTCGCAATTATTGGGAGCAGTCAACGAAGGCTCCAGGTGCATATCACATGCCAAGAGTCGATTTTATCCTTGCTGGCACTTCCGGAGGCCCCATTCGGAAATTCTTCTTCGACTTGTCAGAGCACTGAGAGAGAACCGACTTCGGAGCGGTGTGTACCGTCGACGCAGGGCTCGGGCTCCTCTCGTATGGAGACATCCACCGATTGGCCCTCGACTTGTCCGAGCGTACAGGACCCTGGAAGTTGTGGACGGTATCGTAAAGAGGGACGTGATGGGGAGCGTTGGATGAGTGTACTGATACGTGTGTTAGGAACGGTTTGGCTCCATGCAAATGATTCTGGGATGTTGGAAGCGTGCTGTCCGCAGAAGAAAGATCCCCTATAAGTGTGGTTGACTGCATGGCGACGGAGTCGTCCTCCAATATAGTGGACAGCGGCGCCGCCGAGCTACTCGGTCGAAGGTGCTCACTACGTGGTAGTCCATCCATCTCGGCGTTGAGGAAATCAACGAAGGGTCTCTGGACAAGAAAACTTGCCAGAGTTGGTGTTGACTCCAAGAAATGGGGTAAGAAGGAAAACAGGTCGAATGAGAACTCTTCAGAAGACAAAGCGCTCGCCAAGAAACGAGAGCACAGCTTCGGGGTATGGCGCTCATCGACGACAATCTTGGGAGACCCAATTGTCTCCGCGAGACGGCTGATGGACTTGTGGATTTCGGATTCAAGTTCTTGCGCGATGAACGTCGCGTACTCCGGACGCAGGAGCTGGAAAGGATATGAGACCTATGCAACTATGACGAGTACGTCTTGATGCTTACAGTGAGCAGACAGACTGCAGCAAAGGTGCCGAACACAAAGCAACCTACCCACATCATTCAGCATTCCAACAAGTTGGATGTCAGCCAACAGCCGACTCACAGTCTGGCGCGAATCGTATATAGCCGGTGGGGACGAGAGAGTCGACGAAGAGGGTGATCAAAGCTATCGCAGATTCAAAGCTCTGCAAGAACATTGTTCACAAGTAAGCAGTCACCTCCTAAGTCATGTCAAGAGATCAGAAACCTTCTTAACGAACAGTCCGTCTTCTGGTTGGAAGCCGCGCAGGGACGCCTTCTGCAAGCCAACGGAGAATAGGAGTAGTCTTGAATAGTTGACGTAGCTTTGAGGGTCTGGTGAGGGTCATTACCATAGCGAAAGTCAGATAACGCACAAAGGTAGTAATCTGCAACGGAAGGTAGACGCATCGTCTGAATAACACCACATTCATGTCACAATTTTTATACTTTCAGATATCAAGACACAACATACCGTCTGAATACGAGTCTATGGCGAAAATCTCCGCCCACTCCTTCTGGTAGTGTTGCAGCTCGCCTTCGCAATCCATTGTGACAGCACGGAAATTGATCACGAACTGTAAACACGGTCAGTTGACTCCATTGACAGACGGAAACTTGGGATTGGGTTGCGCACATGGTCAGGATCTGTTAGAGAGTCGTGCCTCAAGGAAGTCGCACGATAAAATTTGTCGAGAATGCGCATCATAGAAGAGTACGCAACGAGATGAACGTCGAACTAAACAACTGGCATGGTCAGCTGGCGTGAAACAAGAAAGAGCGAAGTCAACAGTGGAGCTGACACGAGAATTATATTGTGACATTTTCCACCAAGCGGTTGCGACACTATGTCGAAAAAACAAGTCAGATATCAGCGTGGCTCAGTAGGATGCAAGTAGTTACCGATCATGTCTTTCTGTGGACGATCCAAACTGATTGGGTTTTGATCTGTCAAAATCGAGACAGACCAGCCATAATCTCATCTTGCTGAGCATCTCTCGCTCTTCAATTTCAGTCTGCGGATACTTGAGCTCACGCTCCTGCAAATTGAGATCTGCTGCAATGCTGCGAAAGTGATGGCTCGATGACAAGCTCGTCGATGACGCTATAGACTCACCGAAAAGCTATTCCCATATATAAGGAGGTGCGATCTTCTTCCCAGCGCCGGGAAGGGGTCGCGTATATGCTCATAAGAATGTATGCGTGGCAAAGCTCTACTGACTTCCAGCCGTCAATAAGCGCCTTTGCCGCAGCGCTCTTGGCGAGATGCATTGCGGTGAAATATATCTCGGGTTTCTCGGAGTAGCGAGACGAGATGGCGCAAACTACACAACAGGCCATCAGCTCGATGAAGAGCGAAGGATCGCAAGGTCACATACTGATTGTGAATAGGAACGGGCACTTAGAGAACGTCGATGCAGGGGTGTGGAGTATGGGGTCTAGCATGTGTACGAATGGCTGTCGGAGGTACCATAAGAGGGGAAAGAGCATTTTTACTTGGATAATCGTACGTTTACGCGGGTATAGAAACTGTACAAATTGTCAGTCGCTTCGGCAATGGCCAAACACAGAACAGGAATATACATCTCGAAGAGCTGGTCCACTTCTTCGGGCGTCACTAGACCGTGTACCAGGAGATCCGGCAGACCATCCATGTCCATTGTCTTGTGCAGATGATCGAAGTGGCGGGACATATCTGCCGCATTCTTCGTTACGCCCTACACATGAGCACATGTTGTAGCCCGAGCCCGGCCACATACCACATTTCCGTTGACATCCCTCAGGGGGCTCTCAACGTCGACTGCAGGTGAATCACCCTCATTCTGGTCTTGGCCCTGTAGTGTCGCATACCATTGTTCTGAATTATATTCAACATCTTCCTCGGCCACGATGTCAGTTCCCGCACGCGTGCTGCTACTGTCAAGGTCATGAACGGTGGCACGATCGAAAGGAGTGGACACGCTAGAGGACTGCATGCGATCAAGCCACTCAGTGATGTTATGGCGGAGATAGTCGGTCGACGGTGTAGCTCTTCGGAGATCCTCGGTTGACGCTGGAGTACCCGTAGGAAAGGGATTGTGCAGCTGCGTGGCGAAAGACGGACGTTTGTGTCGTCGACAGCGAGCAAAGGAGCGGAAATGAGTCACTGGCATCAGCGCCTTGTTACGTAGATCGAAGTAAATACCCACCTGCTTCAGCAGAGAGTCGATAACGGCATCCTTTTGTTGGATCTGGTCGAGGAGATATTCACGTTTGCTGGCAAGAGAGGAAACAAGGACAGTCAGATAAAGGCGTGAGGATTCACAACACCAGGACAGGGTAGAGTTAATCGTGATGGCCATGGCTCTATAAACTTACTTTGGTCCAATCATTGGCTTCCGACCCTCGACGATGCAGGCACGCTGCGCAGCTTGACACCGCTTGCACGAAGTTTTGTTTGCTGCGAAGACGCATTTCATCTGACAATGTGACGTGTGTCAGAACAGCGGTCAGGCTCGTATGGTCCGAATAGAAAGAAGGGTTGGACATACCTTCAGTCTTTTACAGTGCATGCAACCGCCGGGTCTATGGTTTGGCGGTTCAGACACCACAAAAAGTCAAGGCCGTGCATGATGTGAAGACAAATCGCAGTAAGAAGATGCGCAGTGTCGAGATTGGAGGTTGCAGTGGGATGGGAGTAAGTATACATCGAGACTGGAATGAAACGTAACTCACGGCCGCTGCATGGATTCATCGTGCTGTGTCGAAGGCACTGCTTGAGTCGAGCGTTGTTCAGCTTCAGCATCGAGCCGAGGCTTGTTCCTCTCTGGTGTCGAGGTGTGGACGATCGGAGTTAAAGTTTCATCGACCAAAGGATGGCGAGGAGATACCGGTCGCAAAGACGCCTGGGAGATCACAGAGTCCGCCAAGCTGAATAGTCTATTCCCGTCCGCGGAATTCATACTGAGATCGGAGTTGTCCTGCTGCCTCCGTTTATCTCCACCTCGTTCCGGCTCGGGCACAGTGTGTGGAACTGAGGCTTGAAAGTCGTAGTCGGCGCCCATCGTTCTAGTCGAAACGGGGAGTTCTTCGAGCGGCTTGAGGGAGGCGTGTAGCTCGTCTATCAACAGGACGGCTGGTTGTGAGATACAGTAGGTGTCCTGATCAGGGACGAATGCGACTTGAATGTGCTGCGCGACGGACGATGCTTGAGACAGTGAAAAGAAGATGAGCAGTCGATGAAAGAAAGAACTGACTAGCCTTCTTGTTGTAGGACCTATATCAGACCATGTCGTGCGAGCCTGTTATCGTAGAGGGCGGTGTTGCTGACGTATCTGAAACCGGTGCCCTTCCTTGCACTGACAGAAGCAAAGAACGCGCTGTCCACGTGCAGATCGTCTCGTCAAGGCTCCAGAATCGGATCGGTATTTCCGGGCGCTCGAACATTCTTTCGTGTGGAGTGCGGAAACCAAGCGGCTTCTTCGTTCATAGGATGCTACGGCATTCACAGGGGTTTCCCAAGTTTCGCCACTGCAGCCTTCACCCGACAGTGTATCCAACGGGTCTTCGCAGAGCCCACGGACACGATACTAGATTCCGACTCACCTGCCCTTGAGCGGGTTCAGAGCGGCTCGCACATTACGCGAGGTTCGGTATTGGCCACGCAGCTACTTATTCCCATACAGGCCCGTAGATGTAGATTTCAAGCGCCCGGGGTTTTCGCCAAGTCGAGTGTCGAGGGACTTGCTTTTGTACCGTAGAGATACACACCCTGCTGCCCAAGATTCTCGTCTATGCTACGCCAAGCCCCGACCCAACTGAACGTGTATATGCCTGCCAGTCGCGTCGAAGCGTGCGTATTTGAACAGCGCCCGCGTTGTGGCCGAAATTATGTGGACGCGATGGTGAACGCATAGAATGAAAGTGCGACGAGGTGTGAAATAATCGGTACACAGTGAGTAGAAAGCCATCCAGAACCACTACCAAATCGCGACGTCGTCGAACACTGTCATCCGCGGCTAATCCAGATCGGAATCGCCATCAACCCGGCCATCCCAATCGACAGCGCCCTCTCCCAGACAAACGCGCAGCGACTCGACCACGTCGGCCGAGACAACACATCCCCGAATGGAGATGTGCGAGACCGGGCACCCAGACGACGCTCGGGAAGCCAGCACAGCAAGCAGCGTATCGATCATGGTCAAGCTGTCCGCCGGGATGGGCTCCTCCTCGGGCAGCTCGGGGCGGTCCTCAGGTTCCACGATCATGGTGCGCAAGTGCAGATGCGGGTAGAAATCGGCGGAGGCGGGCCGTGCGTCGACTAGCTGCGAGAATGTGACGTCCGCGATGGACAGCGTGGTGAGCCGCGGGAAAACCGGGGTGGCAGCCTGTCCTAGCGCCAGGAGCAAGCCGTGCGTTGCGATGCCCATGACGTGCACCTGCGATACGTGTGCACCGTGTCCGGCAATGTCGAGCCACTCGTGCATGAAGCGCAGGCGGTGGCCGCTGACCGTCAGTGTCTGGTGGAAGTCGATGGCTGGCATGATGGTGAGAAGACGCGGTATGAGCTGCCGTTCCTCGCCGACCGTGTCGCTCCAAGAAAAGTAGAGTTGCAGCTCTTGGGGCAAAGCGGGTGCATCTTCGCGATTGCTGGGAGGAGGAACGGGATTACACAACGAGATCTCACAATTGTGCTCTCCGACGATTCCCCACTTCTCGGGTGAACGGATGCTGAGATCGCGATAGAATAGACCAGCATGCGCGGCATCGGACGTTTGATGGGCATACACCGAGGCAAGACTCTCCATGGTTGTAGGAAGCGTTTGCTCGGTGAGGCGTCCGTGGCAAGACAATATGAGGCTGGTCGTTGGAGGGATACCTAAAAACGGCATAAATCGAGTGATCCTATCCGCCGAATCCGCCGAAAGCTTGAGTTTCTGCAAGTTGGGGAGCGTAGACGGAGGGAACTCCAATTCATCCAGCAGCCACAGGTTCGGTGCTGGCAAAATCAGGACTTCCAGGGAGGGGAGATTGTCGAGGTGGTACAGAATGTCGTCCAGGTCAACCTCGTCTAGCTCGAGATGTGTCAGCTGTGCCTGGAGAAGTACAGGGTTCGGCTCGCAGGCCCACAAGTTGACTGAACGCAGCTTAGGCGGGATTCGTCCCAGGAAAAGCAAATCCCGTGGCAGAAGAAAGAAGCAGTGTACCGTCAATTTCTCCAGCAGCGGGGCAGGATGCGACTCCAAGGCTTGTAAGATTTCGGTCAAGAAATCCTCGCCTGCGTTTGAGTTGCTGCTCTGGGCTCCGTGGATGTACAATTCACGCGCACGGGAGATTTGATGTAAGGCGTTGAGAACGACTTGTCGATAGCGCTTCCTGGTGCCATAGAGATCCCGGATGGTGATTTTGATTGGAAGCGGTTGAGATCGCGTCAGCGCCAGGTCTGCTATCCGCCAGCAAGAATGCCAACTACAGTCCGAGTCGATCAGGATACGTGTCCAGAGCTCAGGCATCCCAATGGCAAGACGGCGCCAATGTCGGCACACCTGACTGATTTCCACTGTCATCGTCAAACAGCTGGAATCCATGCCGGAGACGTAGGAGAATATTTCCCGAAAGATCTCAACGGGAACTCGATAAATAGGATTGTAACGAGTTTCCACTGTGTGAGATGCTGGCCGGCTATCGTAGAAGGATTCCATCGCTTATAAGAGCCGATGTTCATGAGGCTTGCGGAGGAACGTCTGTTGATGCGCTGGCCCTGGACAGCGCGTAGGCTGTGAGCGGGGCTCGTGTAGAACCCTATAAACACATACCGTCGTTCAAGAATCCTATTTGCCAATATGTGGCAGACCTATCTTTCACTCTCAACTCGCTGCCTCTATCGATACCTTGATGCTTCAGCCTTCGAGTATCCCGCCTCTCCCTCTCGAAGCTTGTCGATGAGTCAACCTGCCGCGTCACGAGATGGTTAGCTTAGCCTCATGACATACCATTACACCGCAGCAGGTGCTCACCAGCTTGTGCAAGTCAGTTCTGATAGAAATTGAGAGGATAGGATAGGATAGGATAGAGGTGGTACTGGGCCGAGGGAGATGATGGCGGCAGCGTGACATGTCGCGACGCGTTGTGTCACATTCCTGTCACACTGACAAAGTCTCGTCTCTGGTAAGTAGTCTCTGTCTCTAGAAAGCTCGACAATTGACACAAAAAAGATATGCTAAGAAGCTTACAAGGGGGTGAGGAAAGCTACTATAGTTTTGATAAATTGAAGGTCTAATGCAGTAAAGCCCGGGAGAAGACGGGAAACAACCGAATCACAGGTGCTTGATAGGCAATTGATAGGTGCACGCGTGCACGTCACCGGGAACTAAACGTCGCTGGGAGTCGCTGCTTGATCGACGACAAAGGGAGGAAACACATATCGGACGGAGGGGAAAATGGCTCAGAGCAATAGTAGCACTGTACCGAAACAAGACGTATCAAGCTGGTTGGATCAGCTGCAGCACTTGCGAATTAAAGACTCTGAGCGCCGGGTCCGTCCAAGGTCCGTCACGACTGTCAGGATACTGTAGTACGTGGGCCACCTGCGAGCTGGCCATCCCATTCAACTGCATCCTCTCCCAGACAAGCCCGCAGTGAAGATATCATCTCCGCCGTTACGTTGCACTTGCTGACAGACAAATGGGATATCGGATGGCCTGACTTCGACCGCGAACGAAGGGCCCGTAACAGCACATCAACAAATGGAAAGCTGTCTGCGGGAATGAGGGGTTCCTCGGTTATCACGGTAGGACTCTCCACGGATGCCTGAGGCTTCGTCCAATGGCAGCAGTAGTCGGGAGGCGCCGGTCGCTCGTCGACTTGCTCCGCGAACGTCGCGCCTGTGATGCACAGCGTCTCGAGGTGTAGGAAGGCAGGAACAGCGATCTGGTCCAGAGCCATCACCAGGCCGTGCGCGGAGAGCCCCTCGGCGTGGATTTGCTGCGCGCGCGAGCAGTGGTTGGCGATATCCAGCCAGTCCTGCATGAAGCGGAGCCGTGTGCCTCCGGTATTGAGGGTGTGGAAAGAATGTGTCGAGGGCATGAAAGAAAGGAAACGGGGAAGAATCCTTCGTTCGTCGCTAAAATTGCCCCTTATTGAGAAGGATAGCCGCAGCTGCGGGGGCAGCTTGACCGCGGTCACGTCGTCCTCGCCCAGAACGAGGTCCGGATTCTGCAGTATGATGCAGCAGCTCCTGTCGCCACCCCATGACGGACCAATGGTCAGATCTCGGTAATAGAGACCTTCGGAGGAGGCTTCGGATATGTGATCCGCACATACAGCAGCCAGGCCTTGCATAGCAGTGGTGGATGTCGCCTCGGTGATGCTTGAGAGACTTAAGTCGAGCGCTGTGTTGGGAGGAATATCGAGACATGCCATAAAATCGGTTATGCTTTCGATAGAGTCTGCGGAGATGTCCAGGCGTCGCAGACTTGGCAGTTCGGTAGAAGGTGCCGTGGTGTCGATAGACTCGGGACTGGGTACACCGATGGACAGGATTTCTAATGAAGGGGCGCCATCAAGATATAAGAGAATGTTTCCTAGGTCTTCTATGTCGTACAGCGTGAGCTGTGTAATGGGAGCCCATGAAAGCAATGCATTAGGGGAACACCCCAACATGCAGACGGGTATGGAGCTTTGGAACGTGACGTAGGAAGGGAGAAATATTTTCTGGAAACGACTGAAAGCCACACACGACGAGTTCCTCCAACAGAGGCGCAGGACGTGAGTTGAGGACCTCGAAAATTTCGTCTTCGACACGGTAGTCATGGCTGTTGCAGGGAAACCAGTCGATGGTTAGTTGTCGTGCACGGTCGACTTGGCGCAGAGCTCGAAGGATACTTTCCTGGCATTGAACGATGTCTGATTGTATGGTTTCAATATGGATTCCAATCTGGAGGGGAAGAGATCTCTTCAATGCGAGTTTTGCTGCTTGAGTATGGTATCCGCTGACGGAGTCTACCACAATGTTTGTCCAGAGGTCCTTCATCTCCAGCGCAATTCTGCGCCAATAGCGACAAACTTGACTAACGGCCATCGATATCTCCAATAAATGAAAGGTACTAAGGACTTGCATGGAGGGGGAATAGGAGAATATCTCTCGGAATAGTTCGAGAGGGATGCGATAGACGGGAGCGGTGCGACCAGTCAGGGTCCGGGAGAAGGTAAGGCTTGTCTAGAGACTGCTGGCAGCAGTGCCCACAATTGATACGCTCTCCTTTTCAACATTTGCTGCCAAGAGAGCTTCCTCCATGTCGTTACTAAAAGCGCGAGGTACTTGTGGAGGTAACTTTTCTGAGCTAGCGTCTGAAGCAGGACATGAAGACTCACACTAGGACAAATTGCTTCGCGGTATTCCGGCGCAGCGGTGAAGCATTCTTAATATGTGAGCTTGCAGGGAAGAAAATGCGATCGAGACTGAGCAAGGAAAGCGTTGAAATACTTACGGTCGCGATCGCGCAACCCCACCTAGCGACGGCGCCAACGCGTGCGCGACTTCCTTTCTGGGACAACGGCGGTCCTCGTACTGTAGGTCCACCGACAACCGCCCTGTACACCATTAGTCCGACATTCAGTCCCACCACGCCGCCCGGCCGTGCTGGCACGACTCAGAAACAATACTATACACATTGACATTTTTCACAGTACGTACGTACGTAACGAGAGCGGGGGGTGAACAAGCTAGCGGAGAGTGATGGACAATTAGGTAGACACGCCGCGCGAGGCGTGGGCGTTCATTAGAAGTAACGAAAGATCACAGACCAGATGACAAGCAGGAGGGGGAAGGAAAGTGGGGGCTCGCCAGTACCGCGAGGGAATGAAACAAGAACGGATGAGGGGGTGCGCACGGGCGCGATGCTGATGCCAATGTAACGAGAATCGAGAACGAGAGATAGCCACAACCAGAACGACGCATAAATCGAACAACAACGCCTACGATTTTCCTCCCCGACACATTTCTTTGCGTCTGTCCATTCACCATCACCATGAGAACACTCTACTTCTTGCCGAGCGTCAGCGCGCGCATGCTCTCCTCGAGCGCGTTCGTCATGGGGCAACACTCGCGGGCACAGTCCGCGAGTCTGCTCGAGCACGCGCGCGGTACTGGGGCTGGGCGCACCTTCTCCTGCACGGGCTCGATGTCGACGACTTTCACTACAGCCTTGCCCTCGAGCACGCGCTTGATCTTCTCTGCGTCCCACATTGGCGGGCGGCCCGAGGCAGACTGCGATGAGGACGATGTATTCGACCCAGAGAACGCCTGCCAGAATGCTCCGCCGAGGCGCTGGAAGAGCGTCTGCGATGCCATCGCCGCAAGCATGGCCTGCTGTGGCGTCGGTGCATTCGCGTTGTTGTTGCTGCTGGAGTACGGCAGCGATGTGGAGCCCATCTTCGGTGACGCCGGCGGCGAGGGATAGGCTGCAGCAGCGGAGGATGACGATGAGTGCTTGCCGCTGAGGAGTGCTGACAGCGAAGGCGACGCCGCCTTCGGTGCTGCAGCGAAGTAATGTGGGCGCAGATTCGATGCGAGGCCAGTGATGGGCGCGTGCGGTTGCGCAGCAGCGTGTGATTGTTGCTGCTGCTGTTGAGCCATGCGAGTCCACAACTGCATACGGTACCTAGATTGCGTGCCACGTCAATAGAGCTGTCTACACAACAATAAGCTAGAACATACGCATCGAGCATCTTCATCGTGAAGGGGTGGTTCTCCGCGAACATATCGAACGCGGCCGGCTTGGCACCGGCGCCGACGCCGAACGCCGAGCCCGCACCGAAGCCGGTGGCACCCGAGTTGAGTGTCGGGTTGATATTCTCCTGCAACCCGGGGCTCCGCGCGCGGGGTTTGACCGAAGCCAGGGGTTGCGCAAAGCTCTCGGGGATGAGAGTCGTGTGCACGGGTGTGATGCCACCGAACGACGAGTTGGCGTTCCAGAACGACTTGACGCGCGGCGACGACGGCAGGTCCTTCTGCAGGTTTGGCGTGACGAGGGGCGAGCTCGTGCGTGTCGCGTGAGTGGGAAGAGGACCAGGCGGCGGGAGTACAGGCGAGTCCGCCCGACCAGCGCCATTGAGTAAGGCCTTCTTGAGTGCACTGATTTCGGAGCGTAACGCAGCGTTCTCGGACTTGGTGGAGCCGAGCTCGGTGCGGATCGCGTCGATGAGGCGGTCGCGCTCAGCGATGTCGCCCTCAAGGGTTGTGATGTACTCTGCAGATATGTCAGATGACAACGAAACTGATCAAAGGAAAAACTCGTACCCTTGCGTCGCACGCGGAAGTTGCGAGCACTGATCTTGTTGCGGAGCTGGCGTTTCTCCTTGCTGGACATCTTCTTGTACTCCTCAGGTGAAGGCCGCCAATCGTCGGCCTCGTCCTTGAGGTCGTCTTGGTCTTTGACTACGGCGCTTACGGGCGTCTTCTTCTGAACACCGCCTGACTGTACGGTGCCCTTTCGACCCTTGCCTTTGCCGCCGACCTTGACAGGCGCGAGCGCAGCGAGAGGCTCCTCGTCTTCCTCATCATCATCCTCTTCTCGTTCCTCTTCATCGAACTCGCTTGTTCCCTTTGACGGTGAGGGCGTGGCCATGAGCTGCGGATCGATGGAGAAGGGTGGCGAGGGGCCGTTGCTAGCGCTTGTACTTCCCGATTCGGGGCTGCTGCTATTCGCGAACGCGCCGAGGAAGTCAAAGGGCTCGCTAGTCATGGGGGGCGCGAGGGGATCTGCCTTGATGTAGTCGTCCTCGAGGTAGAAGTTGAAGAAGTCGGTTGGTTGCGCCTCAGAGATGGTGGGGAGGAACGACGGCGGTGGCGAGGGCAGAGTAGAAAACGAGGGCGCCGGGGAGCGTGACGACGCACGAGAGCCAGAGGAAGACGAACCCTGGCCCGCCTGCGGCAGCGTCGAGCCGCCCAAGAGTTCCATATTGAAGAACTCGGACATCTCGCTAGGATTGAATGTAAAGGGAGACTGCTGGAGTGGATTGTCTACCAGCATGACTGAGAAAAGGCGTTGTCAGGAACGAAAAGTGTTGCGGGGGGTGTCGAGGAGGACGGTGGTGGTGGTGGTTGCAGTGATGAAGTGCTGAGTGGGTCGAGTGGCGCTGCTCTGACAAGGACTGCGCAAGCTTTTCTGCTTAGCTAAGCGTCTATCGTGTCCTTCCCAGGCCTTCCCTGGATTTCCTCTCCTCTTGATTGCCCCCTTCGGGTTTCACCAGACAAGCCAGAATCCCTCGCTTTCCCCACCGTGATCTATCGGATTACAGCAGCGTGTCATTTAACCCTCAACTCGTCGTTGAACTTCCTTGTCGAGATCCTAGCTAGTCTCCATCGCTGACCTTTGCACAGAAGAACCTACAGTAGGTTACATCAAACCTACATCAACGCTTCAGAATCCGGCGATTGATTTGTATATCAGCCCTCTCCCATATAAGCTTGTGAGTGCTCCGATTCGCTTACCATGCGCATGCCGCACTTGCGACGATGTTGAAAGATCAGGCAAGGCGTCGAGTGATCGATGCTCGCTTGTCATCTTCCTGCCTCGACCTGGCCTCGACGCACGGCGAAGCTCTGAATCTGCTTCTCCAAGGGGGCGTGTGTATTCTATTCGTCGGTGCTGTCGCCAGTTGGAGCGCCTGCTCTTATCACGAGGTGCAAGGCGTGGTCTCGGGCAGTTCACCGTACCCACGATCCGAGTCGGCCAAGACTTGTTCTATCACTTCCTATCACCACGGTAGGGTCGGCTCCCTGAAGCCATCATTTTGAGGATAATGTGTACACCTGGAGTTGCCTTGGACGGAATAATGGCGGGAAGAGCTCGACTTGGATGAGGGATCCCGTCGATGTCGCTGGCTCCCGCTGTTGACATAGCTTTCCAAGGATAAAATTCTCACATTTGAACTAATTTTGTCCTTGCACGGATCTCCATTGGATTACCACATCGCTCACACTCAAGGATCTTCTTTTCATTACCAATTTCGAGGATCCCGAACTCACTTAAAAAGCACTCACGCGTTTGCGTCCTCCAGGACGTTCTTTCCCCCTAATTCATAGGACAACGTCACGCTACTTCGTCATGACAGACTCACGTGTCCCAGCGCTCCTCGTAAGTTCGAACTTTTGTATCTCTCTATCGACCCTCACAACTCCTTTGGCAGGGCGCAGGTGGGTTCGGCGCTTCCCCAGCGACCGACGAGCCCTTCAAAGTCCAGCCATTCATCGATGTCCTGCTCAAGCACGGACATCACGGAGTCGACACTGCTCGCACATACGGGTCGGGGCAGTCCGAAGTGGTTAGTTGTCGTTCTCGACATTACCAACGGTTACTGACTGTCGTGCACTTTAAGATGCTGTCCCAGGTCGATCTGAAAGACGCGAGGGTGGACACTAAGTACACAGCTTTTATTATCGGTGCCATAGTGCACATCACGTCTGACACTCTGTCAATGTAATAGGATCTACCCGGCCCAGCCGGGCTACTTCGCACCGGAGAAGTTCAAAGAGCTTGTGCAGGAATCAGTGAAGGCTTTGAATGGCGTGAAAATCCGAACTCTGTATCTGCACGCTCCCGATAGGTCTGTCCCAGTGGAAGACACGCTGGGCGCCGTCAACGACCTGTACAAAGAAGGTATATTGTGAGTCCTGCAGCTCTCGGTGTCGGAATGCCTCAACGCCTTCTCATCTCGCAGCGAGAGCTTTGGTCTAAGCAACTATTACTCGTGGGAGGTAATATCAGAAATGATCCTACCTGTGGAGTGATGGCTGACTTCTATCTGCACGAGAAGGTATCCGAAATCGTTGCAATCTGCCGGTTGAAGGGATACGTCCCGCCCACCGTCTATCAGGGAATATACAATTGCATTGACAGAGTCGCCGAAGACGAGTAAGCGGTCTTCCTGTCTCCCACGTCTTATCATTGACGCGTTCAATCAGGCTATTCCCCTGCCTCCGCAAGTACAACATCAGGTTCGCGGCCTACTCGCCGCTCGCGTAAGTACTGTCGTCCTCACCTTCCGCCGCAACGCTCACCCCATGCAGAGGCGGCTTCCTGTCCAACGCACACCTCGACGACCCTTCCGGAGCCGCGATCGCGAGCAACGTACGCTTCAACCCCGCGATCTGGTTCAGTAGCTACTACATCCCGCGTTACGCGCACTCTGTGCCTGTTCTACGCGAGCTCAAGACCCTCGGTGTAAGCACTTTTCCCTCACATTCATCTTTTCAAGTAAGTCCTAATGCACCAATTATGTTCAGGAGAAGCACGGCATGGAGTTGAACGAGATTGCGGCGAGGTGGATTGCGCACCATAGCCAGATGCGTGCGACGGATGTCGGCGTGATCTACGGCGGCAGCAAGCCTGAGTCGATTGACAGGGCGTTGACCCATCAGTGAGTGCACAGTATTGTTCGTGGGTTGCTGGTACTTTGCTTACTTCTGGCGTTTGCTACTTACTAGTGCGAAGGATCCGTTGCCCGAGGAGATCGTCAACGCGCTTGAGGATGCTTGGCTACGGGTGAAGGCAAAGGTTCCGAACTATGCGCACTCGTAAATCATGCAGTGGAAGAGGGTGGCATCTGCATGGATCGTATCCCATCTGCAATTCAGTCGCATTTCCAGTTCGAAGGCTTTTGCACAAATTGCAGGCATGCTCGAACGTAGCATGACGCTCTTGTTCTCGGCATTCTCCGGCTTGGTCAGCTGTTACGTTCTTTAAATCGCGTCACCTCGTTTCACCTGAGCAGCATGACGAGACTCTTGGGAAGAATCAAGGAAGAATTAATACCTCCATGGTCAAGCGACTGCACAAGACGTCTTTCGGACAAGCGCATGCCACTATCCGATGTCCCTTCGGACGTCGGAGATTGGATCGCTCGCGATACACCTGTGAGTAGCGCTGGGCAAGCTGTTTGTGATGCAACTGTCGTACTCACTTCAGAATACTTACCCCGACAAATCCGAAAGATCAGTCAGCCCTCTCTCTTTGCTGACTCACAAGCAGCCAAGCGAGACGGGATCAATTCACGGCCCCCGCACGTCCGTGTATTCTAAGACCGTTGACGCGGACACCAGCAGCTTTCTCGACATTTAAAGGGGCTCACGCACCGATTGTCTTCTATATTGTGTCCCCGCAGGTCCTATTGATTCAACGCCTCACCACTCCGTCATGACAGATTCACGTGTCCCAGCCCTCCTCGTAAGTCGGCCTCGTATAGTCCTGTATTGTCGGCGTCAAATGCCTTCTTGTGCATAGGGAGCCGGTACTTTTGGCTCCTCCAATGGCTTTGCCACAATCAACGAACCTGCGAAGGCTCAACAATTCATCGATATCCTCGTCAAGCACGGATACTATGGAATCGATACCTCCCGAATTTACGGTTCGGGCGCATCGGAAGTCGTATGTGAATTTGCACCCACTCCGCGTACTGATACCTGAACATTCCTTTCATTTTTGAAAGGTTCTTTCTCTAGTCGACCTGAAGGGCGCTCGCGTGGACACAAAGTAACGTTGATTCCGGTTGCACATTGTATAGTGGAGCTAACTCTGTGTCGACACAGGATCTACCCAGTTGAGCCAGGCTATTTTGCGCCAAAGAAATTCAAGGAGCTCGCGCAAGAATCTGTGAAAGCTTTGAATGGCGTCAAGATCAGGACCCTGTATCTGCATGCTCCTGACAGGTCTGTCCCGGTCGAAGACACCTTGGGCGCTGTCAACGACTTGTACAAGGAAGGCGTCTTGTGAGTCTTTCAACTCCTTGCCGCAAACGCCCTCCTAATCTGCCATAGTGAGAGTCTTGGCCTGAGCAACTATCTCTCGTGGGAGGTACCGTGATATTGGTTGACCACTTCACCGCACGCTGACGATCGCGAAGGTATCCGAGATCGTCGCGATTTGTCGCCTGAAGGGATACGTATTGCCCACCATTTACGAGGGCATATACAACTGCATCGACAGAGTCAACGAAGACGAGTATGCGAGCTTCTTCAGTGCCATCCGAGTTGCGTCCCCACATCTGACATGCGTCCAGGCTGTTCCCGTGCCTGCGCAAGTTCAACATTCGCTTCGCCGCGTACTCGCCTCTCGCGTGAGTGCTTTTGCCCCTCGCTAGCTCACATCTTGGTTATTGCATCCAACAGTGGCGGTTTCCTGACGAACGCACACCTCGACGAGCCTGACGGGGTAGGGCTCGCCGGCAACGCACGCTTCAACCCGGCGTCGCCGTTCAGCCAGCACTATATCCCGCGCTACGCGCATTCCGTACCCGTGCTTCGTGAGCTCAAGACTCTCGGCGTAAGCACCTCCCTCCCCCACGCGCAGGCCCTTTTTGCCATTCGTATCTGACCCATACGCCGTATGGCAGGAGAAGCACGGCCTGCAGCTGAACGAAATTGCCGTACGATGGATCGTGCACCATAGCCAGATGCGCCCTTCGGACGTGGGCGCGATCTACGGCGGCAGCAAGCCAGAGTCAATTGAGAGGGCGCTGACAGATCAGTGAGTGTACCGGTATCGGCGATGGGACATTGGGGCTGACTGCTGGTGCTTGACGTTTACCAGTGCGAAAGGGCCGTTGCCTCAGGAGATAGTCGAGGCGCTTGAGGATGCTTGGTTGCGAGTCAAGGCTAAAGTGCCCAGTTACGCATTCTGAGCTGGCTATGGACTTGACTGTGCCTTCAAACGAATGCAGAATTCCTGGAACGCGACATTGTACTCCAACAATCTAATATATTTTTGACTTGAGGATGGAAGCATGGTCTTATAGTGTAGTGGTTTAGCACACGAGGTTTTGATTTCATGATCTTCCTCGTGACCCAGGTTCGAACCCTGGTAAGACCTTCGGACGTATGACTTGAATCTTTTTATACTTGCTGATAGCCTGGACGGTCATAGGCATGAAGTACACATTTTTGTCTTTCTCTCTTCCTCACTCTGCGAGATTGGAAAATTACCGGCCTTCAGCAATCCCTCCCTCAGAGGTCTTCGTGAGTAACTGTTGGCGATTACATATACTAGTAATGGATCATGATGAGACGCGGTCCAGGACAAGGTATCACACTTATTATCTTATCCTCTTTTCCTTTGGTATTCTGACAATACTTGATGTTGCACAGATCAAAGTCAAAAATCTACTACATGAGGACTTGTTGACGGTGTTGTCCAGAGGCCCGTCGTAGTGAAGGGAATGTACAAGCGCGACCGCCGACTTCAGTCGGAGTCAAAGCGAGCGTAGGCTGCGTGGGCCGTCACATCCATCCTGTGCACTGGGCCATCGAGTAGTATAAATACAGAATCCAAGTGCGCCTCTGACTTTCAAACACACCTCCGCCTGCAACTTGATCCCTTCATCGCTCAAGTCTTCCTCATCTAAACTCAATCCATACCTCATCGACATCGCCCAATCATCGCCTTACTAGAAGAAATGCACCTGTACTGTGTCTCCGACTTCACTCTCTTGGGTCTCGCGGTCCTGCTGGCCTCCGCTGTTGCTGGGTACGCATGCGGGGCGTTCCTTCACCCCGTCAGGCCCGTCTTGGACCAGCTCCTCACATCTGGCCCGCTGCCGATCCAACCCTCGAGCCCCAGCCCTCGCCACAGCGTCCCGCCTGCAACGCTCCCTCCACGACCACCAAACGCTCCCCAACACCAGAGTTGTGGCTCTGTCTATCTCGGAAAAGTGCGCCTCACAGACATTGTATCTGCATGTCACTGCTAACTCGCTTTCCAGAAGCAGCCTCTAGCACTTGAATCGCGCGACCGCCGCTATGACCTCCCTCCGATCCGGGACCTCTTCGCTTTCGAGCTGTCGCTTCCTTCCCGACCCGTACAGGCACCCCGACCACCTGCTCTCTTCCCTCCTTCATTTTCCCCTCTGCCTACACCTGAACTCTTGTTCGCGAGGTACACGCCCCCGCACTTCGACTTCCCCACTCCGACGCTCTATCCGAGTCCCCTGCAGCCCGAAAGCCCAACGTGGAACCCGCCATCTCCGTCATACTCTCCTAATAGCTTGTATTCAACATCTGTGGACGACAGTGAGCCCATGTACACGCTTTCTGGTCCTTCACTCGCGCCTTTCGGACGTCCGCCGAGCCCTCGCATGCGCTCGCCCCTCTATGTCCACGTTCCCCGGCCATACTATGGTTACTGAACTCCGTGGCCCACTTACTCGTTGCTCATCTCTATCTAAGCGTAGTCTTCTTCGCACCCTCCAGCTGTCGAACACCAGGTGTGTCTTGAGAATGCGGTGGCGCCGCGCCGCCGCGCTTGACTGACTGAGGGTATTCGACGGGTCTTATCCTGATTGCCCTATACCCGACGACGTCAAGTGCTGTCAAATCTACCACTATATCTTGGAGCTTGAATATCTATGGCTCTGCTCCTGTGACCCCTCCCCGCTGAGTGTTATTGTGTCTACATTTTCTCCGTCCTGCGTTCAATTCATTCAATTTGCAATCCTCGCCCTACGACTTTCTTCTTCCCACCGAACGGCGTGCCTCTCCCATAACCTAGTTTTCTGAGATAAGGTCTCACCGTGATTGTTCTGGTCCACGGGTACAACGATAATCATCTATCTCTGAGATATGTGCTCAGTGACTTTCGTTCGGCTACACGTACATCGCCTTTCAACCGTGGGACCAACTCTATCCAACAAAATAACCCCGCTCAAGTTTTTTCATCGATCTACAAGGATCACGACTCCGACCCATATTCTCCGATGGCCGCCACCATACTTTCTGTTGCGGTTATCGCACGTACCCGGCGCCACGAAGCGTCTGGAGGGCTTCCTGTACACATTTAGACTACATCCGGGGCCGTTCCTGTCGTGTCCAGTTAGGTCCACTTGCATCTCCTGTGTACGACGGTCCTCGTGATACTCTGGCACCCTCAAGCGCCCAAAGGCTTCGAGCTATCATGGACCAGCGTCTAGGCTGTCCCCTCTGTAGGCCTATCTGTAGGCCGCCCTCGTTTCTACCAAACCATGGCAACACCACCTATACTGAACCCGGCGACCATGACTTGTGTGCTGTGCCCTTGTTTTCGGACAAGCGCCGTCCCCTCGGCTCTGCGCTGCCGCCACCACGCCAGCCTATTGTATTCCCACTACTGCTTGCCTGCAGGACAGAATGCGGTGCAAGCCCCAGCTCTTGTCTCAAATAGGCCACAAGGCCCGCCGAAGTCGCTTAGATCTGTCTGTTGTGGCACCCAGTCATGGGCACCCGCTTGGACGCGGCTGCGCGCTTTTACGCTAGGTATAAGGTAGCCAACGAGGAGCCCGATGCGCTTACTTTTCCCAAACCGCCCCCACAACATACTGCAGACGAACACCAAGATGAATATCTATTGCATATCCGACGCGAACATCCTGTTCGGGCTCACCACCTTCGCTGCGGCGGCCATCGGCTACGCGTGTGGCGCCGCGCACCCGTATGCGAGTCGCAGCCTGCAGTCGCCTCTCCAACGCTCGCCTCCGCGCACACGCCGCGCGCCTACACCTGTCCCCGAAGACGATGCTCCTCCGCGGAAATTTGACGCGCAGAGGCTTACTGCCAGCCGGAAGAGGAAGCTGCCCTCGCCATCTGAATCCGTGAGTTCTTTAGTCACAGTGAAGTCTCATCTGTGGCATCCACTCACCTCGGTCATTGCCAGCTTGACGCCCTTCCGAGTCCTCCGAAAGTACGCATACTCGAGGGGCGCGTTGGTCGTGACGGCAATGTCCAGGTATGTCGCCACTCTCTGCGCGCGCCTGGCGCATGGCTGATTGCCGATCCTCTACTAGAGAGTAGACAGGCGTCAAGTACGCTTCTCCTCACGCGTGCGCATTCTCTACCAAGCAGAGGCAACGCATCTCTCCCTCCCGGGCGCAGTGAGGATCCGGACATACCCTCTTGGCTATCGCATTGCAGCACCGCATTCCCCGTATGCTCAGACAGAGGAGCCATCGGACTCTTCGGACTCTGAGATAGACGACGCGCTCCCGCTGGCACCACCATCATCGCCAGAACCCGCGCTCCCGGCGTATACTCTCCCGGGCCCACTACCCTACCCCAACGACCCGCCGCTCGCGCCGAACTACGCACACATGTTCCTGGCCAACCACGGGAACCCAGCATTCACCTGGCTACCATGACTTCACTTGTTTCCTTCTCGATATCCTCGCATGATCTTCGCTACTCCCCACGCTCGGCTCTCCGACGATGGATTTTCGTGTTTCGTTACTACGTCTCCATAGAACTTGCACATTGTAGAATGGTCGCCTCCTAATAAGATATTCGTGCGAGGTCGCAGCACCGATGCGACAGAAAGATGCATACTTATAGTCCGAACGCTAGAGTATATTACATACCGAACCAATATATATGCTGCCACCCGTCTAAGCACGCACGCCTCACGGCGTGCAGTCCGCCTCATCCTCTGCCAGCTCCTCGTCAAGAGCTGCCTGCCCCGCAGGCGTCAGCTTCGGCACGCCTGACGCGATGTCGTTCTCAAAGTACCGGGGTATGAACCTACACACCACGCGGGGCGTCAGATCAACTGGTCCGCGACGAAAAGAAAAAACCACGCACTCCACGCCCTTCCGCTTGCGCTCCGCCGCGACGTCCCGCTGCCGCTGCTCGATCCGCTGCTTCTCCCGCGTCGCCTCGCTGTACTCCTTCTTGAGCAGCCCGTCCGTGACCGTCTCCCACAGCTTCCGGCTCTCGTCCGGCAGCTGCTTCTCGAGCTTGCGCACCGCCTTCGGCACGACATGCAGCGTGCTGAGATCGACCAGCACGCGCCACTCCGTGCCCGTGCCCGCGCCCGCGCCGGTGCCAGTGGCCCCGCGCGCAATCGACGAGGACGACGAGGCGGGCGACGGCGCCGCGGACGGGAACGCGTGCCGATAGCGCACGGCGCCACGCCACGTGCCCTCGAGGTAGACGAGCGCGCGCGCCTTGGGGACGTGCTTCACGCGCGTCCATTCTTCGTGTTCCGTCGCACCGGGGGTGTACCCATGGATAACGCCCTCAACCAAGAAGTGCGGCTTGCCCAGCCAGCTCTGCGCGCCCGCGGTGTCAGCGCGCCGTCCCCGGAACCCATGCATAAGCGACGCACCTCCTCCTTGTACTCGATGATCGCGCGCAGCCACTCCCCCCCGCGCCCCTTCCCGCCCGCGCACGTCACGATAGTGCACTCGCCGACCGTGACGTAGAAGCTCCCGCGCAGCACGCCGTTCACATGCGCGACGGGGTGCGTGATCTGGTACTGCTCGCCCGCGCCGAATCCCCCGCCGATGTCCACGAACAGGCCCTTGTTCGCCGCGCCCGGCCCGATGCGCACGCTCGCGGTGCTCGTCACCTTCGCCACGATCTGGTCGATGCCCGACAGCCGCACGCTGCGCGCGGGGCACGTCGCGACGAACGCGGAGATTGGCGGGTGGTGCGAGACCTGCTCCGTCAGGAACGCGACGCGTATGCGCGCGGGCGCGGGCGTGGAGGGCGTCGTCGACTCGGATGTCGACGAGAGGCTGAGCTCCGAGACGGCCGTCGAGAGCGTCGGGGTCGAGTCCGTGTGGTCCACGGCGGGAGAGGACCATCCTTTCATGGAAAGGAGGCTTCCGAAGCGTCCGGTTTGTCCCGGCGGGACGCCTTCCTTGCCGCCCTTGATGCTCGGGGCCTCGGAGCGCGGGATGCGGGGCGTGCTTGCGGTTGCAATGGGGAGAAGGGTGGCTGGTGGGACGTGGTCGACGTGTTCGTGAAGCGTGGGCACGCGCGTAATGTCGTCGTAAGTGACTGGGATCACGTCCCAGTGGGAACGGAAATGCTCGCCGAGGACGGAGTTATACGGTTTGCAGACTTTTCCGCGCTGGTGGGAGAGCGTCAGAGGCCATTGGGGAGGATGAGGTGTAAGAGTGTACGCACAACATGCCGGAGGTCCTTGGAGAACGTGAACCGGAGGACGGCGAGCATACGCTCCAGCGGATCGTCAGAGTCGTTAATGCTGCCATACATGATTTAAGTGAGGTATTTCGGCACTGTTGGGAAGGTACGCACGCGGAAAACAGATCCGGCCTGTCTAGGTAGTGCCAGTACTCGAGATTGGGTATAGGTTCGAGGAGCGAAGCCGGAAGAGAGAGTCGCCTACGACGATATCATCAATACGAAGTCCATCGGGCATACAGCGCCTGGCACGATAAACGGCAAGGTCGCGCTCTTATTGTCCTCGAGCCACTGCTGGCAAAAGCATGACGAAGACGAGTGCATCCTTCCCTCCCATATCGCGCAGACATTATGGACACTCACATCGCTGCGATGTCCTTGACGCCGAGAGACCGCTTGACGAGCTGGACGATCATCTTGAGCTTCCCGCCCTCGCCAGTATCTTCCGGAACAGAGATGGCAGGGCCGGGCGCTCCCTCTTCCACCTCCTCGTCGAGGGCGTCGGTGTCCTTGGGGGTCGAGGGGTCGTCAGTATGTTTGTCGTCCGTCATGGCGGGGTGGGGTGGGAGGACAGGTGGCCGGTGGGGGGTCGTAACTGAGAGAAAAAGGGAACGGTGAAGAAAGGATATGGCGGAGACAGACTGAGCCAGCTGAGAGTCTGGCACAGCTGCAGAGCTTGGCGGTGTCACGCCTTTTCGGAAATATCCAGGCTTTGTCTTTTCTTTTTCTCCTCCATCTTCAGACTCTCAGCCGCTACGAAATGTCTCTCTTTTCCAACAAAGATACCGCATGGACCCGAGGGAAAACGGGAGACCGTCGCGAGCCGTCGCGATCATCTTTTTTCAGTCCATCACCCCCTTGGCTGCCGCGCTGGCCAACAACGCCATCTTTGGGCGTCCCATCATCGTTCGCATGGCATCGCACGTTCCCCAGGGCGGCCGCAGACGGGCTGGGGAATGATCTTCGTGTCAAACGTTCTGCCCTGGCCTGTCGTCTTATAAAGTGCGAGTGGCGGTGGGCACGTTGGCTCTCCGGCCGTCGTCCCTACCAGAGCAGCCACTGTGTAGTAAGTGCCGTCAACCTATCGTCCGTCTTATCTAGGGCGATGTATCCTCGCCAGAGCCCTGCGAGTTACGACAGTATGGTCCTTCCCGAACAGACCCGGACATTCGACGGACATTAGCCTTCCAGCAAGAACCATGGAGTTAAACGGGAAACACGAACGTCACCCGCATCCTCTTCCTTCATACGCCATTGGAACTTACCTCCGGAAGTTCTTGCATCTTGCATTGTAAACGACGCTTGTTCTTCGGATGATGCTTCTTCTTCTGCGCAACGACGACTGGCCCCGCCTGCTTCGAGATGCTCCCATTGACGAGGCGTAAAGTGCTCGTGTTTCACACGGACGCTTTGTCTAGCCTTCTCTATGAGCCTCTTCTGCATTGCGTGGACTGCTCACCGAAGCATATACTTATACCCATTCGACATGCTTGTCAAAGGGTTCGCGGCAGCGATCCTCTACTTTATGCCAGTTTCTGGTTGGGGATGGATGCACACTCCGGCCCGCCTGGCTTCTGGCGGCGAGCGCACAGATTTTCAGTCGGCTCTCCTAGTTAGCTAGGCTATCCCTTCGAGAGCTTCAACTCCTCGCCTCTCTCCTGCTCGCTCCTCTCCGGTCTTTGCGGCATTCGTACGGCACAAAATCTCCTTCTTCACACTGTGCTGGCTTTGTCTTGAGCCCTTGATGCGACTCACTTGAGAATGTAGCTTCGGAATTTCGGTTCAGCAGACATTCAAGTCCATTCTCAACTCAGACCTACGAGCTGTCGCGCGTACGGCGTTTCGAGTCTCGCATTTCGTGACGTCTGCTGATAGCAGGGACTAATGGAATCGCGCCTAATTATCAACACTATGGGTCCTTTCTTCGTCTCGTGGTGCCCAATGCACTGTCTGGCTCCTGTGGTCCAATGTATGATGGTAATACTGCAATCCCTTGAATCGACGCTATCAAAGCAACAGAACAGATCGTGGCCTTGGCCGTATTATCGTCGCCTGGGATCCTGTATCCCCTGTATTCGTATCCACCGAGCCAGACTGGCTCCGATGCCCATCCTCCGTCTCCCGGTTGGAACTAGCTTCCGCCTTCGACTGCCTCGAAGACGCACGCTCAGACAGCCATTCCCATCGCTGCCGCGCATCCTCTCGCCGCGCATCCTCCCTCCGTGCGCGCTCCCGCTGACTCTCCGCCTCCACCCACCGCGCCTCCAGCTCCCTGCGCCTCTGCTCCGCGTCCTCCCGGATCCGCGCTCCCGCCAGCTCCATCGCGCGGTGCTTGATCTGCCGCACGTCGTTCTCGCGTGCCTCCTGCTCCTGCAGCGCGACGGCGGTCTCGCGCTGTTCGACACGCTCCTCCCGCTCCCTCACGTCAGTTTCTCTCTGTGTGTTGCTGCTCTCCTGCTGTGCGAGCGACGCCTGCCTCTGATCGAGACCGACAGAACGCTCGGTGAGCTCGGCATCCCGATCCGCTGCTGCTGCTTGCTTCTCTTTCAGCGCCGCCTCCTGCCAGCGCGTGCTCTCGAGCCACTGCGCTCTGTCGTTGCGCAGGCGCTCCTCCGCCACCTTCACAGCACTCTCCCTCCACTCGACATCCACCCATCGCTCTTCCATATCCTTCTCCCTCCTCTCCACGTCCGCTTCCATCCTCCCCAGCTGCGCGGCCCGCCCCTCCAACCCCTCCTCCCGCGCGTCCATCTCTTCCTCCCTCGCACGCAGCTCCGCCTCCCGCTGCGCTGCCTCCGCCTCCTTCCGCGCGGCCTCGCGCTCGCGCTTCGCAGACAGCCGCTCCACGATGCGCACGTACGCGTCGCGCCGCTCGACCGCGTCCTCGCGCTGCGCGACCGCCGCCGCGCGCCGCGCGACCTCCTGCTCGCGCCACCGCACGGCCTCCGCGTCGTCTGGCGCGGGGCGCGCGAGGCCGGCCTCCACGAGCGCGAGGATGCGCGCGGCGGCGTCGGCGATTGGGGGGTCCAGCGACGGCGGGGCCGATGAGGGTGTGGCGGGCGGAGATGAGGAGGATGAGGGCGCGGGTGGGATGGATGGGGGTGGGGGATGTGAGGTGGGGGCGCCGGGGTATGTGATGAGGTCGGATGTCATGTTGCTGTGCTCGTGGTGCGCGTCCGCGTCCTGCGATTGGATAGAGATGGATTGAGATAAGCTGGCGGGATCGAGGGCTTCAGATGGGTCGAAAGGACTTGGAGTCTCTTCGTCCGTGTCAGACACGGGGGAAATGGGCGACCCGACAGCGAGATGCGATGGTCGTGATGGTGGAGGTACAAAAGGGACAGGACAATGGAACGACGCAGCCTGTCGGGAAGCGGCGCCTATATTGGCGAATGACATCCACTGTCCCGATATGGTGAGCACAGACATGCAAGTTCCCAGCGCTCACAATTCGGTAATACCGAGGAACAAAGAGTATCTGCATTTTGTACAATGTCTACAAAACTACGGAGTACTCAAATAATAGCGGGTGATGTACGCGAGTTCGAGGTCGGAGTCCTCAACTTACCAGCCGGCCGACTATTTGGAGCGAGCGCGACGGCTTATCATAGGCCCGGACAAGGAGTGGTTGACTGCACCGTCCAAGGCCAACCAGTCCCGACTCGCCTAGATACGAGCTAGAGGGGCCTTCCAACTGTCAGGGAGCATTCAAAGGCATCTGGGCTCACTCACCGATGTTATAAGAGACCATCATATGAGACTCTCAATCGTATCATGAATCTTTACCACTCCCCCAGTAACATCGCGATATTCGATCCCCATATGGCTCTCCAAGCGTCGTTGAAACTCCTAGAAATGCTGAAGGAGCAAGAGGAGCTAGAGAGGGAAATCGAGGAGCTGCAGAGGCAATTGGAGACGAGGAAAGCGTCAGCGAGTGGGAGAGGCACGGCGACTGAGGGCACCAGTGGGAAAGGAGACGGGGCAACAGTGGGAGAAGGAGGCGGGGGAGAGAAGTCCGGGAGCACATCGCAGCCCGTGAGGACATCAAAGTAAGAGAAGCAGAAGGGGCGATGACTTCAATGACCCTTTGCGCGCAGAATATCCTATATTCATCGCAGTGGAAGCTGTGACTCGATAAGACTGGCGCGCTCGCGGGAGAACAAAATCGATCCTGTTCTTGACCGCTGCCTTCAATTATCGAACGAAACAAGTCTTTGATTTTAGGTCCATCCATGCGGCGTTCAATACCGCTGAACATTGCGGCCCATACGTCGCTCTACCTTCTTCTCCACTAGCCGCAGCGGAACATACAGCAGGGCCGCAGTCACGAACGCCATGTACACAGCGATGTCCCCCGTTCCGCTGGCAGCGATCGGCCCCGTGTACCACACCTGCGACATGCACGGCACGACGATGCCCATTGAGCCCACAAACGCGATGAGTGCAGCGGCGCCGAGAGGAAGACGCCTAGGGTTGTTCCAGTCGTCTGATATATATGTCTCCCAGCGTCCGCGGCGGATGATGGCGTGGTCTGTGATCACGATGGCAGAGAAGGAGGAGCACCAGTATCCCGCGATACCTGAGAAATATGCACGTCAGCAGCCGAAGCTCAGAGCTCACCACCCGAGGTTCTTACTGATGATATCGACGAGAACATTGTAGAATCGCCGCGACCCGATAATCGCGATCGGAAGCAGGCTATATATATCGTCAGCGAATAAACGATATGGGAGGACTGAATGACGCACATCGCTGTGGACACAAGCGCGTACGCATAACGCGGAATCTTCGCGAAGAGCGGGGTGATCGCCATGAAGCTCGTCCCGAAGGAGTACATCGTTGGCGCGACACCACTCGGTATAGTCAGCGCGACGACGACTGTAAGAAACTTTCCAAAGCCTCCCGACATTGCAAGGACCGCCGCGAATAAGCCGCCAACGTTGTTGCCCACGTCGAAGCCTGCCTTCCACGCTGGGACAGCTGGCGCGCTCGCAGCAAATACCACACCCAGCATCTCCCCTGGAAGCTGGTAGACGAGCGGTATCAATTGACATGGCGCGAAGAAAAAGGAGGTATGACGCACGCTGGCACAAAGGCAGCCAAGATACACGTAGAGGAAGATTTTCCAGCTGTCACCCAAGTGTTAGTATATTAGCGAGATGAATACGACCAAGCAGCATTATGTCTGACCTGGCTGCGGGCGCATGGTGAACACCAAAATCGGGTGTCATTGGACTAAGTGTAATGGTGTTGGCGCAGATGATCGATAGGAACGAGACGATCGCGGCGGATTCGGCTGGCGGAGCAGACGGGAAGACAAGATGCTTCGACCCAACTCCAAGCATGACAAGGAACGCGAGGAGGTTGGGAAGCCATGCGACACTCTCGTACCTTGACGACTGTCAGATCGGAAGTTCGACCATCGTGAAAGCAAGTGGGATTCTCTTACAGGTGGATGGCTCGGTAGCCCATGAAACATACGACAAGAGAGATGGCGCTGATGACGACGATCCCAATTGTGTCATCCAAGTGGACGGAGACAGCAGCCAGGGTTTGCCCGCCAGCGATGGTGGAAATGATGATATATCCCAGGAGGGTGATTGTGTTAAGTATGCTCGGAATAACGGCGCCGTAATAGCTACAGGAGATAAGCAATTGGAATGGGATACGACAATGCACGTACCCCCACGAAAACCGAGCCTGAACCATCGCTCGCATCCCGAGAGTAGGTCCGAAGACAGCACTGTATCATGGCCGTCCGTCGTCAGCCAAGGGAGGATGTGTGTATGATTAACCCACAAGAAAGCTGGCACCGTGAACATTCTGTAAGAATTATTAAGTGTTGCTAGCCTCTTGACTGAGGTTGAGTCGTGATACGTACACCAGATTCCCTCCCAACACGATGAAAAGAGAATCCCGGATGCCAAGTGAGAAGAATGCCGGGCCTATGGAGCCCGCTGCAAATCTGGGGACGTCAACAAACCACAAACAACGTTGGGAATAATACAGGGTCGACTCACGTGGGTACACTCAGCATATTGGAGAACCATAACACGAATAATTGGTAGAGGCGCTTCTCCGTCCTTTTGTCTAAGGGCACGGGTGTAATACTTAAAAGATGTTGGCACATGTCAGTTAACAGGTGGTGCGGTGACAAACGAAGGATTCACCCGTGAGTCTCAACCCCCCAAGTCTTCAACAATGCCGTCAACCGCTGAAGCCGCGTACGTCCGGTATTGGGGCCTATAGACAGACTGCATGCCTCATCCGAGCTGACCTCTTTTTCTTCGCTATGTCCCAGCTCCCGAGACAGGTCAAGATCTGTCTGAGTCTTGTCGTCGAAATCCATTTCCGAATAGAAGAAGTTGAGCGAGGATGGGAGTAGATCCTACCTTCGACCCATCGCGTTTTATAGCGAGAGCAGACTCATATCCGTGATGTAGAAGGGTTTGATAGTTCGCAGCGGAACAAGGAGTGAAGAACCTTGCGAAAAAGGCGCGGTTCTTCACCCCGACTGAGTTCACCGGTGGTTCATGTTGGACCGACGAATAATAGAAGCACGAAAAACCGAAAGCCTTGTGATCATGGAAGGACACTGTGACGAGCTCGTTACCCCCGGCAATCTCTCAAGCCTTGGACGTTCTAGATGGAGATTAGTTATATGAATTGGCCAAGTCCGTAGGAGACGGAAAGGAAGACGGACTGCGCAGAAGTGCTATCAGACAGACGAAAGTATACCCCGACGAGCAAGCAGAAGTAGAATCCGATGAGGACGCACGCGTCTTGTCGGGCTCGGGTTGCAGTACAGATTCCTAGAAAGTGCAGTCGAAGCAATCTGTGAGCCAACATGATAACGACCAAGGGGTAGAACCACCCATCGTAGAGTCAACGGTGCCAGATATGTGCGGGATGCGAACAGGACATAGCGAAGTCACAAGGCCATTGCTATGTACATACCAAGATTGTATGGAGGCCCTCCTTCAAGAGAAACGGGTTAGAGTGGCTCTTTCCCCCCATTCTTGGCGCCAAGCGAGAGGACAACGAAGTCGGAACGCAGGCTGATCCAGCCGTTCAGCCTATACCATGATGATCGTGATGTCCAGCTCAGTTGATGACAGCAGACAGCGGTTCATGTTCTCTGCCGGAAATGATGGTCTATGGTCCTAGGTTCGAGCTGTCGACGCGAGGCAAGGTCCAAGGATTTGGAATTGTGAGTCACGACTCAGCTATCAAGAACCAAAAGTCGCTCGGACATATAGGGTGGCGCGAACACGCTGTCGTATTCTAGGGCCTACGTATGAGGGCGTGTCGTTATCTTTGAGGATGGAATATGCTGTCGCTGTCGTCCGGTTCTCGTTCTGATTACGAGTTGCCGATGCTTGGGATCTGTGAGTCAGTTGGAGACGAGGTTGAGACCATATGCATGCTAGAAGCACTGTGAAACAGTTACGCATCACCGTCCTGCCAGCGGCATGGGATGTTATGTCTTTTATAAGACGGGATTTATTCGTTGAAGAGGTAGAAAGTTTAGATGATGGTTCCGAGAAGGGATGACTCGGCTGACTCTCGGCTGACGCGCTGACGACTGATTACGGTCATTGCCGAAAATCGCGTTTGGCGTGTCGCCGACGCGAAAACCTAACTTACGAGTCATGTCAAGGACTGCGAGGATGCAGCGGCAAGCGCAGCTCGTGAGCCCACGTGGACACATTCAGAAGATACACGCTCCGATATATTCCATATAATGAGTCTCGTGGGTAGGCAGAAAGGAGTCCGTCGGTTAGACTCGTGCGTTGGTTTTCTGCCTCTTGGGACGGGACGGTCTAAGCCAGCGTACTGGCTATCAGCTCAGGCCGCTGAGAACAAAAAGCTCTGTCGGAGCCGCCGACAGAGTCGCATCCGAGCTCCGCCGGAGAGATTGAGATGTGTCTACACGCTGCACTCAGGTGGGTTGTCTGGAGCGACGAGTGTTGTCAGTGTACAGGCGCGGGGGCATGAAGCACGGACGGACAATACGCACCCGTGACCCGAGTCCGTCCAAGCCCGTCCATCCACAAGCCCAGACCACTCCTGTTTTCTCGGAGCATCATCCTGCTAAAAGAATCGATGGCCATGACGTGAGTACGGTCGATATCTAGCGAGATTCACAAATATAGACCTCCGCGGGCATTGGCAGTGGTGTTAACTTCGGTGAGAAAGTAGAAGGCGGGAAAGTTAGAGAAGCCTGGACTCTTTTGTTAGCAGAGTGAGTAGTCTCCATGGCGACTTTAACCCATTGCCGCAAGAGAAAGAAGAGAAAAAGGCAGGTCAAGCTTGCAGTACTTTGTTGAATGTCATTCTTCTCACTGCAAAGGGACCTTCATTTGCCTCACCTTTGGCGACGTCCAGGGCTGCGTGGGCCCTATGATCGAAGAGCAGCTGGCAGACTTTCGTTGCGTGCGCTGCCACGATTATGCTGGCACAGCACCAACGGTATGGCCGTCATGTTGAATGCTGATAGCATCTGACAGTTTCTGTCAACAGTACCGTGTCAATCGGGCGATAAACCGCATCCGTGAGCCGGAAGCAGCCATCCCGAGGGTGGCTTTTCTCTCCATGGTCTATGACGATCCTGGGACGGATATCGTGCCAAATATACTGGAACAATGCATCAAGGGTCTGTCGCGTTACCAAGAAGAAAAGGTCTGGTGCCAGCTCGTTCCAACATGCTTGGTTAGCCATGATGATGTTAACCCTGATATGCCGTTTTCCAGCACTTCATCGTCCGCGTCCCCTTGCGATACCAAGGCATTACCGCGCAGGGGCGGACAAAACGTGCACGCGACTTGGACAAGTGGCTCTAGCAACGGAACGAGGACACGCACTTCCTTGCAATGGTGTGCTCGCATGCTGATGCGAGACTGGATTTGTCACGGGTATGGACCACCCAATACATGGCCTGCAGGCATGGGCCCTGCCCGACGTGCGTGAATGCCGTTGTCAATCTCTTCGCATGTGCTCATGGACCTGTAACAGCTGCTCAGGTGTTGGGTCGGTCCAGACATGTGCGACGGGCCGCTTCAGGATCCGAGAGTGCTGCGCCGTCGAGGGTTGATAACTGTACTGTGCGGGCCATCCATGACCAACCTCGAACAAGGGATGGTCGAGTGGTGAGCCCCTTCGCCCAAGCTATCGCACCACTCCGGAGGCTCACGATAGGTACAATAGCCGTCAGTTTGATTACATTGTTGGCTTCGGTCGCGGGTTGCTCCTTCCGGTCACTGTGGCGGCGCCTCTTTGCACCTTCGTCACGCTTATGACCACGACGAAGGACACCGCATGGCATGCGGCGCTGAAGGCCTTCACCAAGCTTCCTGGCGGCGTCACATTGGTGGTCGTGGAGTGCGACGGCGATCGTGTAGTGAGCCGCCAGCTTTCAGAGTCGGAACATCCAACGCAGCCTTGGGGGCTGAGCCTGGCGTGTCCGGGTTGCCTTTCTTTCGGGTACCTCTTGGCCATGCCCCACAGGGATGGAAATGCAGCAGCCCGCCGCAGTCGCTTCCGCTTTAAGTGTTTCAAGTGCGCTTTCTACATTCCTGAGCTGTATATCGAGACTCCTCCCTTCGTTAGATGGGAGCACGACCTTCTGTTTTCCTACAAATACCCACTGACGAGGGAGCAGGAGACCTACCTGTCGAAACGGTTCGAAGAATACCAGAATTCACAGGAAGGAGCGATGGTGTATGCCGGGTGGTTGAAAACTCAACGGGGCATGTTCTTCGAGGAGAGGGTGGGACGTGTGCGCGGGAAAGAGGAGGTGGGCACATATGATGATGGCGAGTTCAGTGAGTCTGACGGTGCATTTGGGGAGAAAGTGTCCGGTGTTCGGAGGTATTTCAATTAGAACATGGAGACAATTTTGGCAGGTCACATTGCCCTTCTTGTCTCTTTTACAGTTTTACTAGGCTCACTCAAGCGACCGAGTGTCGCGCGGATTGGCACCAGTCTCGCAGTAGCAGCTGTCAATGAATCTAGAAACTTGAAGAGATGCATTTCTCAACATGTTCGAGTCGACAGAGTTATCCAGAGGTGCACTGATTCGGAGTCGGAGTCGATTCGATCCTGTCCTAATCAATTAATCAACATTTAAGTGAACGAGACTGGGGATGATACTACTGTGTCAAATGAACATTCACAGAAAAGAAGACCATCTGACGACCTTGCCGCGCCCACGACCCTTATGTATATAAAAGGGCCTTGCACTCATCGCTACAAGCACAGCACGCAGGGAGCAGCCTACGTGAAGAACTGTGTTGATCTCGCTCACCTGCTGCCGGTCTCCCACGAAACTTGTTCCTGCAACTCAAAGCACAGACGATGAAAACGCACTTAAACCCTGGATTATTAGTCTACATCTATCGTGCACACCTCACGGCGCCTGGAACAAACCCATCAAGCTCTCCACAGCCGCCCTCGCCAGCGCCCTCAGCGGGCCCTCCTTCCTCGGCGGCGAGGACCCCGGGCCGACGCCACTGAGCTTTAGCGCGCCGACCCAGCCGTCGCCCTCCACGGCGGCCTCCGCCTCGTCGAAGCCAATGCCCGCCGCGAGCGCCGCAGCACGCACGCCGTCGTCCGCGCGCATCTCCTCGCCCGCGCCCTTCTCACGCTCCCAGAACACACGCGCACGCGCCGCGAGGACGGCGTCGCGGTGCACGGCGGCAGACGCGTAGCGCAGGAGGTGCGTGCGCGCGAGGGCGGCGTCGAGCGTCTGCGCGGTGAGGCGCGCGGGCGGGGGGCGCGCGGTGGGCGGCGCGAGGTGCAGCGCGAGGGGGAGGAAGAGGAAGAGCGCGTGGCGCGCGGTAAACAGCATGTCGTGCCACTGCACGCGGGGTCAGCGGGGCGAGGAGAGGAGAGATGCGATGGGGCGCACCATGGTCAAGGGTGCGTCGCGGGTGTTGGGCCGCGGGATGGCGATGGGCACGGTGTACGCCCAGTACGCGTCCGCGAGGGCAGCGACCACGAGCACGGCGACGCCGCTGCCGCGCCAGCGCTCGCGCAGGCTACCGCTGACGGTGACGAGCCCGAGGATGAGCGCGCGGGCGGTGTAGGAAAGGAGGAGCGAGGGGAGGAAGTGGAGGGCGTAGTCTGGGAGGCCCTTGCAGTACGTGCACGTCTGCACTGTCTGCTGTCCGAATCTGCGCAAGCTCATGAGCTTGGAGACAAGCCGGACGACAAAGTGGCGCACCTGACGAGCACTGTTCGTACCTCGAACGAGGCAAGACGTGCTAGTAGCGCATCGAAGTCTGGTGGGAGGGTGGTTTCGTTGAGTTTGACGAGGAGTGCGGCGTGGATGCGACTCTGTGGCGCGGAGAGCGGGAGGCCAAGGGAAGTGAAGAGGTTGGGTGGGCGCGCGAAGAGGAGGGTGTACGCCGTGTAGAGCGTGTGTAATGCCACGACTATTGTCAGCGGGCGTCGCAGAGGTGTCGTCAGTTTCTGCTGAGGGTGTTTCGGGGTGCGGCGTCGGCGCGAGGAAATGTATGTGAGCACGGGTGGGAGGAAAAGGGCAAGGAGAGTGGCAATCCACGGATCCAGCGCGTCAGAGAGGAGTGCCATCGGTCGTCGATGTTAGTGGCGAAGAAGAGTTGGAGGATACATGAGACGAAACGTTCTTTTGTGTCGGAAACAGACCGGCGACGACAAGGCAGCCAGGGACAAGGCCGTCAACGTCGGGCCAACAGCGAACAGATACTGTCGGTGGTTGAAGCAGTGTTCCAATGCGGTTCAATGGTCTAGTGGTTATGATTTCTGTCTTACATGCGCACACAGAAGGTCTCCGGTTCGACCCCGGATTGAACCATTTTACGCCCTTTTCAACCGTCAGTCGTCTTAAGTGAAGTTACTTTTGTCTCGCCACCGTACTATACGTCCGGAATGCTACTCGAGGTCTGTAGAGCCTGGCCAGCGCTGAAAGGTCACAGAGGGGGACGAGGGAGAGTAGCCCAGTGTACATGGCGATTGGAGTGTACTAGTGCCGTGATCAATCATCGGTGTTGCTCAAATGCTCTTCACCGACTACCAGTAGGCTTCCTGCATCCAGCGATGTGGTAGTAGCGATATGTTCGGTCTGCGACTGAGAGCAAACCACCAGTCTGCTGAGACCAATATATTAGCGAGCTTGAGAATAGGGGGATTCTTCGTCCAGAATCTCACCTTCGGCATCAGGGGAGACGATGCGACAGCCATACACAACTGTCTCCAGGCAAATCGGTGAACAATGACCAGCGTGGACTCACGAGAAGTCAGAGTACACGGGCCGGCGTTGAGAGGCGTAGTCGTTAGTTGTATACGTGTTTCCGCATGTGCCAGGCAATCCATTCGGGTCGGACTCGGTCTTCTAATGGATTGTTAGCATAAGCGCGTGAGGAGGGAAGTGAAAGCAATGCGCGGACGCACCAAGCCGGTGGTTCGCTTCATGTGCATCATGGGAATGGGGAGCGCGGGGAGACTCCCTAGAAGAGAGATGGTGAGAACAGAGAATAGTGCAAGATACACAGTGGTCGGACAATCATCTGGAGGCCCCGCTGCTTAATGGCTGCTCGACAAAACAATTCTCTCAACTCTGGGCTGCTTTATAGCTTCGACACCTTTCAATGCTCAGCATAAGCGTAAGTTCTACACGGGCGCGCGGAGAGCTTCGATGTGCTTGGTATTGTGGGCGATGGCGCACATTACTCATGGGCACAGAGCCCAGACGTTCGCATCCATTTCGTTGAGATCAGTGGAAAATTGGGCCTGAGAATTCATGGTCGTCTGCAGATCGAAGACGCGGGAGGCCATAGACACCGTGGACAATAGTCAGAAGACTATGTAGGTCCTAAAGACGGAAGAGTGTGCACCTACTGTAACCTTACTCCACTAGAGATCACTGCAGGACGTAGGGTTGTTGCGATGAAGGTTTCTGGACGGCGACGAAGAAGACACGCCGACAAAGCTGTGCAGCGCGGAAAAGAGCACCGGGCGTCACACCAAAGACCGAATACAATGCCGGTGTAATTGCGAGATCAGAAAGCAACATGCGCTCAAGGAGCTCATAGCGCCCATCCTTTGAGTAAGGGTAGAGTGGGCCTGAGGATTTCAACTGCGTTATACAGCACGAGTGTAACTTGAGGAAAACAAAAGATCCGGATTCCAGAGATCGATGCGCAGTGATCAGGGAGAGGACATTCCTTGAAGAGCAGAAGTGCGGAATTGTATCCTATGGGCGGAAGTGCTGAGAGAGGCTTAGCATGGGTCAGAAGCAGGCAAAACAGCACGCCAGCATGGCAACATCGGAATATACAGTGCCTCTTCGACTGTTATGTATCGCATTTTTCTACGAACGATTACGACTTCAGAGGAAGTTCCATCAAGTGAAGCTCCAAATGATGTCAATGGAGCCCACGCCCAGCGGAGCGAAGAACTCAAAGAGCGCAATAGAGAAATCTATATCACAAAACGATCAACATGTAGTTCGAATACTGACCACTGGCATGACTCTGTTACGCGTACCCAAACTTGAATAACTGCACTCAGGGCACTCGTCGACGACCTGGGCGGTGGTGGTCTTCCCGTAGGCAGTGATCGTGACTGTCTGCAATAAAAGACGACGATTTGAGTAAGTCTTTAACACTGACCCACTGCGAACTCGGAAAGACGAACCTTAAAACAGCTGGCGCCGCCATTGTAGTACGGGACAGCGATGGCGGTGACAAAGTCGGTGGCCTTGCTCACAACACCGCAGGTTCCATTGCCGACATTGTAGAAACTCGCCTGGAAATTCATCAATCCACCTTCTCGAATAGAACGGAAGTCAGCTCTAGCGCACCGTTCCGGTAGTTCTCTTCGCAACTTCAGTGTGCATGGCCAACGCATGGACGGTCCCAACAAGAAATATGGTCAGGAAAGAAACGAGGGAAGAACGCATCGTGAAGGAACAAAGTCAGAGAAGGGGTATGCAGTCAATATGGCTTGAAACCTGACGAGGCTCCAGGTCCGCAGAGCAAGGGAGGTTGTCACCTCTCTTTATACCTTCGAGCCCTGGCACAGGAGCCGCTGGCGCCACTTCCGCATGGGCTGCAGTCTTGGTTCTAGCGGCATAGACTGTGGTTCCATGCCGGCGCAGGGGCAAGATATTAGCGCTAGCTAGCGTCTCTAGGGGACATTGATCATTCTGATATACCATGCAAATCAGAAATCAAGAGACATTGCTCCGATGCTGAAACACAAGCACCACAGGGGATGCGAGAGTCAGCAAAATCAGTCAGGGTCTGCCTTGACACTCGTAAGCTGCAATCAATGGCAAATCCGAATTTCTGGACCCTGATCAGCGTCATTACAGCTGCCATGAGCCCTCTTTCAAGATCCTTTGAGAAGAACAGATTCTGACACTTACAAGCCTTTCATCCCGATCCAGCGAGCAAGATCATCCCCACATAGACTGCAAATACGCGCTGTCGAGTCGTCGCCTATCAATCGCGGCCAGCTGTTGCACGAGCACAAAAGGAGAGCCGTCAGGACTACGTGAAAGAACGTGGATGCAGCGCGCTCACGGTTCAGACAAAGATCTGCCCGGTGTGTCGTCCTGAGGACAGGCGACAAGTTGTGTATCTCACAGATACTAGTCCATGTTGGCACACCTCTGAATCTTCGAAAAGCGCCCCAACGAACCTTTGTTCGGGATGTCAGTCAGAGCCCACAAAGGAATGCAGACCGCTCACAAATGTCTGGGAGACTGTCTCTGGACAGTCTGCAGACGAACGAAGTTGCGCTAATCGTGCAGCGCCGTCTTAGTCGGGGTGGGTCAAGGGTAGGTGCATTTGTTGTGTGAGCACGGGGTGAAGTGATTGGGAAAGCACCCAGATTCTTGTTCTGAGACTGAAGATGATAAGTAGGACGAGCTCCCCACAGCACAAGCTTTGCAGTCACGGTGCAGTCGAGTTGGTAGCAGATCGTAGAGTGCATGTCGGGCATCTCGGGAGTGCGTATCTGCTTGTGTAAGCTCTGCCGGTGATAAACGGGTGAAGGGTTCCTGACTCGGAAGACCTCGGAATCGAAGAAAACCACGATTTGTCACGCCACGTGAAGCCTGTTACGCGTCGACTGTCACGCACCATCGACAACGCACGTACGCGACTTGGACGCGACACGTACATGCGACGATACTCACCAATTTGAACACAGGCAGATTGCAATAGAAAGCGCATGCATTGACTGAGCCGCGGTATCAGCGTGCACTTAGGTGAAAAATCGGTCAGGGATAGCTCAGAATGCTCAAGAAGCGAACAACCCCCGCGGGAATCAAAGTGGTTGGAGACAACAAAATCCACTCGATTTGAAGAGAGCCCAATAAAGCTGGCTAGACAAATCTGAAACACGCAGGCGACTTGTACTAGCGATGCCGAGCATCCCCAGCGCCCTCAGACGAAGGTCCAGGTGATGTCGACGACGCCCGCATCAAGCGGAGCAAAGAACTCGAAGAGACCGGTGGAGAAGTCTGCATCGCGAAACAGTCAATACTTACAATACTCGAACACGGAGCGGGAGTTTGAAACACATACCCATGCTTCCGGTACCACACTCGGGGCACTCGTCGACAACCGTGGCGTTGGTGGTCTTCCCGTTCGCCGTGATCGTCACCGTCTGAAATGGCCGCAAGGTAAACTCAGTAAGTTTGTGACATGCAGTAAATCTGGATGAACGAACCTTGAAGCAGTTGATGCCGCCGTCGTAGTACGGGAGAGAGATAGCGGTGACGAAGTCAGAGGGCTCGCTAACGACGCCGCAGGCTCCGAGGCCGACATCGTAGAAGGTAGCCTGGAGAAGATCGATGTAACTGCCTCAGGCAAAAAAGGGAAGCGAGTCAACGTACAGTGCCGGTGGTCCTTTTCATGATCTCGGCAGGGATGGCCAGCGCGGAGAAGGCCCCGGTGAGAGAGACGGTGAGGAAAGCAGCGAAGGAAGAACGCATTGTAAACGATATGATTGATGAGGGGAGGTGTTCGCGGTCGATGTTGCTTGAGGTCGAAAGAGGCTCTAAGTCTGTAGAAAAAGCACGCTGTTGGCCTCCTCTTTATACCCTCGAGCCATAGGCCTTGAGTCCCTCGTACCACAACGCCACCTGCTCTGAGTCCTGCACCTAACCGTAAGGACAGCGGTCCCATTTCGCCGCAGCGGACAAAATCCTGGCGCCAACCAGCCATCTCCAGGGGGTGCAGATCATTCTGATATGCCTTGGGAATCATGGGCTCTTTCCCCGGATCTGAAATACAAGGATGGAGGCGAAAGCAAGGCCCAGTGACCTACCTCGGCCCTGATGGGCCAGTGCGAATGAATAGCCAATTTGCTTTCAATTTCGGGATGCCTGCGCAACGTCAGTGCAGCTGTCACGGAGCCACTTCAAAGACCCACCGAGAAGAACGGATTGGGGTCCGCCCGAAGCTCTCATCACGGTGTGACGAAAGTCTTCGGTCGGGAATCTTGTTCTCCGGTCCTTAGACAAATGATCGACACAGGATCGACACAGGACCAACACAGCTCGTCGACGATTTCCGTAACAGCTAAATATACGGGCACATGAATGCTGGGGATGTGGACCATGTCGCCGATGATTCGATTTACCTTGTAATGCGAAAGCAAGCAGCGGGGGGGATAACAATGTACACCCTCCGTGTCGGCAGGCGGCGAAAGACAGGGATTTGTGAAATTCAAACGGGGGGGATTGTATATGCCGTATGATATGCGCGTGTTGACTTCAAAGTGACCTGAGAAAATCGTGGATACAGGGATTCGCCGACCAGGGGGGACCACGAAGCCGTCCGAGACGAGTCCCTCGAAGTTCAGTCTGCAGCACTGCTGACAGAACGCCTAAAAGCGGCGATTGAAACGGTAAGATTCAGTATAAAAATAAAGCCAACAAATTACCTGAGGTTCTCGTAGCAACCGGCTACGTTTGACATGAATAGTCCGGCGAGGAGGACGCCCGTGTGGGCCCGGGACTCGGAGGCGATGGGCTCAGGGCTGCTGCAAGCACTAGTCAGAGCCAACGGGTCCGTGTAGCGCAGCTGCGGAGAGTGGCTTTCTCAGATAGTGTTTGCTAGCTTTCAGCATCGAAAGGCGAGACGACGAAGGTCTGGGACGCGAGGGCAAGTCGATGCTATGATGGCAAGATCAGTGTAGCGCTCAAATCTGTGCGTGAGACGGTCTTTGTAAGCACAGCTCGTCCTCGCCGCTCGCTGCCTCACCCAGACCCGACGCCCATATCTCTCGCTTGCCAATATCTCAACTGTGTCGTGAGTCGCGGAAGCTTTCGAAATTTCGTGTCATAGTGATTTCTTCAGGGCAAAGTTCAGAAATCTTGCATGGATACCCGGTCAGCATTGTACTTCAAGTTAGTCCCATCGGACTTGGGAGACTCACCCGGTCTGACGTGTGCCGGGTTTCTTCTTAACACCACAACAAACGTGGGCAAGAAATCGCATACCAATAAAATTACCGCTCGCGACGGCAACGGGAATAGGCGGGCTCTACCCTCGGCGACCGAATAATAATCGTCTTTGTGTAAGGTGCACGCCTCGTGTTCATACACGCGCATGCTACGTATACTCCAGGGAACGCGACTTCAAGCGCGGGCGAGTAAGAACGCATGGTTTGATCTGTTGAGCCGCTTCCATCCTCACCTCTTCAGCCTCTCAATCCCCTCCGGCGCTCCGAGGCTCCGATTTTCGACTGCTCTCCATGAGTCCATCGCGGTGTTCTCGCGTCACGCGTCCCGAATGAGGCCCTTCAAGGATCCTGCGCCGCAATAGCCTGTCATCATTCTCAAGAGGACAAGGATATCCAGTTTCTCTTGAGGTCGGCACGTTGGTCTCCGAAGTTTCTTGTCTCCTCCACACTCGGGCTGGCACTCTTGCGCGCAGACGACCCGCGGACGCGACGGCCTGCACACCCGAGAGAGTCCGGGGATATTACGGGTAGTAAGTGAATTCCGCCGTATGGACAATGGATGACTTGTAAGTACTCGCCGCGCTGCACAATTTTGATGGTCATCGGCCTGCTGACGACCACTTCCCAATCTATCGGCGCATGGTATCAGTGCACGCGTACGGCGGGATGAGACGACATACTGACAGGGAAGAGAGGAGTGCGAAAGATGCGGTCCCTTCTTGGTTAACTTACGATCCTATTTCGCGAGTGCCTCGAGTGCGATGCATCGCGCCGCTGTGCGATCGCCGTACACATGTCCACTTACATATGTATGCGTTTACTTGCATGGTTATCAGCTTCCGCATCATCACCTTGGAGTCACACTATCGTACACTGCCTCGAGTCAACGTGTCAGCGCACGCGTTCGTAGGGCGGCGGCGCTGCTCCCCGCCCCGCCGTGCGGGATCAATACAAGAGTTGCCTAATAAGGAAGTGTCGGCCCGCCGCCACATTGTTCGGCGGAGCCGAGGCCGGAGTCATGTGCACGTGGGCCAGGGTATATAAGCCTGCGCGACGCGTCTTTTCCGACCATCAATCTTTTGACCGCATTTTTGTCGGTCGCCGTAATACCAAATGAACTATCGCTATCCATACATCGACCAAGCATACCCTCAAGCATATCCCTCAAACGCAATGACCCCAACCACACCCGGCGCAAGCAGCAGCGGAAGCACCCCAATGGCAAACCCTTGGGAGTTCGACGTGTCAGCCGCGACGACAGCACCCGTCCAGCAAGAGTCCCCAAACATCACCCTGCAACCAGCTGAATTCTCTCCTCAAGAGCAAATGTTTCAAGGCCAGCAACCGCCGTCAAGCGCTCCGACACCGCAGCCGCCGTCGACGCGCAGCTCGCCGACGGTCATCCAGCTCGAAGAGCGCGTGCCGCTCGTGCCCAGCCAGTATCACCGCGGGCGCAGCGCACGCAAGTCTGCAGGCGGTGAGAGCAGGTCTCGTGCTGGGATCCATGTCGAGACGGGCGCGGCGCGCGTGTCGCCGACGCATGTGCACGCCGAGCGCGAGCGCGCGCACCCGTATCGTCGGCCGCAGAGCACCGGTGCAGGCCCGCGCCCTGAGGACGCGGAGGCGTCGCGCCGTGCGAGCGACCCCGCGTTTGTGAGATTTGTGTCGCATGACTTTGCTTCTGCGGGGGGTGACGCCGCGCCGGCGGCGTCGCCCATGGGATCGGGCTCTGTGTTGTCGCGGATGAGGTACGCCGCGCAGACGTCTCCCCTTTCGCTTCGTCTCTCTTCCGGAGTGCGCGTTTTGTGTGCTGACTTGTGCGCAGCCCACCCTCCGTAGTGCCTAGCATGTCCCGTGTGCTCATGCCGCCGTCAGGCCCGTCGCAAGCGCCCTCTGCGAAAGTGTACTCCATACGCAGCGACATTCACTACAGCACTGCGACGAACACGATGACGGCGATGCTCGAGCTTCCCGGTGTGAAACGCGGCGACCTGAACATCGCCCTCGTGACTGAGCCATACAGCAAGCTGCGTCAAGTCGTTGTGTCCGGAACGTCAAGGCCAGTGTTTGGTGAACACGAGCAAGAGGAGCGTGATGGACGCGCGCGCGCGGTGCATGAACGACGGTTCGGTGACTTTATGCGGCGGTATACGGTGCCGTTCACGACGCAGGTGCGTCTTGTCATGGTTTGTTCACTGAAGGTCCTGACATCGGGCAGGCGCACGACATCGGGGCACAGATGCAAGACGGCATTCTGATTCTCAGCATATTCCTCGGCCCTTCCATATCCATCGACCCGCCGCAAACCATCAACATCGGCTGAACGAGCTTGATCATCGTCCTGTCTGTTTTTGCGCATGTTTTCGCAAGCTGTTTCTCTGTTTCGCAATCGCATGGACGCTTCTTGTGCACATCTTGCCCATACCCAAGACACAATTTAATACCTGTCCGTAGTATAAGAAGCTGTATACCTATATCTATAGCTACGCGTGCTTTCTGTCTAACACCGCTCTCTGTGACACCAGTCGCTTCCTGTTGGCCCCTGCTCCTGCATGTAATTCTCGGTAGACTGCTATGTCCTTCAGCACCATTCTTTCTGCGATCTCGATTGACTGTTTCACCACCGTGGGCTTGTCTTCCGCACGATGAGGTCCGGATTGCGCGTGCTCGCGTGTTCGCCGCGATGGCTCGAGTCGCAGGCCTCGATCGGGCGAAGGCGCCGAACGAGCCCAATCGGGGCATCGGACCAACGTCCCGATGCACATTCGCCGAGAGAATTTCTACGGATTTACGAGTTCTGCGGTGAGTCACAAGTATTTCAGACGGTGCAGTCTTGTTTGCAGCTACACAGGTCTTTCTTATACCACGTCTTCCCTGCATCAACGCCGGCCGCTCTCAGATTCACGCTCAGGCTACCACGCGCTGATTCGAATAGCAGCTCGGAACCTTACTAGGAGGCCAAGGGACTAGGCAGTCAAGGGACTGTCGCAGACGAACGCATACTGAATAGTATTGCTTGCAGCTGAGGAGGAAGCATTGGCACACCTGCGCCTATGTCCGCATCAACGCCGTCGACGCCCACATCTTCATCATTTTCGTCTCGCTCTGGAACCCCGCCTCCGGGTACACCACCGAACCTCCACCAGAACACCATTGACCCCGCAGCACAATGGCTCGTGCAGAAGTACGGGGGCACGAGTGTTGGGAAGTTTGCGGCTCAGATCGCTGAGGACATCGTCCCGTGCGTCCGTTTCCATTGAACCCTGTTTGCGTGTCTCAAGCTGTTCCGTCTGCGGGCAGAGATTATCTTGACCAACACAAACTCGCCATCGTATGTTCTGCGCGCTCAGGCTCAACCAAAGCTCTGGGCACGACCAACCTCCTCCTTCGCGCCGCCTCTGAAGCCCTTCAGCGCGCACCGCCATCTTCGTTACCTTCCTCATCTTCCGGCGCTGTTACCCCTCTCTCCTCGAGCATCTTCCACCGCGGTTCGCGCTCCAACTCTCCCCCACAAAGCGGGCTCAATGGGCATGCGGACGTACCTGCCTTCAGCGCGACGGTGGATGTCATCCGGCGAGAACATCTCGTGGCGGCGAAGGCCGCTGTACGAGATCGTGCGGTGCTGCAAGAGTTAGAAGCGGAGATTGAGAGAGACTGCGAGGGTTTACGAGGGTTCCTGTACGCGACTCAAGTGCGTGCGTTTTCAATCTCATAGCGAAATGCTGACGCATCAGTTGCCTAGGTCATTGACGAGATCTCGCCCCGCTCTAAAGACAGCATAATTGGCTTCGGCGAGAAGCTGGCTTGTAAAATCATCGTCGCTGCACTGCGCGATCGGGTCCGTTTGTATCACACGATTCTACTTGACACTGGGTCTTTATTGTGACTACAGGGCATAGACGCCGAGTATGTCTCTCTCGAAAACGTCGTGCCGCCGCACGACGACGTTGACGCTGGTTCAGATGGGGCCCTCGGGCAGTCCTTCTACGACAAGGTCAGCGCAGCGTTCGCAGAACGCATACAAGAGTGTGGACCACGCGTTCCAGTCGTCACAGGTGCGTGAGATCGCTACGAATCTGTGTCTCGGTGCTGATCACTTACCCGTACACTCTTATTCTGCCGTCCTCCACCACCTCCCCTTTCCAGGATTCTTTGGCCCTGTTCCCGGCTCTCTCCTTAGACAGGTCGGACGTGGCTACACGGACCTTGCAGCGGCGCTGCTTGCGGCGGGCCTCGGCGCGTCCGAACTGCAGATCTGGAAAGAGGTCGACGGCATCTTCACCGCAGACCCACGGAAAGTGCCCACTGCGCGTCTGATCCCGATTATCTCGCCGGAGGAAGCGGCTGAGCTGACGTACTACGGGAGCGAGGTTGTCCATCCGTTCACCATGGAGCAGGTGCGCTGCAGCTAGCTCCTTCCCTGTGCTCCGCGTTGACAGGGATGCAGGTGATTCGCCGGAAGATTCCCATACGCATCAAGAACGTCGAGAATCCCAAGGGTGGCGGCACCGTCATTCACCCTGACGCGGACGTCGACGCTACCATCGCGCCCCACGATAACGCAGACGGTCTTCACGGCGGTATAGACCTGCTGACGCTCGGAGACGCCCATTTTCTCGCGCCGCAGAAGCTGCCTACGGCCGTCACGATCAAGGAGCGCATCGTCGTCCTGAATGTGCAGTCGAACCGGAAACGCGTGTCGCACGGCTTCCTCGCGGGCATCTTCGGCACGCTCGACCGCTTTGGCGTCGTTGTCGACCTGATCAGCACGAGCGAGGTGTACGTGAGCATGGCGATCGAGGACGTGCTCGACCGCAAGCTGCAGGCGCGCCTCGTGCGCGAGCTCGAGAAGATCGGGACCGTGCGTGCTGTGCCCCCTTCCCCCGCCTCCGCAGTTTGTGCTGACGTGCCGCAGGTCTCGGTGCACCACCAGATGGCGATCCTCTCGCTCGTGGGGAAGCAGATGCGGCACCTCGTCGGCATCGCGGGGCGCATGTTCGCGACGCTCGCGCAGGGGAACGTCAACATCGAGATGATCTCGCAGGGCGCGAACGAGATCAACATCTCGTGCGTCATCGACACGCGCGACGCGGTCAAGGCGCTCAACCTCATCCATCAAAGCTGTCTGCAGATCAAGCCAGAGGGGCCCAAGGGGCGAGGTTCGTGTTTGTCGCTGAGTTCTGCAGCCTACCACTCATCGGATATGCAGTAGGGCCGTGGCTGTTCTAGGTGGATTTTCTGGATTCCTGGAGCTGGATTTCTCAAGGTCTCCCATGTTGATTTGGACGCATTACGCAACGTCGTGCTTGTCTGTATAAGATCTAGGGTGTATTTTTGGCAATTATACCGTGTGGACTAGAAGCGTAATTGTTCGGCGGGCATCGGCACAACTTTGTAGGAGTCACTCACCTGACGCTTCACCTCTTAGGACGCACGAACACTCGGGTCTCAGGGCAGGATGAAGTAGTTGTGATCGTGGTGCGGAGTCGCGAGGTTCTCTGCAAACCGCCGACTTACGAATATGCATGTTCAGCGCCCAAAAGTGTGAAAGGCTTCAAGTTGACGACTTCATGACGAGCACTGCTGTATGCCGGGCGCATGGTACGCACAGCATATACAGCCTCGATGCTTCTAAGTCTCTATACATCGGATCAATACCTAGCTAGACTTATTCGATATCTTTCTCCTTCAGCCCTCGAGAATGCAAAATCTGGCCAACGTGTGTTGCCCAGTACTCCATCCCCTTTCTCCTCAAACCGACAAGCTTCCGAAGGGCCACCATGGGACTCTCCTCAAATGGACAGATCTCGTCCATCCTCCCACCAACAGGCCGGTCTCCCGGCTTGACAAACCCGTCGCTCTGCCGTGGTCCATGCCCGGGTGTCTCAAGATCGATGCCGAGGAATGCGCAGAGCTCCGAGTAGGACGCGGAATCCTCGAGATAGAGTTGGCCTGCCCAAAGATCGAGCTGCAGCCGCTGGAGGAGCGACGGTCGCGGCGCCTCCGAATTGTCCTGGATAGGTGGGATGGAGTAGAATCGAAGGTCTGAGAATGAAGGCATCGACCGAGACACCCGCGGTGAATAGACATGCAAGTGCACAGCATTGCTCTGTCGTATCTCGGGAAGTAATTCGTTAGCTTCGTGAGGGCTCAGAGCGACGAGGATCGTTCTCCCTCCTTGTATGCTCGAGACTATCCAATTCACCGGGCGTAGACTCGTCTAGGGACTCGGGATCCCAGGGTGGTGCGGCCGCGTGCTGGTCCTGGAAGGTAGACCACTCGTTCTGGAGTAACGCCTCCGTTGCGTTGGCCGCGGTCTGGACTGCCTGCACCACGAATGGGGGCGCGGTGTCGCCCAGCTTAAAAAGCCGTCGGCTCATTTTCGCCCGCATGACGAAGAGTATGCGCCTGAAGGGATGATGAGGTAGGCTGAGTTCGACTAGTCTTGCGTGGAGGAAAACCATGAAAGACTTGTACGCGCAACAAGGGAGGGACGTCTGCAATGCAACGCGGATGACAAGCCAAAGCGGCGCCCTCCGCCAAGGCTTGGAGGCGTCGCCACGCGATGAGACGTCGTCTGCGATCCGTTTAGTGACCTGATCTATGTCTGCGACCTTGCCCGCGCCGCGCAGAATACCAAATAGCAGCTGAGATATGTATCGGGGATCTGCGGTATCACGGTCCTCGCGTACTTGGTGATTAGCCTTGACAATTGTTGCGCCGGCATCCAAGGCTTCGACATCCATTTGAACAAGGAACGAAGCGAGTTCTGCCAGAAATATAGGATCTCGGGATATGGTGGAGGGTAGTGACGCTGCGGGTCCTGGATAGGAACAAACGAGCTTGCCAGAGGCAGCCATCACCTGGCGATTGGGTGGTGAGACCTCGAAAATCTCGAAGACGGTCTCGTCTGGGAGCCGACGCATCACGATGGCGGCGTTCTGCCGGCGTATATGCATCGCGAAGATGTCTGGTTACAGTTAGGTGAGATACAACCGAAAGCGTAAGTGCACGAACCACCTATCTGCATATCGCGCATAACATCCCTCAACTTCTGCTTAGGTAGTGGTGCTTCGGCAGCGTTTTGCAGATGCTCAAGCATTCGTATCACGCAGCTCCATGGAACGAGGTCATCGGGAGGCAATTGTTCTTGATACTCAGAAACGAATTGTTTTGTTAAACGGCACAGAAGGGTGTTCTGTGATCTCTCATCCACATCGTCCGGGGCGATCTGAGGGAGTCGAGGAGGGAGAAAGATATGTTCCGCGACACTATAAAGAACTCCTCCATCGATATCTAGGTTGAAACGTAGTTGTAACAGTGTTGAGTGAACGACAAATACGACGACTCACCTTCCATGATATGCTCGCCCGCGATCTAGGCCCCGCGCTCTTTCCTCCACCATCCTGTACCTCCGTCACCTTGTGAGGCAATGTCAAAGCGACAGGGATACCAGTAAGTGGTTGATGGAGTCGATGGAGAAATTGGATGAGTTTCTGAAGGTAGATTAATCGCAAGACAGAGCCCAGCGCTCTGCCAGGAATGTGACTCGATATGGTGACGGGTCAGCGCCACCCAGAGCTTACTCTGTGACTGTCATGATTTGTGCACGTCGGGCGCGCTTACATTCGCTTTCCATGGACAGGTTCTTCAGACTGCAACGGACTGTCGACGTTTCGTGTTGTTTGGGAGAGAAATCGACCCTTCGCTGTTCTCGTGCCTCGCAAACGCCGCCAGGCGAACGCTGATGAGCCGTCAACGCATGACGGCCCGGTCCAGGGACAATTTCCCTAAATCAACATATCCCTGGACCTATTCCCACAGCCCATTGACCCCCGACGAGTTCAAAGTACTAGTACTCAGGACGCCTCTCTCTCCTTTGCCCCAAGTTGTGACAAGTGGAGGCAAGTGGAGGCACAGGTAAGTCGTTGCAATATATTGCTGCCATCATCCTAGTGTCGATCCTTACATTAGCTTACATTGGTTGTCTTCAATAGACAGTGCCATCTGAGATCACCGACATGTGCACCCCGATTCTCATGCTACCGACCGAAGTTTTGCATGCGGTTCTGGATCATCTCGAATATAGTGACCTTGTTTCCTGTAACTTGGTATGCTTGGTGCTTCGCGGTCCTGTTATCTCATCGACCCTTTCTAGATATGCAGGAGACTGCGCAACGTTACAGCGTCTGTGACACTACAGTACAAGATCGAACTCGCTGCGTGTGGTATGGCCGACGGAACACATAACAGACGCGAGAGCGACAATGTCATGAAACGGCTGGGCAGCCTGAAGGCATACGACATGGCGTGGAGACAACTGAAATGGTCGGACAACACTCACCTTCCCGACATCGTCGAAGGGTTGCCCAGATGGACTCCTTCCGATTCTCTTGTCATGTATGCTAAAGATCACCGCCATGGAACCCACCTCATTTTGCATATCCCATCCAAGCTCCGGGAAGTTCACGACGCACAGCAATACTTCACATTAACATCCGACCTCATTTACTTCTCGATGGTTCCGTCTCAAGATCTAGTCATAGCCCTATCAAAGTAAGACCCAGTTTCTATTTGGTGTTGGCCAATGAACGATGTTTTTGACCAGCCTCGGTATGATTCTGTATCGTATACGATCGCTATCATCAGCCAACGAAGCACATCCATTGGCTCAGAATACTGGAATAATTCCAGTAGAAGGACATGGACTACAGTTCCTCGACGTGTTCGGCGATTACTTGTTAGACCACACCTCCATCACTCTGGCAACCGGCGTTTCCTTCTCTCAGTCTGTGCGGAATTGGAAGACCGGTGTCACGGAACTGACGGAGGCCAGACCATCTCACGGTAGTTACCACCGCTTCATAGATGACAAGCACTTCATTTATGTAGTGAATGCTCAATCCGCTATCGGATCCGACCCCCGCGACCCCACCTGCTTGCGGGTAGTGCCCTTCCCGAACAGAAACAACAGCTCTACGCACACGTCATACTCGTTCGTCCTCCCCGATTTCATGCAAGAACATTTGTCTGTCCTCTCTTGCACAATTTCTGGGCACCCTCCTGACCCTCGATCAACCGCCTGCTTCCACAACGACCCCGCAGACGGCCTGCTCTATCTGCACACCACCGTCCTCGCGGGCGACCACCAATCGGAATTCGACATCGACATCCCGGTCCGCACGCTCACAACGTACCTCCGCGCGCACCCGCCCGGCGTCGTGCCCTGGGACGCGTGGGGGCCCGCGGGCACACGCGTCACGCAGATGCCCACACGGCCCCGCACCAAGGGGCGGTTCGTCAGCGGGATGCGCAGGGTCGTCTGGCCGGCGCTGGGCGACAGTGAGCCGCGCGTGACGGTGCTGGACTACCACCCGCGCCGCGTCGCGCGGGCGCGGGTGCAGAAGAAGGACGGAGACGGATGGGCGGTGATGGATGGCGCGTCTGTCAGCGGCTTGGCCACCGGTTCGCACATCGGCGGGCTGGAGACGTGGCTCCCGTGTATTGCGACGGAGATGCCGCTTCCCGCAGCACTGGCAGCGTCCGGGGTGCACTATGGCATCTGGATGTGTGATGATGGCATCGTCTTCATTGAGGTGAGTGATGCGACGAGTCAAAAGATTCGGAGATTCATTTCCACTGACTTGCGTACTCGTCTAGTATGATCCTCTTTCAGAGCCTCAGACAGTTTTGAACACGTGGGTGTACACCATATAATCTAGCGTGGTCCAGCTGTACCCGGCCTTGGGTGCACGACCCTTCCGGTGCATGCATTCTGCTCATGAATCTTCTCCGAAGCCTCCCTGTGCAATTTATTGTCCATCTCAGATGTTCTCCCAAAAGCCGAAGTTCATAAGAAGGCTGGTTATTTCATTATGTATGCGAATTATGGCGAGTAAGGCCATTATGCAATGTAAGGTATGTGCGGATGTGCTACAGAATGTGGATATTATACAGAAGGGTTATCATAAGTAGAAACCAATGCCAGTGGAATGCCGATACACAATCCAGGAGATCCTGGACAACAACATGCGAGACGCACACAGTGACCCGAAGAATGCACTGCAAGTCTTTGGGCACACTGAATATTTTCAGCGGCATCTCATCTGCCGCAACTCCCTCTGCACCTCCCCGATATCATGGCGGTTCCACTCGCCCACCCACCGCTCGCCCTGCGGCGCCCGCACACTCGACGCATATACGGGCGGCGGCAAGCACGTCGCTCCATGCACAAACATGTTGCGATGTCGGAGCTTCTGGGCTTTTGAGGCGAGCACGGGGAGCTCCTCGCGCGCGCCATTCGTGCTGACAGTGACAATCGGACACGGCGTGGGCGAGGGCGTGCGCGCGAACACGAGCTCCTGCGGGACGGGCTCGCCGAGCGTACGCATCACTCGTTCCATCTTGCGTCGCCGCGCGTCGCCCAGTATGGGAGACGTCGGCGTGGGTGGCGAACGGTCGCGTAATAGATCCGAAGGGGAGGGTGGGAATGAGTTCAGGCGGAGAATCGGGGGTCTCGGGGCCCCTGCGGCGCCGCGAGGCACCTTGCGGGGTGATGGAGAGAACAGGAGGGGGAGAGCTTCGTCGGGGGTCGTCGGAAGGGAGACGGTGGACGAGGAGGGAGAGGAATCAATCGACGCAGAACGCGGCAACTGGGTGGTGATGCGGGTGCTGTGGATGTCCAGGACGGAAGCCCACCGTCGAAGAGAGCCTATGGGAGAGGACGGCCTCGGAAGTGGATGTGAATGCGAGCGCGAGTGGACCGCGGATGCCGGGAGGGTGTCCACGGGAACTATATCGCCGTTGGGCTCCATGTAGAAGGGCGTCGTTCCCAGAACGGCGCCGAGTTTTCGAGCGGATCGGATAACTCGTGTGCGTTGCGCGGCATCGAGTGCATGGGTGGTGGGTGGTAGGGGGATATGAATACTGGATGCATGAGACTCTACCGACGCAGGCATATGTTCAGCGATTATACGGCGGTGCGCGCGGTAGAAGAACGCCAGCTTGATCAAAGACGGGCGGGGACTGGTACCGAGATGGAAGAATGGGAGGAAGATGGGCGAGATGTGACCAAGCGAAGGGCCATATAAGCATCGCGTCGCATGGGACAGTCTTCATCCTGACGGTCAGCGCGGAGAGGCCTGGTCTTCGTGTGGATCCCGCACTAGAGCCCGATCCGATCTCTCTCCGATGTGCTCCGCCCCACAGGCCTTCGCGGCCCGCCCAACGCGGGCTGGCCTGCACAGCACAGCACAGCCTCAACCTGCGGAGCCGGGAGAGCTGGGCCGAATTTCAGTCGAGCCTCGGGAGTCGGGAGTCGGCTACGGCCAGGCAGCGAGATCCTGGATTCACATATACACTGACAGGGCCGAACTCCGCTGTATACCAGTGTACGTCGCCTCGGAGATCTTCCACGGTCGCGAAAAAAAGTCGGCGAGAAAAAGAGCAAGTCGAAACGACGGCTCACCGGCTCAGGTCGCAATAAAAGATGGCCAATCATGAGCTGTAGCACTTGTCCCGCATGTCCCGAGGCAAGCGGAGCGCGAGGCGTTCATACATACGTTCAACCTGCCACTGGTATCACGCACGGGTGGTGGAGCGTTCGAGGTACTGAGCGACTTCCGAAGACTCACGGATCTGTTCGGACCGAGAAGGGATTGCATGGATCTGCGAACTCTGCGAAGTTTACGACTTGACATGAGCAACATATATAAAATGGCGGGACCCCTCACTTTCCGCGCAGCGACTCTAGTCCAAAATAAGTCTCCGGAGTGCATATCCACCTGCCAGTATCTCATGCAAATCATCTAGGTGGTATTGAAGGTTTGTCGGCAGTTTGCATTAAGACGACGAAGTCTCTCCGGTGTACAAGAGCCTCTGAGCAGTCTCAAGCAAAGACAAGTGTCTATAGATGGTCCCTAGCATCAGAATCCTGTTGTCCTGATCAACGTGGCACTTACTGATATGTTTTGGGACAGGTCGATTGCGGATCGATTGCGGATGGTGGGTACAGTACTGCTACGTTTCAACGTTAACGATGGAAGACGGAGGAACTTCAAGTCAAGTCGTTGAAAGCTCCTCTAGCGCCGGCGGGAAAGGTCACCGTGATCACGTAATGTGACATCACGCTTGAGACGATCCAGCTGTAATTTACTGTCACACGGCTCGGTCACAGTACAGTTGTGCCACCCTGGCAGCGGATGATAACAGTTCTAAGAAACCTGCAACAGAACCTGTTCACTACCGGCGGTAAAGAGGCCCATCGTCTCGCAGTGGCTGTCTAACTATAGCTAGAAATATCCGCCTGGTACGCACATACGACAAGCGGATGCACCGGTGACCTCAAGGTGACCTGCCAACACGTCCCTTGCACTTGCGACATCGATCTAGTAGACGTCTCGCCCGACACCAGGTCTTGTTCTCTCGAACAGATCCACATGGATTGTAACCATCTCTACCGTCTAACGTCCTTTCGAAGGCAGATTACGCGCGATGGCATTCCATCTACAAGGTACGTTGTCACCCGATGCCACAAGCTGTGCACCTGACAAGGTAAGTCTGTTCCTTCCCAACCTTGTACCCGTCCTGAATCTCCACGCTGGGGACCGTATGGCTACTAAATACGTATGCGCCCAGGCTCTATATAAGTTAGGTCTTTGTCCGGACAAACCCATACACTGCGCATGGAGACTGCGACTCTCCCTACGCCCACTCGTGAGGTAAGCCAGCATTAATATGGTAGCTCAAGGCGAAAAACTCATCTGTGCTGTGCTTCAGGACACGGGCACCATGCTCAATACATTCTTGTTCTCTCCAGGCCCTATGAAATTCGGGACACCGGCATTGGACACCCCAATCGGTGCGTACTCCACTTACCCCAATGTAGATCTCGTCGGATTGACACCATTGTCTCCCATCGACGGCGTTCTCTCGACCCATACTCTTTACGTCGCAGTTGCCTGCATATCCGACGAGCAAGGGAATGGATCCCGCTGGGAGATTAACCCCAGCCAGACCAATGTAGATCTCATCGAATTGAGACCATTGTCTCCCATCGACGGTGTTCTCTCGACCCATACTCTTAACGTCGCAGTTTCCTGCATATCCGACGAGCAAGGGAATGAATTCGGCTGGGAAATTAACCCCAGCCAGACCACCCCACGGTCAAGAAGCCCATTTGTTGTCAGTCTCCCCGACGTCCACGAATGTGACGTTCGCCTCGAGGACGACGCAGATGACGCAGAAACCTCTCCAGGTGTGTGACGCCGAGTCTGTTTGCAGCTGCTGGTTGTGCTGACGCTCCTCTTTGCTGTAGACGAAGTTCCGAAGGATCAGTAGTCGAAAATTCCATTTGCGACACCTCCTTGTGTGTGTGTGTGACTGGCTCGCGCTCCTCATCGCCCTATGTTTGTGTAACAACACTGTATTTTAGACTGTAACACGTAGGCGGAATAGACCATACTGAACCTCGTGGACAACGCGGGCTTATCAGTACGTATATGACGAAAGCGACAGATTACCTCGCTTCTGATACGTTGGATGAGAGTTAGATTACTTACTGTGAGAAGAGAGTTGAAGATGCCTGCTTTGAAGATCCCGTCTATCAGAAAGTGCACATTCGCAAGTTCGAGACGTCTTGCATGACCTGGTTGTGCTGGACTCCAGTTAGCGCACAGAGAGCCGCAGCCGATATGTAACGCACTTCAACCAAGACTGCGACGTCCTCGCGCAGCCAGAGGCCCGTGGGCGGCATCTGTGTCACTACACACGGAAGCCGCGTGTACAGCCCGCCCATTGCAACCCATTCGACTCGTCGTTGACATATGCTCCAGCCACCACAACGTACTCCTTCCCCTTGTGGCGGAATCAAAGAGCGGGTCCATCGATTCCCTCTGACCTGACGCGACGCGGGTGGCAGTCCAGCACGGTCACAGGGCTCCCGCTGCCCCGCCGCATGAACGCTGACTTGCGTTCGAACTGCGCATGCCATGAGTCTGCTGCGTGTCAAGGCGCATGTAGATCAGACCGTCAGCAGGGTCGCTGTGGAAGTGGACGAGATCCGACAGAGCATTGAGGGGGAGATGGAGAGGCGGCTCCGCATGAAGGCAGGAAATGTCCAGCGAAGAGACGAGAGAACCGACCCCAAGAGACGGAAGGGATAACCGCAGGTCAGATGGGAATATAGAAAGCCTGGGTAGGTTCAAATAAGTATCTCCCCTGCCGCTGGAAGAGTCGAGTAACACAGTGACTAGGGACTAGTACTTGGGAGCGTGTAGTCAACTCAGAACTGAGCATAAGCTGAGGTTCCGACGTTTTGCCGCGCGACCGTCGACTCGGACCATACCTGTTCTCGAGCTCATTTGGACTTTATAATATCGAGCTCATCGCCAACGATTATCTTGGACTTACTTTCTCACCTGCGCTGCAACGACTCTCCGCCGAGGATGCTTGCCACACGCTGGTCACCAACCCCAACGCCTTCGAGTATCGATCGCGAGCCGAATGGAATCTGGGAGTCAACCGTGGTATCGACTACGATAGGAATTTCTTCTTGGGAGAGTCTTCACGCACGTCGCGGACTACATATGGACGAAGCCCGCGTGTAACAAACTTCCGCCAGTTGGGGAGGATGTTATCACTCAGTTTCTACGTCCTTGTAAGCCATACACTACCGTGCAAAATCACGTTTTTGAACCATTATGCTCCATGTAGTCAAGGTCTCATTTACGCTTCCCACAGGCCCAGATATCTGCGGTCGGTATCCGCATGCTGCTCGTGTTCCGATCCTCATTCTGTCCACGACATCCATCTGGAAGTCTGCGCGCATGATGGGCTCGAGTTTCTGCATGGAAGGTACATATCCTGTCAGTCGGAGGCTGAACGTTCGTACACGGCCGAAGCGCGGAACTCACGGAACTTGCTTGGAATGAAAGCACCGAGGAAACGGAGCACAACTTACAGGACATACGTACGAAACTTGCATGAACCAAGACGGACGCTGAAGTGTGTCACCAACTCCGTCCCATTCGTCTGCTTATCTTGCATCCTCTCGCCACCTGGACCGGTGCCCTAGGTCTCCATACTCCAACTCGTATCCCTGAGATGGACTAGACACTACTATTTCCTCGTTTAGCCACGGAGAGGCTTCTCACTCAAGGAGACGATGCCCTCACTCGACGAGGCGCGTGCTGCAGCATCGGCAGGGATGGAGGGATGGAGGGACAGGGACAAATGCACTTACTAGCCGGTCAGCAGGTGTGTCTACATCCGCGTACGCTCATCGCGGAGAAGCGCCGTACCATGACACGGAAGACGATAAAGTGGACGACGAGGCGACGATGATGAAGAGACTTCCGCGGACTCGGATGCATCTTCGAGCCAGTCAGAGGTGGGGCCTATGCCTTCTGACGCCTATCTCGAGCTACTCAGAGTCTCCGACAAGTGGAATCGGTCGCTGCTTGCGGCGAATTGTCAGAATAGCGGTAGTCGGAATACACCAGTACTGGGACGTATTGGCTTATCGTTTCAGTCCGACTCTTCTTCTCGACCCTGTTGCTCAGCAATATTTGACTCCAGTGAGTCCAGTTGGCATAGCTAGAACTGTCGTAAGAAGCCATTTATCTGATGTGTATACTGTGTCCTACTATGTGAGTGCCGGCTGCTGGTCGTGCGCTAACGTCCCTTCCACGTTGTATTTGACCCCAAGTCACGGAAGCCCTTCGACCCCCAGCCCTGCGTAGCAATATATCTATTCTTCGATATATTATATCGAACGTCTGACTGCACGCGAACGCCGGCATGGAAGCCTCCAGCCCGTACCTCAGATATCAACCTGTTAGACAGAGTCAGCTACAGTCTATACCGCACCCAGACTGTGGCGCCGCACGGCCACGACCTCTCTGAGTCTCTCTAGCGCCTCCGAATCGCCGCCTGCGTTAGCCTTCTGGTCATCATCATAGCAGAGGAACATCCCGCCGACCTGCCGCGCGTATCTCAAAGCGTGCGCGGGGTTCATCTCCAGCTCTACTCGCAGATGCACCAGTGCCCCCAGTTCCTCCGCAAAGCTGTCCCAGACCTCCGCCCAGAGCTTTGGAGGTGTATTTCCGTCCATCGAAATTTTGCACCTTACAAGCTCGAGGTCGGTGAGCGTGCGACAATGGCGACGGATGAAGTCCCGCGTGCCGACAACTGGATTGAATATGATGGATTGCAGAGTGAGGGAGGTGAGGCACGGATAGGTAAGGTTGAGGAAGAAGAGGACTGGGCCGACGTCTACGCGGCTGCAGAGGGCCAGCGAGGTCAGATTGGACGCGAGCGCAGGCAGACCGACGACGTCCCGGGTGGTTTTCCTCCAGAAATAGTCTGAACTGAATAGCGAGTCGCCCTCTATGTCAAGCTCTGGCAGGATCGTGAGGCGGAGGACAGTGACGCGCTGGAAGAGTGCGAAGAAGGATGAAGACTTGTGGATGTCCTCGATCACAGGAATGAGATTATTGAGTGTCAGCGTTCTCAGGTTGAGTTTCTTTGGTGGACACGAGGGACCGGCTATAGCGGTAAGAATAGCTGTCTGATGATCTAGGCGAGGCGTTTCGGAAGAGCCACGGACAATGAAGTGTCCCAGAGGCTCGAAGACAACGGTGAGAGTGTCGAGAGCAGGGATTTGGTCCAGATACGAAAAGGTAGAACAGAGGCTTTGAAGGACATCTTCGTCGTTATATACAAGGGCGGAATCTGAGAAAGTTGCTTGAGCGGAAAGCATAGCTCGTGAGACGATTGGTGCGTACCATCTTCGTTCTCTACATATCTCACCTCCCGAACGTGTTCCATGATGTTCTGGCATTTTACGACGTTTCCGAATGCTTTGGCACTGATCAACGTGTTTGTTACGCCGATGCAGCGGAAAATCCGAGGCGTCGCAATGTCATTGAATAGCTTGCTCGCTGCGCGAAAGTTATACAGTTCGTCCGGGGGTACTTGGTCGACAATTGCGTTCAACAGTTCGATAGGTAAAGACGGCATTTCGAGCTCGTTGAACGGCCAGTACAAGTGGTTAGGACGAAAGCGCCAGATGAGAGCAGGAGTCAACGTGTACGGTTCTACGGCAAAGTCCTCCGGTGTCGAGACGCCCGTGTCCAGGTTGCCGCTTGCGTCTCCCCACCAACTCACCAGCGTCCACCACATTCATCGTCTACGACAATTCCAATTTCAACCTTTACGTGCCTTTAAAAACCTCACAAAGTGTAGTACAGGTGAGCAAACTCCCAATAGTCTTGTGGCCGTGGCGGAATAATGGTCATCAAGGCTCGACGCCTTCTTGGATGCAGTCCACATTGGAGGAGAGGGAACGGAGGGAAAACATAGAGGCAGGACAAGAGTGAGTTCTGTCAGTCATCACAGGCGGGCCTTTTGCCCATGTATGTAATGAATTCCCCTTTACAGATCTGAAGAGGCCGAAGTTACAGATGCACAAACCAAATCCCAATACGACTACGGCGACCGATCCTCAAATCTATGGTCCCTATACCTTGCAGAAGTGCGAAAAGAAAATCAAGATATCGTCGAAAACATGACAGCGGATACGAACGGCGTGTTGGTCTTCACTGGCCTGTTCGGTGCGATTGTCACTGCCTTCGTCATCGAGAGCTACAAACAGCTACTACCCAGCTCTGAAAACTCTGCACTGGTCCTCATAGCGCACCTCTCGCTACAACTTTCCGCAGCTTCCAACAACACTACCCTTCCGCTGTTACCCCCATTATCCACTCCCAATTCTTCCAAGCCTTCCGCTTCCGCAGTCCGGGTCAATATCCTTTGGTTTACCAGTCTGTCGCTCAGTTTGGCGTGCGCACTCGCAGCCACTCTCATGCAACAGTGGGCGCGTCGATATGTCGCAAATACGCAGAGTGCACAACGCACCGGGTCGCTGAGAAGGCACGGCTACATCCATGCGTATCTTTTCACCGGTTTCCAGACCTTCCGCATGAAGAGCGCAGTAGAGGCCCTTCCAGCACTTCTTCACACTTCCGTCGCCCTGTTCTTTGCAGGCCTCGTTGACTTCCTGTTTTCTATCAACAACACCGTGGCATCCGTCGTCCTTGCGTGTGTCGTCCTCGGTGCTCTCATATATATCGGACTTACCTTCCTCCCATTGCGATGGCCGAATTGCCCATACGCGACGCCTTTGTCGCCTTTGAATGTAGCCGCGTTCGTTTTGGGCCCTCTGTCTATCATCACTACCGCGCTCACCAAGACTTTCGCTCGACGGAAGGACGGCTGGCAGACTTTCATCGAAGCTTATCGCTTCTTGTCTGTGCAACGAGGCAACGCGTTCGAATCACCGACTTCTTGCCTATCACTGTCATCGAAACGGCTCAAGTTCTTCGTCGCTCGTGTCGGGCTCTGGATTTCCGACTTCCTATATCGAGGGAATTCTCGACTTGAGGTCTGGATGGATGTTGCGCGCAGTAGCAAACTGGTGAGACTAGAGAGGGCAGCACGATTGACCGCCAATTTGGAAACCAGCGTGTTATTGTGGACCTCCATTGCCGTCAACGACGATGATGTCAAATCCGAGCAGCTCATTGAGAGCATACCCGATTTCATCTATTCAGCCGACCGTCAGCAAGCTTTCAAGATGGTCGAAGGTTTACTCAATATCACAGGGTTTCCTCTACGGATGGCCCAGCTACTCTCAACTACCAGCGACATGCCTAGACGTCAGCGCGCCCTATCCTGTCTGCATCTAATCCGGTGCCTGACATCGAGCCCGTCTTTCTTCGCCACCAGATTCTGGGAGAAGCTGATGCACCACATACTGGCGCCGTTGGTCAGATTACAGAGTGACAAAGACGCCGACGTTGCTATCAGCGCGTACTGTACTGCTGCGACCCTCACGTACTTCCTGGATCACATCGTATTTCATCTTGACTGGGACACGAATACCTCACATGAGAGGCTCCGCGTCCTCACGAAATGTCTCCAGGCCCTCGTGCAGACCGATGGCCCCTATTTTGGCGCGATGGACGCGGCTGTCGTATACTCATATAGGCAGACCGCCGAGCGACGCTTCACGCGCGGGCGTGTACTCAACGTCGGACGCTCTAAACCTCGTGTGGCACACCCTCTCTTTCACCGCCGCGCTCGCCCCTCCGTTCCGCAAGATATGGGACGATCGCATCGCCGGGCCACACGGGCGGGTCATCACAACGAGCATCCCGCGTCTCGTCGGACTGCGCCCGGAGATTAGGCAGGCTGCCGACGCGCAGGGACAGGCAGAGCTGACGAACCTTGTCAACGGCGAGATGCCGTCGGGCTATGTGGCACAGTCGCCGTATACTGTACTGTATACCGCACTCAGGCCACTAAACGACTGGGTGGGCATTATGAGGGGGTTACAGTCCAGGCGCAATAGCGTGGACTTGACCATTGACGACACGGGTCCGACATCGCGCGCGCCGTCACCCACACATGCTGGGAGGCGCCTGTCCTCCAGTTCGGCTGTGCGGGCGTATGGCACTGACGAGCACGCTTCTTCTCTCCCGGAAGAGCTCGCACGGCGATTGCCTGGCCAGGCTCCTTCCCACCGTCGGTTCGAGGTTCACCTGCGATTTACGAGGGAGGAGGAGGAGGACCTGATGTACTGATCTATTATTAGAAGTTGTAAATTGAAACCCCGCAGAACTTTAATCCGGTGAACCTCTCACCGACGGCTGGCACGAAACATATACAAACAAACGCCACCCGGAAAGTTGACACGGGGCAATGAGGCAAGTATCCCGGCGGGATACTCCCGGGATACTGCTGATATTCCGGAGATAACCTCGAGGTATCCCCCAGGGTATACATCCCGTAAATCCTCTGAATTTGCACAATATCCGGGCAGTATACATGCAGTATCTCCTCGGTATCCTACAGGGAAACCGGGGCGGATACTATCAATATATTCTCTATTTTTCTCGCATTTCACTGCTGCTGCTTCCTGCAGCCAGTGCGTGCACATTTTGCGGCAGGGAACATCGAGAGTAAGGTCTATTGATATCTCTATACATGGAATGTGCCACAGACAGCTGTCAGACGCCGCAACAAGGGAAGGTATCGGACATATGGACCCGGGTCCAACAACCACGCGCATGCAAGCGCCACAACGACGATCTGCGCCGCTGTTCCAACAGTTGATGGACCTATCATGAGCAAGGGAATGCGAGCACAGTTTTGTTTGCTCACCTTGACCACTGTTTCCCCTCTACTGCGACCATCCTGCTCACTCGAGATGCATCAGCGACAGCGACCAGCCCCGCAGAATGCAAGACAGACCTCTGGAGCCCCGGCATCGCCACGCCCACCTGGTCCATCAAAGAAGCGCCGTGTCGAGGGACCCATAGAGCGTCGAGAGAGTCAAAATACGCCCTCAGGCTTTCGCGATCCATTTGCTGGTATGAGAAGTAGTTCGACAGGTAAGCTTGTGGCCAAATTATGTGAATAAAAGACTGACCAGCTCCTCAAAACAGTTCCAGACCGGACTAGGAGTGCGGGATCTAAGGCGCCGCAGTCGGCACGTATTCCGGAGAAGGCGCCACAGTCTGCACATGGGGATAAGGCGCTGCTGCCAGCGCGTGCAGTAGGAAAGACTTCAGCACATAGCAAAGAGTTAGAAGAGGAGGAGATGCGTGTGAGAAAGGCGAAGTTGTCGCCTCTTGAGGATGAGCAGCAGGACTGGGGACGAGTGGGTGCGCTGGAGGAGGATGAAGATGAGAGCGAGGGAAGATTTGGTGAGTATCCAGTCGAGCCGATGAACAGATTGATGTACTAACTTGATTTGGTTCCAGGAGGGCGTGGTGGCCTACCAAAGCGCATGAGCGACATGATCACGGACTTGACAGAAAGGGTAGAAAAGCTAGAATCTCGAACGCGAAAGCATAGAGATGCCATAAACATCCTCGATAAGGATCGAAGAGACTTACGAGAGTGGATGAGGGAGTTTCAATGACAGGTAGATGGTCTTGAATCGCAGATGGATATGGTCATGCGCGACTTGAGGAAGGTCGTAGAATTTATTGTCCCCTTCATGGATCAGCAGGAGGAGGAGGACGGGGAAGGGAAGCCATTTTCGAGGGAGACGTTGCAGCGAGCACGGTCGGAACAGCGCGACACTATATTTCAGGTGAGTGATTTTCCCATGGGTTATATTGCGTAACTCATGTTGAACACCGCATCAGCAAACTGTCCGTGCAACATTGATTGGAATGATGGATATTATATCCAGCAGCTATCTCCCCGATCCACTCACCGATACTCTGCCTGACGGTACACTGCTGTTCTGGGAAGAGAAAGCAGACAGTTCCAAGGTTTTGCGACCACGTTGGGACCTTGATTGGGATATCAACGAGGCTGGTTGGTCTGAGGACGCTGTCGAGAAGATCCAGTTGGCGGGATGGCGGTGGAACTCGAAGCAGGACAAAGTGGCACTCGAGATGATGGGAAAGAACACAATCAGGGACGCCGTGAAGACAGTGTTTGATGGATGGAAGAGGCAATACGGCCTGTCGAAGAAGGACAAGAATGAGAGAGATGTCCAGAGTCAGAAGAGGAAGCGCACAGCTCGAAAACATAAGGTGCGTCTACATTTGGGAGATCGGTCAGGACTTATGACATATGCTATGCAAACAGAAAGCCGACTATCGCACCGAGGTTCGCAATGAACATCCTGAGGCCCGAAAGAGCAAGTTTGACTTCGCTTTTGAGCCACAGTACCAGTCGACTGACGAATCTGTTCCGGGAGACATGTCAGAGGAAGAAGGGTCAAAACCAAAGCCAGTTTTCGATCCAGCAAGCGGAGACGAAGAGGAGGAAACCCAGCCACAAGAACGGGCTACATATGCCCAAGTCGCTGCGAGCGGTGCAAAGATCAAGGTACCCAGGAAGAAGAAGTCAAACGTACCCTGGATAACTCGCACACCTCTGTATCGTGCACCCAAGGTACGCCATCGGTCCAGTTGCGATGAGTCATGATGGTCAAAAATCATCTCAATCTAGGTCAATCAGTTACTGGACGAGGTCGATGGGATGGTCAAGCGAGACATACACCCACGAGCACGAGGCCCACCGAAGGATACACCTCTTCCAAAAGCTCGGGTGATCAAGGGGGTGCAACCACCCCGGATTCCCTTGGAAATGGTTGATGAGACATGGCTGGAGGCAAATCCTGCGTCTAGGGTGCCATCACTGATTGACTTTGGTACGTTTGAAGAAGAAGTGCAAAACACTTACCAGCTCCAAGGCCCTGCAGGAGACACCGAGGATGTTGATGAGGAGGAGTTGAATGCCAATTGTGCTGCACAGATTGGAAAAGACAACAACCAGTCGATGCACGAGGACGATGACGGCTCCATGGCCAACATAGATCCTACCCTTTGCCCTAACCCATGTACCCATCATTAATATTCTGCTTCGTTGTCGCTTTCCACGTCTGGTTCTTGTGCCATCTGAACGCAGATGAATTAATTCTTGTAATTGATACAAATAAAATTGTGATGGCTTACATGGTCGAGAGATATAACAATCCAGAGGTTTTCATTATGCACACGAAGATCTGCGAGTGCAAACTTGCCCGAGAAGCGAGTAATGTCGATCACCTCTGGGGGTGATAACTGGTCTCCGTGCCAGGTAGAGATGCCAAGATCAATGGCACTGTAGGGGATGGATATTGTGAGAAGAGTGAGATAGACAATGTACTTACCGGGAATACCACGGCATATCCGGGATCGAGTCACTGGTGATAAATCGGCATACAATTGCAAATGATGTGCGTAACGGTGGCTGTGAGTTGTCCTGGCGTTCATGAGTGGTGGTGAAAATGTAATCTATCCGGACAGGGACACGCTTGTCGATAAAAGCGTACGAGCACCCCCTACCGCGGTGAGCAGTGGATGCACCAAATCGCATCCCATGAACAAAACAATGTGAGAACGAACAAACAGTGTGACCGACGTATGGCTCGCCATTCATCCAGTCACCTGTTTCAACAACAAGCTTGACCTCGTCAGCCCACAGATCCCGTAGATACTCAAAGACAAGATGATAGTGGCCGATGAGATTTAGATTGACGAGCTTGTTTTCGGCTGGGTACTTGGTGAGTACGCCAACGGCACCTGGAACCCTGTGCCTTGTGATCTGATTGAATAGAATTTTGCGATCAACAGTTAATTTCTTGTTGCCAAAGATGTATGATTTGAGGCGTGTCGTGCCTGAGATGTCCACTGCACTCTTCTTCGGCAGAGCATCGAGATTGCGTATCTAGGACCCATGTCTATTAGCAGAAGATGAAATATAGATGATGCAGAATCAAACCAGGTCGTGAAGAAGGAACCTCTTGACCCAACTTCGTGCAAGCGACGATTCGAGTTCTCCTCCACCATGCCCGTTATGGTTGACTTTGACAAGTTGGCCGTTGTTACGCTCCGAAGCAAATAGCCAGAACGCATAAGCAGGACCTAGACGATAGATAAAAGGACTTCCATGCATCATCAGATGGCAATAAGGTGTGAGATGGCAATTCATATCGGCCCAGCTTCGGAATGCACGACCGTGGCACTTCTCTGCACGGCTTGCTTCCTCGGGACTGATAGACTGTGCTGTCCAGAGGCGAACCGATGCACAAAACTCGAGGATGTTCTTGTAGTGGCGACAGTAGTTCCAATCTGGAAAGATGTCATCAATTTCTTCGAAGTCACTGGCCGTTGCGTCTGCTTGGTGAGCAAGATGCGCTCGGCGACGTCCATGAAGCAGCTGCTCTTGATGTTCTTGAGCCTCAGCAGCCTTGGTTGATGCCTTTGGATGCGGCGCATCAATGTCTGGGATCTTGCCGTTGATGTTCCAGGCATAGTAGACAATGACTGGAAGCACTGCAGCGAGATGACGCCACTCGTCAGCTTTTGATGTCGATGATATCTAGCAAACTCTCAGTTGGTGGCCAAGCAAAATACCGAGGTACTCACCTTGGTTGGGATGCGACTTGTCGTACTCGGCCACCAGATCCTTCCCAGTAGCTCTTCTAGTCTCTCCATGGGCTTGTCTTTTCGTGACCGCTCCGAGAACATTCCAGCCTTGATGAGGATACCATGGACGACGTGCTTGACCTCACCTGACACCACAATTGAGTCAATGATTAGGTCAACAACAAATGTGAGAAACACCCCACCAAGGAAGATGCTGTGCATGAAATCCACAGGAGAGTCACGCCCTGGCATCCAACCCGGAAGCTTATCGAGCACCGACCAACGTACCCCACGTTTTGCTGCAATCTCCTCCTGGTCATCTGGATCAGCATATCGTGACTGATAAGCATACTTGATGAACCGCCAGTCATCTCGTAGCTTGAACTCTGCAATCAATGAGCTGATCAGACGTCGCCGTGCTCGTCACCGTCTTATTGACTTACTTTCCGGATCAAAGCAGTCACTGCATACTAGTGACGAGAAGCGCTGTGTGCAAACATGGCACATGAACTTCTCCGCAGTAGGGGCCAGCAGACCAGCGATCTTGCGACTGGCTGGAAGATCTGAGGCGTCAACATAGAGCGTGCCGTGGATCTCTTGTAAGTTCTCCTTGCCATGCACGCGCATATAGACACCTGATTGTAATTTACATCAGTGACGAGACAGCTGCAAATTTGCCTGAGCTCACCATTGTACAACTTCAGAATCTGTTTAACAATTGGCTCAATGATGTAGTTGAGTTGTGTGAGCGAAGGTTCGTGAGGTCCTGGAATGACACATAATAATATTGTTTCCTCAGGGAGGAAGCACTTCGACCGTGGGTTATTGCAAATCGTCAGGTACACAGCGCCCGTCGAATATTTCCGGTTTCGTTTCATAGGACAGAACCTGACAATGTGTTTACAGGAATGATCAAATAAACAGAATCGCCCACGTACCAGTCAATGTTGACCATGAAGACCAGACCACATGGCAGTGAAACGAAGCGCTGATGAATGCCCTTGACATCAACATCCTCAACGTTCCATTGACCTACACGTCACCGTGTCAGTCCAGCTTGAATTGCTCGCCAGCCCCAGCCATCATAGATGTCGAACAAGCGAGTATTGTGATCAGCAAAGGCATCGAGACCATTTGGAGGTGGATGTATCGGCGCTGAGGGGCCTGGTTCATCACCTGGTTTACGCCAGTGCTGGAACTCGTCGTATTTGCCAGGTCGTAAGAGGAAACACTGGAGAATAGGCTCTATTGGACATGTGGGCAAGACCTTCACCGGGATTCGTCGCACTTTGCCATTGGCCAGAGTCTTCTCTTCGTATAACGTCCCAGAGCAGTACGGCTGTATGCAGCCAGGCCCGTCTAGCTTGTCGAGTTCTGAGGGATGGTGACGAAACCAGCAAGTGTCGCAGAGAAAGTAGTACACGAGGAAAGTGTTTGCATCAAGCCCTAGGTGTCGCTCAACAGTTGGCAGTGTTCTTGCCATTTTGTCCAGCCCAGGAATTTCGACTGCGGTCCTCTCTTGGATGGATGCCAGAGTCTCATAATTGGTGTCCAGAAACAGCTTGATAGCCTCGTGAGTAGCGCCGTGGAACGTTGCCTGCAGAAACGCCGAGATATAGATGTTGCGGATGGCAGGATCCTCCGAGAACGCAGGAGGCAGCTCAGTGTCATCAGCTTGAGCAGCCTTGTCATCAGATACATCGCCGTAGAAGAGCTCTTCCCTGGTTCGGAATGCAGGGTCTTTCAAGACATCGATGTCTTCACCCGATGAAGAGTCCGAGTCGTCGTCGCATACAGTGACAGGTGGCGGTCTGGGGCTCTTCTCCCTCTCGAAGTCTGAGGCATCGGATGATACTGGCATGGTGTCGTCATATATCAGAGGGTGTGAGTCTGGCTCGAAGACATCGCCAAAGACCTCAAGGGCATCAACCATGAAACGGTCAGGAGGGATGGAGCGCTCTCGAGATTGCAAATCTAAGCCACAGTCTTGTGCCAGACCGGAGTGCTGAGAGTCAGAGCATTCAGAAACATCTGAAATGAGATGAATGAGTGGATAGGATCAGTGTGTATGCACACAGACACGCACCAAATGGTACTTCTTCTTCCATCGCATCTCTCCCTTCCCAGTGCCGTGGCCCATCACCGTCAGAGTCACTCAGGAGCCCAGAATGCAGCTCCACTGGCATTGGGTTGCCTCGCCCGGATTTTTGAGGGATCATGGTGGACTCACGGAGTCGTCGCCGTTGTGCGTCAGGGCCTTGCTCTGGAGACTCGGTGTTTTCTATTGTTCTCTTGTGTTGCACTCCTGTTGTAAGAGCCCTGCTGGTAGCTTGTCGCTCATCTTGTACCCGACGCCGTTTCTCCTTCTCAACATGGTTGTAGATGGTACGTCGGTGCTGGTAGAGTGGAGGCTCGTGCGTGCTGCAGGGTGTACATGGGCACAGATAAACGTCGTGGTTGTGAAAAGGATCAGATTGATTGCTAGCAGACATAGTGAAAGAATGATGTAGGAGATGGACTCGCGTAGGGGGTGTACAATGTTGTGGTGCAAGACAGAGAGACAACGAGACGACGACACGTCACTGCGAGGCTCTCGCACTTCCAATTTGGGACGACGCGACTTGGTGAAAATCGGACGCGGCTGGGTCATGTGTGTAATATACGGTCTAGGACATTGCCCGAATACTGCCCCTCCAGTATATTTCCCGAATACTGCCCCTCCAGTATATTTCCCGAATACTGCAGAATACTGACTCTTTCCGGGCAATATCACCCCGGGAAATTTCGCCTCATTGTCCTGTGTGACGTGACTTGAGAACGAGAAATACGTTCTCGGGCGACTCGGGCAAGTTAATTACATCAGCCATGTAGCTCCAAACACGGTAACCCTAATCTCGTTGCGC
>MU277205.1:523312-534978 GCA_022160305.1 Artomyces pyxidatus | reverse complement strand
TACAGATCAGATTGGAGTACACCATACGGCCCTGCGCGCGTCTATCGTGCATGGCATGACTTATTTCCGAAGACGCGGCCTCACTTGCATGGCATGATACAGTCATGTCAGGCGTATAGGTAACCCTATTATAATATGGTACAGTACTTGCAAGGACCCGCATTGCAAAACCCTTGTGTGTTACTGGGGTGTACTCACAAGGCAAAATATAATGTCCCCTACAAATGGGTGCTGGGGCATATGGGCTGGGAAAAAATACTAGAAAATCAGGAAAAATCCGGGGAAAATGGCTAAATTGGGAACTACCCCGTGGGAAGCTGACAGAACAGGCTTGGCGTGGGAACATTTTCGAAAAAAATTGAGAAAATCCGGAAAAATCCGGAAAAAATTGTGCAGGGGTGGGAAAGCGGGAGAAAATTTGTCAGCTGCTGACAAATGTGTCTACCATGGGAAAGTTCCCAAAAATGGGCAAAATCCTAAAAATCCTCAAAATGTTTGTGTGATCTAAAAATAGCTTACATGATATATGCTTAGTCATCACCCCTGTAGAGGGTCCTCTTTCAGTTTTTGGCTTTGATAGAATAGCCTGGTATATGTGATCATACGGATGAAGCTGGATATGATTAGTCATCAGTACCGGTGCAAATATTCCCACGGTCAAGCTCAGGTAGAAGAATACATACTTTTACCTAGACATCATTGGGTGTACTTGTATATAGGTAGACTATCAGTATAGAGAGAATCTGACTATCGATCTTTTAAAAGGATCAGTAATTTGTCATTTCTGACCCAATGGGGTCACCAATCGCAAAAATTCAAAAAGATCTACAAAGGTCAGAAGATTGCGCATATATTCCCACCCACATGTGATTTTTCCGAAGATATTCCGGAAAAACCGTCAATGTTTCATCTGTCAGCTTCCCATGGGGTAGTTCCCAATTTATCCATTTTCCCCGGATTGTTCCTGATTTTCTAGCATTTTTCCCAGCCCATACGTCCCAGCACCCATTTGTAGGCGACATTATATTTTGCCTTGTGGGTACAACCCAGTAACACACAAGGGTTTTGCAATGCGGGTCCTTGTAGGTACCCTACAACATTATATTATAGGTACCCCCACTGGTGGTCATGTGCAGAGGAAATCGTTCTCGAGGAGAGCGATAATGTCATAACTGACCCCGAGTTGAAGATCAGGCCTTCCGAGTGTACGATGGACACAATACGTGACGCGCTCGATCCCGGGAAGCTTGCTTCAAAGTATAGCAGTCTTGCTCCATTCACTTGGAGCCTCCTCTCGGTATTCACCACCTCTCCGAACCGTTACAGAAAGGAAAAGGCACGACGGGAAGCAAAGGAGGGAAAAGAAAAGGAAGTAGCTGTGGAAGAGAGTAACTGGGAGGACGACGACAATGATATCCAAGATGCAGGTCAAGATTCCGAGTTCTTAGGAGAATCGGGCAGATACTGGAAATCAAAGGGCTTTGTGCGCAACGCAACATTTGTCAGTATTCCTTTGTCTGTCCTCTAACCAGCTATCTTACTGATACTACGATAGACTCTTGTCTTTGCCATCAGCATGATGGCTTTCACTCGGAATTCGGCAACGAACCTCTTGCCACTTCTCCTCGGCCTATTCATAGAGATCGGAGGTACTGGTGCGCGCACAATTGCCACATTCAGCAACGCAGGTGTCTGTGTATCGGTGACAACTATCGAGCGGCTGAAGAAGATCCTCTCGGATGACGCAAAGCAATATGCTATCAGCCTGATGCAGAGCACGGGGCGCTGGTATATAATTTTCGACAATATCAACATCTATCTTCGAAAGTTTCAGCAAAGACTCTTTAACAAGAATTCTATGATACATGCCACGAATGCGGTTGTCATTTCCCTCCCGGATGCTCCACCAGAGGCTGAAGACCTGGCTTCAAAGCTAGAAAACCGTGGTAAACGGGTGCAAGCAACGGGCGCCGACATTACACCATCACAAGACGACGAGGAGAAAATGTTTGGCTCATTTGAGGGCCTCGTTGCACAACTCCTTCTCTCATATAGTCCCGGGAGCAGATCATGGACAGAGAGGGCTGCAATGCTTCAATGGGCCGAGGGAAGGATGTCGGTGGACCGGCCTCTTCCCGTGAAGAAGACAGACACACGGCCGCTTGGCGTATTTGATGTCAATGAGGGGTTGAAGTGGGGGATCGTCAATATGTTGAAGGCACTGCAAGAGTTCTCGGGACTCACAGAAGACGGTTGGGCTGGAAAGCTGCGGATCATTGCTGGCGACTGGCTCACATCAAGCTTCCTCCGTTCTGCAATCAGAGAGCGCTCCGACGATATCAATCCAATGGAACGACTGGAATATGCAGAAGATCTCAGCCAGCTGTTTCATTTCGCATTGAACGCAACTCACAAGCTGATGCGTGTCCACTTTGGACACTCAATGACCGACCCGGGCTCTCTAGCTAAGCACAAGGGCTTGTTCAACCAAACATGGGATGCTGCAAAGCCAAATTACGCAGATGGTAAAGCACTTGTACGACACTCACTTATTGCCCACATCTTATACACCCTCATGTGCGTGCTCCCTGTCCTGGCATCTTGTTGGAACGGATCGCTCATGTACATCAATACCTCAGGATAAAGAATGAGATGACTCAATATTCCGAGCTTACAACTTGGGAACCCACGGTGGAAGAGTTCAAGTCATTTGTTGAATACTTCGTGGACAACTTCACCGATGCCTTGAAAGCCGGAGAGGCCAAAGCCGTGCAAGACGATTATCTTGCGCATTCGATATACTTCATCCGCGACGCTCTTATATTTTGCGAGTTCGAGCATGCTGTCAGCCAAGCCGATGCTGGACGTGTCTTGCGAGTACTGAAATACTGGTCATTCTCGTTTCGTGGTGCTGGCCTCCATAATTACGCCAGAGAGTGTGTGGAGATCCTATTGCGCTGGAAATATGAGCTCCAGCCCGTAGTACGTGATGCTCTTGAGCAGGCCTGGTTTGTGAATCGGTGGGGCCTACCAGGGCGATGGATCGCGGCTGATTTGTACGTCGAGCAGTTGAACTTCTGGGTGAAGGTACGTCATCAGTTGCTGTGGGTAATCCGAAAGATGTAACATACTTACACACACTCTGTAGCGGGTCTTCATCGCAAAAGGTGCAGGAGTGACACTGAAGTACATCATCGAAAAAGGATCAGCATGCGTCGAGGCATTCCGAGACATATCCCACCAATTTGCGCGCACCTTTGGACACGCCGATCGTGCACGGAGACACAAAGAAGTTGACATCGGGCCCGATCTACGCCTTCTCGTAGAAGACATGCTCCGAGCCCAACTTCACGTCCAAACTCCTAATCGGCCGGTCAATGCGCCTGCAAAAGTCAACAAGAAGACTGGAGTAGTAAAAGTTGAAAGCGCAATCATCGACTGCATCGATGTAGGAGCGACAATCTTGTCTAGCGGCAAGTTCTCCGAGTTCATTCGCACAACGACTTGGGACCCCGCTGTTGGTTATCCAGTTGACGGATCAAACACGACAGATCCTACCGATGACGTGCTCATCAACGGAACAGCGTTCGATGCTACAAATACTAACCCTCTTGCGACCGATGCCGAAAATGACACCGACGATGGCGATGATCACACAATGGCTTGCTCCGGGCTAGGAAGCCTGGGCGGAGGGATGGAATATTCATCATTGTAATTATTGCGTATAGTAGTTCTGATCCTGATGAAGAGCTTTAGCAATTTCTATATAGCATAGATAATCGAGAGCAATGGACGTACTGTATCTTGGCTATAGCTTGGACCTGCCAGCAAAGGCGGATTTGAGTAATGATAGCATGAGTGGCCCGTGCTCGAAGCAAACATCGACATGTTATCGGGAGGCCCAGGATGATGCGGTGTTGGCGGACCCGTAGTGGGACTGGAAAAGTAACGCGGCCCCGGCAGAACAGGGTGCTGAACACCAGATGCCAGTCCAATTTGCGTAGAATACAGTTGTTGCATTGCAAGATAGTGGTGAGGCTGGCCCCACGGCGATGGGGGGTAATGAACTGGATCAATTTGCTGGGGAGTCGGCAGGGGAGTCGGAAGATATGGTAATGACCGAGGGAGAGGATGGGATGCTGGAGTACTGTGCGCCGGGTAATAGATGGGCGTCAAATATGTTGGCGAAGGAGCTGTCGGGTTATAGCTTTCAGATTGCGTGTACATGGGCTGAAGTTGCTGATAGCGATGGTCATGCCTGGGCGGCGCGGCTTGTGTTTGGCGCAGACCATGAGATGGAACAAACATCGGACGTGTTGATTGCGCCACGACATTTGAAGAAGCGGAGGGAACGGTGTGGGTCAGTCGGTTTCCTGTGGGTGTGCCCACGTTTGCAAGGTCGGCGAGGAAAGGATCGTTATCTACAGCACAGTACAAGTTGAGTAAGTTGCACCTTTAATAGCACAGTGAAGCTTACCTGCTTCTCCTTGCTGAGGGCCCGACTTGGACGGCGGGATTCGACGGGCTCGAGGCAACCGTGCAGGGGAGAACGATGGCTGTGTGAGCGGAAGAAGCGGAGGACGAGGTGTTGCATTGGGTGTATGATTGGGGTCTTCCTGCAGTCGCTCTGTTTCATCTAGTGCACGTTGCTTCTTACGCCGACCTCCCCGCAATTGGGGTGTTGTGACGACCTGAGCAGCTTCGATGCGCCAAGTCATGATAAGCTCGGCCACAGCATTGAGATCAGCCTGCGATGCCAGATCCCACCCCACAACCTTGCGTATCAGAGCCGCATCCACTGTCAACACGCGAAGGAATGTTCCGCCGTGGCTTGCAAGCTCCTTGAGCAGTTTGTCAGGGAGATCGACCTGTTTTGACATCATCGATCGTCCGCGTGATGCCAGCCGAGCCTTGCGGTGCTCTGTTCTCCATGCTTCCAGTAGCGCCTCGAGCCTTTCGCGCTGAGAATCCGGCACAGAGAACTTGTGCTTGAATGGAACAAAAGTCGAGACCTGGGACATGGGCAGTGCAATAGCGCCGCGAGAAGATGTCGTTGCGTGTGAGTCGTGAGACTGGGTCGAGGAAACAGATGCCGCGTGTGCTCGTGTTGGTGGATCCGACTCGTCAGTGGCTGATTGCGCAGTGATGTCGAGAGGGAAAAGGAAATCTTTAGCGTAGGCAGTGAAACGAGGGTCGGAAGCTGTGGGCGGCACGTATGGGTTGAGAAGCGCAGGGGTGCAGAAGCTGCAGCATCGGGTTTTGGGCGGTATCCGCTTCAGGTCCAAGACTGTCCACGAAAGCTCAAAGGACGACTTTTGAGACCGTACACCAGACACCACGGGACGTGTGTTTGCTTGATCAAGCGTGCGGAATGTGTTCAGGCGAGTTTCTGGTCGAAAGTGCTCCCTCAGAAAGCGGTGGGCGCAACCTGAAAGACGCCGTAAGTTCTCATGAAGTCACGTCATGGCATCAGCCGACACAAGCGCGCGCACCGTTTGAGACGTCCTTGTGCCCCAGATTTATGAAGTCTTCCAATGCAGACTCCAGCTTTGCACGCCGTGCCGTGAATGCTTTTGGTTTGAGACGTTTCTTCTTCCCTTTTGCCACCGCCTCGATCGCCTCAGCTCCAGGACGGAAAGCCCACGCAGGTAGAAACAAAAGGCATGTACCATTTATCTTCCGGTCCCATCCAGCTCGACCCCAACGCTGAACCAGTGTCGAGAAGGTGCTAGGGTCTGTGAAAAGTGCGACATATGCGACATTGGGAACGTTACATCCCATCCCTGCGGCGTCGGTCGCATACAGAACGCGGATCGCACCGGAGCGGAAACTGTCCCAGATTTTCGCTTTCCCGGGTGTTGACGTGAAGCCCTTGAAGGTCTGTACTGTATCTCGCAGGTGGCGTGGCAGGATCTTTCTGATTGTCTCCATTGCGTCGCGGCATTCCTTGTATGTTTCAAAATAGAAGAGACATTTCGGGACACTCGAAACCGGTGCGTCGTTTGAAATTGTAGCTGGAAAGATGTTGAGGGCATCGAGAATGGGGTTCTTCGTGTTTTTCAGGACACGAGCCAGGAAGACAAGGTTAGCTCGATCGCAACCAACATTGATCCCCCGGAATGGTCGATATCCAAAGCACAGCGACGACCAGATGCAATCAAAAGTGGCCGTCGAGCAAGTTGCCGTGCACGCGACCATCGGGATTTCTTGTCTGATGTAGTCTCGCAGCTTTGATAACTTCCCGTAGTTATCTCGGAAGCCGTCACCCCATTCGACGATACAGTGAGCTTCGTCCACGATCACAGCGGACACGCGCGCGCGGAAGGCAGCATCCTGCCAGAGACCGACGAAGCTGTCTCCCAGTGCCATCTCAGGTGAGAGATAATACAGGTTGTGCTTTCCTTGACGTAGTCCTGGCCACATACCGGGCTCCTTCGATGTGTCCTCGTTGATCATGCATGCACGCAGACCTTTCTTTTCAGCCTCGATCACCTGGCTTTCTGTGAGTTCGAGATAGGTAAGTCCTCAATGGAAACATACCTGATCGCGCTCGAGCGCTTTGAGCAGACTGATCACAATCACAATCTTCTTCTTGTTCATAGCAGCGAGCCCTTCGAAAAGGATGCTCTTGCCATATCCGGTCCCAGCAACCAAGACCGAGTCGTAGCCCTGCCGTACCCGGTGTATCAGGTGCGCCTGCCAGTCATCGATCTCGAAGGACAGCTTGAGCCGCTTCTTGACTTTGGCTTTGACAGTCTCGGGAGTCTCTTCATCTTGCTTGATACCATGAAGCCGAGACGAGGTGGTAGGTTTCCGCTTTCGAGGGGTTTGATATTGCCTATGACGACGTCCTCGTGGTGGTGTAGATGGTGTAGGAAGGGTGCTAGGCTGTGGCATTGCGACAGTATCGGGGCGCGACTCGCGAACGAGCGGTGAATTGGGCACGTTACGGCGCGACTGTCACGCAGCATGTGCATCGGTCACAACGTATGCAGTTTCGTCTCATCTTGCATACAACCTAACGCATTCCTCGCGCTATAGAGCTCTGTCTCCCCTGATATCTCGCAGGGTCTTTCTTTCAATGTGTAGGAAGCGATATCTCAATTTACTATGGTAATCCCGGGTGTGCGCGCAGCTAGGGAAACAGAAGTAAAACCACTGCATATAGCCCGACATGTTACCAACCTTGGGGCGGGAACTCGAGCGAGAAAAAGCGTAAAAAAATGTTTTATCGCTAGCGTTGCTTCTCAAGTATGTGTGTTGCACATTACACGAAGATCGGTTGTAAATTGAGATGTAGACAAATTCGTCCGCAACCCCCTGCTTTCGAGACATCTTGAAGCAAGCCCCTTCTACGAAGGAGCAGCGGAGCTGCAATCTGACTTTGTAGAAGCGGCTTGTTCTGAACCTAGACATCTCTGCCTCTTTCTCGAACGTCATCGAGTGGGGCCAGTGGCGTGGGAAAATTTCCCGTTTCGGACAAAAACCTTTTTTGTAGCTCTAATTGCGCTGATTCTGAATCAATCGACGGTTTGCTTCTAACTGTCTTCGTTCCCACATAAAATGCAAAATACTTTCCGAGACGCGGCGGTTTTGAGCAAAAACAATCACAGGCCCATTTGTTCAAGGCAGAAAAACATTGGGTCTGTTCGGGAATTGAACCCAGGTCTGCTTGGGGTCGTGGGAACCAACTTCCTGATGGGGTCACTCAGCATTTCATGATGTCGCGGAAACGCACTCCTATAATAAACAATTGAGAGAAATTGTAATACAAGAGAATAATATCCACTTTGCATGTTAATGGGGACAGATATAGAGAAGGCGTCAATTGTCCCAGAATCAGGGCTCTCAGATCTACAATAATGGATTTTAGCCAAAAAAGGAAATTTCCCACCCCACAGTCCCTGGGCCTGAAACCTCCAGCAGGTATGGAAATGATGTTTTCGAAAGACGCAGAGGTAAGTGCGTCCATCAAAAATGTTATGCCGGGCCAAGCCTTCATTCTTGTGGCACCTTCTCAGGTCGGGCCCACAATCAGCCCAAGTGCTTGGCCAGCGTGGAAGCAGCAACGACATCCACTCATCATGGTGTGCATCTACCACGATACGGTGTGGGAACCTGCCCAAATGAGTGATGATCAGCCTCGAGAGCGTATAGAACACAAGATGCAGTGAGATCTCACTCTGAACTGTCCCGATTGAGAGAGTAATTGCTATTTTTAGGGTTAACGGTGAGGGTTATGAAGAAAGCGTTGAATGATCCTGAATCAGCGGACTTGGGGCTATAGAAAAGGTTTTCAGCCCGAAATGGAAATTTCCCACGCCATGGTGCTCTGTAACCTCGCACAAAGACAATAGTGATGTTTTGGAAAGACGCACTCACCTCTGCGTCTATCCAAATCGTCATGCCATGGCCTGCCGAGAGGCTTCTTAGGCACAGGTACCAACCCGAGGGCCGGAACTGACCCTGGCCGATCCGGGGTTAATGAAATGTCTTCGGTTGCAGACGGGATTGTACCTAGGGCCGCCGGAAAAAGCTCCGGACCGTCCCAGGCTCTCAGCAGCAACGCGAACCACTACACCATAGGACTGTTGAGAGCAGTGTATCTCTAATAGCCCTCATTAGGTTGGCCAAGCTACCTAGCTAACAATTTTGTAGCCTTTCAAGTAGGCTAGGTCCGAAATCTATAAGGCAAAGGGGGCCACACTGTAAAAAACGCGATATTGTGGACCCACATACGAGTGTAGTCAAAAATGTAGCTTTAGCTTCGGGGTTTTGTAACAAAGCTAGTCTGAGGTTGTAACACTTGAAGCAAACCTAGGTCCATCTTCAAAATTCCGTAGCAAACCTATGTCCTGCTTCTACCTTTTGTAGCAAACATAGCTCCAGCTTCAAAATTCCGTAGTCTACCTAGGTCCAGCTTCAAAATTCCATAGTCAACCTATATCCCACTTTTACCTTTTGTAGCAAACCTAGGTCCAGCTTAAAATTCCAAAGTCAACCTATATACCCCTTTTGCCTTTTGTAGCAAACCTAGCTCTAGCTTCCTGGCTTTGTAGTCAACCTATTTTCCACTTCTAACTTTTCAACCAAACCTCCCCCCAGCTTCAACATCTTGTAGTCAATGTATGTCCTGCTTTTAGATTTTGTAGTCTACCTGTATCCTGCTTCAAACTTTGGAAGTAAACCTACCCTGATCTTTCACTTTTGCAGTTAACCAAGTTACACTACAAACAGTTGCTGAAGTGTAGGAGTAGGGCTCCGCACTGTCCGTGTATGGCTGCGGCCGTGAATTCACGGTGCCACATGGCGTCGGTCCATTGGTAGTTAGCTGTGCAACGGGCTGTACTGTCGACGGTACAGCCGTAGCTCATCCGTACCGTAGATGACGGCCATCATTCGGTATCTATGTATTGTAACGAAAATCTGATATATTCACCACTAGAGTTGCTGGGTATTTTCCTGTGCTTGGGTCAATATCTCAGAATGGAACATTTGTGGGATGCAGCTAGCGAGATCCCAAGAATCTTCTGGTCACATGACTCAGCCGCGTCGTGGTCTGACCAAAAGCTGCGAAGACTCAGCGAGAGACTGTAATTATTATAAAGAATCAACACCCTTGACTGCTACTACTACAGGAATGGGTTGTCAGACTTCTGAGTATGCTGACTGCGCACCAATATACTGTGGTGCTTCAGAAGCATCAGCTTACGAATGGATCCCGGCTTCAAACTCACTTGGCGCAGAGAGATGGTATCTCGTCCACCCGAAAAGATCCTCTTTACCGCAACTGCGCACCCTACCGAGAGACAGTCTCGGTCAGTGCATTGAAAGCCTAAGGTCATTGACAACCAAGGTACTCACCTGGGATGGATAGAACATCTCGGGCCAGTGTTGAAAGGTTCGGGAATTGTTGACAGTGTGCAGCCCACCAACGTACAGGATTGCTACCCCATGGCTCAGAAGGGATGCGAAGATACTCATCAAACTCTGAACGTGGCGTAGTTTGAGTACGGTTCTTGTATCGAGCAGTAAAGTTGACCTTCTCTGGAGTGCGTGTAACTGATGAGGAAATAGCACTACCGGCAGTGATTGCAGATAGCGAGGGGTCAACAATTACTACCGGAACATAGTTCAGCAGATAGTGGGACAGGAGAGCATTCTTCCAATCTTCAATCTGCTGGAGATACTCTGGCTCATCTGTTGCGTTGACCTTCAGGCCCGCATATCCCAGCCGGGGATCGAGAACTGATAACAGTTGATATGATGAGTCATATGCAAGACGAGAGGTAAACAAATACATTACAGATTGACCAGAGATAATACGGAGATACATCAAATGTTGTGTAGTAGTCGCTGAGCTTTTGGTGTGCTGCAATAAGGCCCTGGAGTAATTGAGGTGGGGCTGAGGATGGTATAGACGAGAGCGCTTGCTTGACTTCGTCTTGAAGACCACGAAAGACAGCATGGACAGACGAGAGTGTTGGACAGCTGGTGGAGGACATCTGTGTCGTAGCTTGTCGGAACATGTACAGCCATTGCATGACAAGCTTGACTGCCTCCCAGTCACCACTGGTCATCTCATATTCGCACATATCACGAGTCTTGGCCACAAAGTTGTCGATCTCGTGCTCATAATCGACAGCTCAACCTGTAACACAACTCAATGTACGGCAATTCAGAGTATTTGATCCAAACATATGAAGCATCTGGTGGGTCGATGACCATCGGGTCTTCACATCAAGGATCAACATCTTTGCTATCTCCATCTGGTTTGCTTCTTCTCGACGAAGAGAAAGCTCCACTTCGTTGAGCCAAGCACTCCTACGTTGTGAGCTTGATCGGACAGCGCGTACAATCTTGCGAAGCTGCCAGGCATAGTTAGCTAGACTTGATTAATAGATTGCTGCATCGGCACCTTTAATATTGCGGTCATGATGCCAGCCAGAGCTTCAGCAGATTCCTCTGGCTCTTCTTGGTTCGCCACAAGTTCTTCGTCATGGTCATGCGAGACTGGCAGAGTGACATCATCTTGATAGTTCAAAAATGATGGTGCCACATTGCTTCGACCAGTCATATCCATGTCCTTGGGTGTTGCTCCTATCGCGTTCAATATCTATCATACAAAGTAAGGCCTGTACTATGCGAAGAGTCAGAAAGGAACAGGCTCACCTCGAGCGCGGAAAGATGCACAGTATGTGGAACACAACACATTCGCGCCATTTCCACAGAGAACACAATGCCTACTTCGAGACAGAGGGACTCGAGCGCTTCCATCATGGTGTCGTTGTTTGTGGCATTGTCTGCCATGATTGCGATCACCTGCATGATACCGAGAGAGAGCTAATCAGAATTCTGATTGTTGCAAGTAATTGAATAGTTTACCTTGCTTTCGAGATGGTAAATTTTCATAGTTTCCCAGACAGCATCTGCCATATTCTGGCCAGAATGCTCACCAATAAGTTCTCAGAAGTCAATGAGGACCACGTCTAACACAAAAGATATGTGAACGCTTGAGACACGCCTTCACGACAACTACGCACCAAGTTCCCAGTCATTATTGACATAATGCATGACAATTGCGATAAATGCATAACCGTTGCTTGAGGTCCACGCGTCCAATGATAAGCTGACTTTATTTTCCAGCGACTGATGTCCGTTGAGTG
>MU277205.1:474446-513014 GCA_022160305.1 Artomyces pyxidatus | reverse complement strand
GCAGCCGGGGCTATGGTCAAAGGATGACCAGCACAGCCACAAGCCCGGTTAGGCAACAATTAGCTCAAATTCCCGGAGGTGGAGTTTCCTGATGGTGCCACCAACCACTCTCCCTTTGAGATGCTCCTTGGATACAAGCCTACTGCGATACCCCCAGTACATCCTACATCGTCTACCCCTGCGGTTGAAGATCGCTTCAAACACCTTGAACAAATCTGCACCAAGCTTGAAGCTAGCCTGAAACTTGCAGCTGATATCATGAAACGCAATAATGGCGATCACGCTCACGAGACACCACGCTTCAAGAAGGGCGACAAGGTCTGGCTAGATGGCAAGAATATCAAGATGACACGGCCTAAAACTAAGCTCGCTGCAAAGCGACTTGGACCATTTGAAATCACTGATGTCCTTGGACCAGTTACCTATCGACTTAAACTCCCGTCGACATGGCGCATCCATCCTGTCTTCCACACTTCGTTACTCTCTCCCTACCGCGAGACCGATGCACATGGTCCAAACTTCAGCACGCCACCACCCGCCATCGTCAACGAAGAAGAAGAGTACGAGGTGGAATCCATACTCAATGCTCGTCTCACACGCAACAAGAGAGGCATAGAGTATCTTGTCAAGTGGGTTGGTTATCCTGATTCAGAGAATCAATGGCTATTGCGCACTCTTTTATCCAACGCACAGGGACTCATCACCAACTCCTACAAATGACATTCTCGTGCACTTTAACCTCCCAATGTCTGCGGCCTACTCTACCTGGATTTGCTGCATGCCCAACACGTGCTCCAGACGAAAGCGCGTCTTAGAGAGGGGGTGATGTCACGGATCGCTCCGTTTCTTTCCTTATTGCTTTCTTCCATCCAAGCATCACATTCACCACATCGTTCTAGACCCTCGTCACATGCGTCACTTGTCACTCTGCATTCCTGATCCTTCTATCCCTTGTCCGGGCCTTTGGCCTTCCTTCTCCATTAGGTCTTATTGTTCTTCCTCTTCTTATCTTCCATTCCACACAGCCTCGTTCTTTTCTCTCTATTGTTTCCCCATTCGCTCTACTTTTCTCTCGCCTTATCTATCAGCACAGCCTCACAGCTAAATTACTTATACTTGTCCCCCATCGCTCGCGCACCCCTTAGACTGTACACTTCGTCTGTACCCGTACTGTACTGCCAATCCTAGTGCACTTGACCTGGTCCTCACTCTCATCATCTGCACTTTCCTGGTCGGTGACTTGGGTGGTTCTTCAGCTGTCCTCGACACAGTCTTGACAGTAGCCTCATAACACCCTCACCAATATATCTTCTATCCATGTCTGCCTGGATGCTAGGCATTCGCTTCACTATTGATCTCTAAACCCTAGGCCTTTCCCTTTCACCTTGGCTGGTTATGACTAGGACAGATCCACCATCCTGACACATTCCTGACACAGGTAATCCCTGTGATGACTGGTGCATGGTCTTTGTCAAACATATCTGCCGTGCAATCAAACATGTCTAACATTCCATGTGACACCTTTGGAGCTGCTCTTTGAAAAGTCCCATTCACCAGCCTAGCCTATTGCCATATTTGATTTTGCTATACCATGGTCATGATCAAGGGAAACAACTCAGCACTGTTAGAGCCCACCACGAGTGCCACTCACTTGTGATAACTCGCGGGTATGTGGGTTAGAAAACCTGTGAATGACTCAGACTCACAAGTCAGGGACTTGTTTCTCATAGTTCATGCCCAAATCCGAGCCAGGGTTGTTGAGTGGTGCAGGTAACTTACAGGTAACTCGTGAGAGACTTGTGACTCAGGCACAAATTAGATAGACACATAGACGAAAAATTCAGGACCCAGGATCAGTTGAAATCATGTGAAATGAGTGAAAACTGAAGTAGAAAAACACAGACAGAAATATTCACAGCCACCATTGCGAGATGCCTGCACTCCTCCAAGAACCCCGAGGCTGTTGTCAGGCAACAGTTTGTCATCATAGTATAGCTATGAATATATTCATGAATTTCTACTGATTTCTCGACAGGGTTCCAAAAGTATTTTGTGTTTTTCTACTTCAGTTTCCACTCAATTCATATGATTCCAACTGATCCTGGGTCCTGATTTCTTCATCCATGTGTCTATGTATTTGAAATTTCTATATTTGAAATTTCCATATTTGTATATTCACATGCTACTATGTTGCTAACGTGTGGGTAACTTGTGAGAAGTGGTGACTCGGACTCGTGAGTCAGGGACTCGTTTCCCACGGTTCATGTGCAAATCCAAGGGTCCTGACCTCACAGGTACCCGTGACATGAGTCCGAGTCAGCTCATGAGTTAACTCACGGCGAGCCTTAGTTTTGAGCAGCTGGGGCACCTGGTGATTCCAGGTTGAATTTATTCTCATATTTACCAGAGTCTTTAGGTGGAATCTGTACTGTCAGGTGAGCTCCGTGACATCTCAGAAGGTGACATACTGATATTTTCTTTTTCCTTTTATATCAATCATATTGTCTGAGACCCCACATCCAACTTCTGCTTAGCCCATATGCCAAGATTTTAAAGGCTTGAAAAGGAGCAGGTGTGCTTGTTGCCAATCACACTGATACAGAGTTTAGAGGGTGTTAAAGATGAGAGATAAGGACACAACGGTGACTCGACACACTGCATGCATAGTTTATTTTTCCACTAGAAAATGGCGAAGAAAAACATTAAAATTTGCCACTTGGCTTTCCCGCAGAAAATCTCAAAATTGTTATTCTCACCTGTCTCAGGAAAAGCCTGCCAGTAAAAATCATAATAGTTTTTTAGACCGAGAATATATTTAAATGTACATATATGACCTTTCTCCAAGAAATATGTTGACCCTTTTCTGGGTGAGGAGTCAAGGACCTGGTCATGTGAGATCATGACTCATATCATAGCCACAGGCAACCATCATGGGAGACAGTCAACCATTGTTGACAACTGTCGTCACATATGTTGACCATCTGAGACTCTCCACCCAGAAAAGGGTCAACATATTTCTTGGAGAAAGGTCACATATGTACATTTAAATATATTCTTGGTTCAAAAAACTATTATGGTTTTCATTGGCAGGTTTTTCCCGAGAAAGGTGACAATAAAGATTCTGAGATTTTCTGCAGGAAAGCCTGGCAGTAAATTTTGACACTTTTCTTCGCCATTTTCCAGCCAACTTTATGGCAGAAAAATTGGACTATGCATGCAGTGAAACAGTGAAGAGGAGTTATTGTACATTTTAAATTCCCATTGATCCATCTAGTTATATGCCATCTCATAAAATTTGTTAAATTCAAGCTTCATGCCACATATTTTAAATAATCAGAAACCTGAGAGAATTCAACAATGGTAACTTAAGCAGTTCTTAGGTTTGTGATTTCTGAGAAATGTCTTGTACATATTGAAATTTAACAACTCTGCCTCCCTCCTGCCATGTGTGACATCTGAGAGCACGTGATGTGGTCGTATATAAACGTTGCCTACCTGACATGTGTGAATTTACTCTCTGATTATGGGGAAATCTCACATTTCTTCGTCTTCATTTCTGAGATATAAGCTCAATGCTTTCAAAGGAGGTCCTTTTGCTTCAAATTTCAAGTATCCCTCAAATTTCTGTAAACTAAGTGGATGACTTCAGACTATGACCTCAAGGATTCCATATGTCTCTCTAGCTAGAGTAGGGCTTGTATAGACTCATCAAACATTACATGCATGTGACAGAGGTAGTTTGGTGGGGATTTTGCATCTACCATGTGACTTTGTATAGGTTGCGACTTTCAAACTCTTCACAACTTCAACAAGTACACTTCAAGCTAATTCAGTACTATGATCAGCAGTAACAAGTGGTCTTAAGAGATCATAGTAATCATATATTTTATTTTGCCCTCCTCAGTCTTTAATGATTTACAGTCCAGATCATGAAAATGCCACACAAAGCACATAATGTTTAATGAGTACAAGCCCTACCTTACATTATTGGGCAAGATATCACAGAAATATATAACAAGCTGATAACTCTCTCACATGCACATACATACACACACACACACACATACAGAGAGAGAGAGAGAGAGAGAAATCCACACTGCACCAACATATTTGCAAAGAGCAATAATTGAAGACCCACTTCTAACTATGATACACAATATGTGCATCTCTCTTTGATATACTGCCAAGCCATTTTTCATAGTGAAATGTGATTGGCAATGCATTGCTTTCCGCCACAAGATCTGTTAACCCCCTTTGGACAAAGGCCATGGAGACATCATCTAGCTGATCATCAAATCCAGAATCCAAACCGCCAGATAATAGAACAGCCATTTCATATCTTGCAATATCCTCTTGCCCTGGTCCTGATTCGGAGTCTTCAGCCATGCCCTGACACTGGTCAATGTATCTGTGAAAGTATATTAGGACTGAGAACAATTGACAACAGACTGTATTACCTCTGGTATTCCTCCTCTTCTTCCTCAGACACTACAGGATCGAGTAATTGTGCAGCAACAGAGCCAGCTGAGTATAGATCCGGGTCGAGAGCTGCGTCTGTTGCACGTCTTCTCTGTGATGATCTCGTATCTTGCATACTCGAGGTGGGATGACCACCCATCCACCGTCGAACACCATCCATGAGCCTATATGTTGTCAGAATAGGATGACAAGAGTTTACTTAGGTACACACCGAGGATTCCGTGGCATGTTGTGAGGATGGAATGGGCTTTGATTGACATCTTTCAATGTCTTCCTAACGGATCATAAGTTTGCGCCGTGGACAGGGAGTTATTCAGAGACGTACCCAGGCAGCTTCAGGGTGCTGTTCATTGAGTAAGCAAAATGCTTCCCCAGCGATGTGAACAACAGTGGCCTGTAATAGCCTGTCCAGAAGTCTCCCGACCTCTCGACGAATTCATTGATGCCGTCCCTGCATGCCTCGAGAACGTACGCGGACCGCAGGTGGTCCTGCTCATACCACTGCTGATACCCACTACGCTTTGGCGTCCGCATCAAGCTGTTCTCCGGGCGTATACCCAGAAACAAATCTATAGCGGTCTGTTTGTCCGCATCTACAGACTAGATCAGTAAAATGATCTCACATACAGTCGACGAGGAGCCGACGGACCGAGAAGTGAGTTCGTGTAGAACCTGCGGAAGTTCTCGATGATGTCGCGCGAATGGCTGTTCCAATGGGGCATCCGCCTGTACGTCTCGACGCGATTGACCAGCGCGCTCCCCGTATACTGCAGCGCCAGTGCTAAGCCGAAGTCAGTATACGTCTGGCCGGACACAGACGACGGCACTCACTATCACCGTGATCGTGGTACATCTCGGTCAGCATGTTCACGGAGTCCGAATCGAATGCCAAGTTGGGCGAATCGACAACTCCAAGGGCATATAGTTGGTGGCCTAACGCACGTTTGCCAAAAACGAACTGCGCAGCGTTCGTGCGATCGAGACAATCGACGCAGTTCGTCCGGCAGATACCGTTCTGGAGCATCATCTTGCTACGCCACACAGGGCTTGTATTCGAGTCGTGTCAGGATGTACAGTCGCCAGAACCGATGGTTCAACGCACCTTGCACGACTGTGCAAGTAATGAGAATATGGCTCCGGCCCCGAATGAAAGAAACCCGTCACTTGGATCGACTCTTCGGCTAGATCTTCGAGGTAGCTGATGACGTCCTGGGTCTTCCTAAATCCAAAAACATGAGTTTCAATCGCCACAATAAGTAGAAGCTACGTACTCTTTGTACGCACGCGACATGTCCCAAGCACGATACACCATCTTCTTTTCCGGAGGAAGGAATTGGTTGAGATAGTCAACGCAGTGCGTGTACTCGTAGAGAAGCTTGGACTCGCGCGGCTGGGGTTCTCTCTTCTTGATGAGATTGAGTATCATGACGGGTGCGCCGTAACGAGCGAACAGGTCATCAAAATGGCGAGAGGCAGCCGTGAAGAATGGGTCGATAACGCTGACTGACGACCGTTCAGACGATTATTCATGCTATCGCGGTAACACTCACTTTCAATAGGCGGTTTGGGGCTCATGTTATTCTGTTCTTGAGTCCAGTACACGGGAATACTGCCACGGTACTAAACGAATCGTTAGAGGCGAGAGACTGCACGGAGGCATGCACATACCTGCACGTAACTTGTGTAGTGAGGATTCGGTCGACGTTTTGTATCATCACCGGACGCATATCTCTGACTGGGATAGTAGAACGGCGTGGTCAAAGCCTCCGATACGATTTGCTCTGTTTCGACTTCGTTCGCAACATTCCCCTGTAGACATGCAAATCAAGGACCTGGAAGAGAAGAACAGAGACCGGGCTCACTTCTTCATTGACACCGCGCTTGAGATATCGTGCACCGGCGTAGTGTCGGGATCGCCGGGCAATCAAAGTCACGTATATCACGCGCCCAAGTACTGTGAGTTCTGTGTACAGAGCGTCAGTAGATGGAACGAGAACGAAACGAAATTCAATACAGACTGGCCTGATCGACGTGCCCATGAATCACAGGTAGAATCCAGTGAGCCTTGGTAGACGCATGCGCTTGGTCCTGGAATGCTGATGTGAACATGTGATAGTTCCACGCATATCTATCGGTGAAAGGCCAGCCGCCGCCTGACGACGACTTGTTCCGGGACGTCAGATTGCTCTGCAGCGTGGATGTCAAGTCGTATGTATAGCTAGGAAAGGTCAGCGTCTGTGCGCGGGACAGACCAGCAATCAAGTCGCAGACCTGAAGTAAAAGTTTTTCGTCATATCAACCTGCTTGAAGACATTTATGAGGCGCTGCTCTTCCCCGGGTTTATCGACTTTGTGGTTGAATGGGATGGGGACGAGCTCCGTGCTCTCACAATGGTAGAGATAGTGCCCACCAAGAAGAGCGACAACGGACCGCTTGGTGATGAGGAGCATGTACCATCCAGCGGTGAACTTCATGAATCCTGAGAGTGGTGTAAGCAATGGAAGTGCCTTTCAAGACGTCAACGACGCACCTACGAGACCAAAAAATACCTTTGGCTTCCCCAAGCCACCCGAAGCTTTGTTCCCATCCTCCAGCATCTTCAACATAGCCGTCATCTGTCGGCCTGTATAGACGGCCTCATCCTCGATGACAACTAGCTCGTCTTGCGAGGTGCGGTCGATCTTTACGATGCGATGGAGTGAGTCCGAGGTGTTTGAGGCAACGATGTAGAACCTGAGCCGGTTCTCGTATGTAATGAACTTGTTAAAACCAAGTGAGCTGAGGGAAGTAGGCCGCTGAGCTGGGTGCTTGTGGGACGTGGAGGGAGGTTTGGGTGATGGTCTGTGCAGCGGAAGCGTACGAGAAAGATCCTCTGGAATCAGAGCTGGGGAGTCGGGGATGACTTCAGACTGGGCACCGATTTCAAGGCCTTCGTCGTCGACCATGAGCGCTTGAGCTTAGAGACGGACGCACCGGTCGGTGGCGGCCCACGACGATGGACGAGTCGACGATGAGCGCCGCTCGGCGAACTGAGGCGACTCACGGCCGGTCACGCGTCGGTCACGCGCGTCCTCGAGAGTCGACGCAGGTCGACGCCTGTCGACGCCTGGCGTTTGCGGTGATCCATCGTCTTGCTTGCACACAACTCTCACAGCATCCGCTAGTTCTACCCCACCGCATCTCTCGGATGCTCGTTTGAACTCCAGCTCTGTAATCATGGACGATCCTGCGAGCCTGTTCTCGGTTGAGAACAAGTCTCTCGACGAGGTATGCCATCCTCTTCCACCTTGCGTGCATGGTTAACCCTCCCTTAGTCTCTACTGTCCGGGGATACCGGCGAGGTCTACCTTTTTCAATGGCTGTCTTCAGTGGAACGGTTTCTCAAGTCCGCATCCCCGGTACGTCTCCACGATCACCACTCCTCCGTCCGACTGACCAGACTGCAGGAGGACATCAAGTCTGTGCACAAGGACCTTGAGACTACCCTTATAAACGTCATCACCGTTCGCGATCCCTACCCTCTACCGGGACGCGCCCTAAGGAATCTCGTCGCAAGCTGCTTCCTCGTCTTGTACACTCGCGGCGAGTCCAAGACTCTCTTCGATGCCCTGCTCGCCTTCCTCAAGACTGCAGGCGACTTCAAAGCCCTGCCCGACAGAGAACCTCACAAGATGTCTGGTGCCGGTGCATCCTGTGTTCTAGTACATCACGCTGACTAGCGTGTAGAGCTTCTCTGTATTGCATCGGCGAGCTGATGGGGACATTTGGTGCGCAAGTGAGTGTTTCTCTAGAGTATCGTTCGATACTTAGGCTTACAATACCTCAAGGTCATGTCTTTCATGACCGAGATCGCTACTGTCGCCCTCAAGACATACCGATCGTCCAATGTACGTCTGGATATGACTCGTTTAGAATCACGCTCACTATATGCAGTCTATCTCGCTCAGATATCATGCTGTAGTGGCTTTGAGGAAGTCTCTATCAACTGCGCGACGCGCCGCTACCGATTCTGTGGCCAGAGACGTCATCAAACAGATGAAACACGGATTGAACGACAAGTCGCTGCCCATACGCCGCGCCGCATCTGAAGTCCGTTCCTCCCTCTCATCCTCCATACACACCCGCCTTATATACGCCACTAGGCTCTTGTCGTCATGTACCCTCTGACCGGAACGGACTGGACCGCATCCGAGATCGAAAGCGTCGTTGCATTGTGTGTCAAGAGCCTTGACAGCGCTGACCAAATCACCCGCCATTCCCTTGCGCAGCTTGTCGGCACCGTCCTCTCTTCGAGTCAGGCCCACGTCCAGGTGGCCGCTCCAGAGCCATCGAAGAAAAGCAACAAGAGGGAGGAAGGGGAAGACGACGATCCTGCACCTGTAGCAGCACCAACGGGCGAAACCAAGACGCTGCTCACTCTTCAAGAGATGCTCCATCAACTCTCCGCGCCGCTCCAGAAGCCACAAACTACCCACAAGACGCGTGTCGGGATTTTCGACTTCTACTCTGCCCTCTTTGCCCAGCTGGGGTCGACGTTCATCGAAAGCAACTACGCCGCCGTTGTGCAGCACCTCATGTCAGAGGTCGTCATGAATCCACGCAGCTCTGCGACACGGTACGATGTGCTGCTTGTCCGCCGCTTTGTCGGTATCCTACTACGCGATCTCATTGCTGTGCGAATGCTGAGCGAGCAGGCGCTCATCGGTGCCATCCAAGAGCTGTCGAACGCGTATCTCAAACGGTGGCCCGCGCTGATGCCGGGATCGTCCGCACCTAGCGCACACGTCCTTGCAATTGTCCTGAAGGAGGTCGCTGGTTTGTTGCAACAGCTTGGGAATGCGCCGACGCCCGTGCAGGTCAGTGAAGTACATTTTCGTTAGAATGCTAGCGCTCACAGCGATACACAGGATGCGCTTTCCGAGCCTCTCGTTACTCTACTCGCCCATCCCGGGCACACTGTCCGCGTACACGCGAGCTGGGCTCTGCGCGTCTTCTGCTACTCATCTCCTTTACGCCTCCCCAAAATCGTGATCAACGTCATGGAGCTCCTCCAGCGTGACGTGAACTTGATGACCACGTCCGGTGCCCCGTCAGATCTTGCGTCTCGTGCGTTGGGCCACGCCTACGGTCTTGCCGCGTTGGTCACCGTTATCCCGGAAAGGCCACTCTACGTGTCCTATGACATAAGCGCGAAAGTGCTCGACATGGCCATCCAGCTGTTGAAGCATGCGGGTGAGCACGACGTCAAGCTTGCCGGTGTCGAAGTCGAAATTGCGTGGACGTGCATTGCGGCGCTCATGACTCTAGGCCCCAACTTTGTGCGCGCCCACCTCCCACAGTTGCTTGTTCTCTGGCGGAATGCCCTACCAAAGCCCACAAACAAGGATACTTCTGGCGCCAGCGGCCGCACGCGCTCAGAATGGACATTTCTACTACACGTGAGGGAAAGTGCGCTGAGCGCGATCTTGTGCTTCCTGAAACACAACTCACCTGCCCTCGTCACCCTCGACGTTGCTCGCCGGATCGCTACAATGCTGAGCAATGCCTTCCTTTTTGCCAACGGCTTCGCATCGCAGCACGTGGAAGACCCGCTTGGTCCGAACCCAGAACAAATTGCAGAGCGTCCTTCTCTGCGCAATAGGGAGTCTCTACTTCGTCGCCGCATCTTCCAGTGCTTTGCTATCCTAGGCTCAGCAAGTGTGCCTGAGAGTACCCAGGTCACTCTCCTGCAGTCCGTCATCTCCTTGGTCGCCAGCGCCGATGGTTACACTGGTTCTTCTGTCCAGGCCGCCATTGCATCATCATCGGGTTCCTTCTCCTCTCTTTGGCAGACTTTCGACGGATACGCGTACGGCGTTACAGCCATACAGATCAGTGAGAACGCTGCCAGCGAATCTCCGGAAGATCCGGCTAACTCCAAGTATCGCTTGAACCGCGACTCTATCGAAGCGTCAATCGATGACCTAGTTTGTACTTTTATCTTCTTCCCAGTGACATATCCCCTAACTTCAAAACAGCTTCGCAAGCCCATCCTTCAGTCAAGTGAATACGATCCGCTCTCGATATGTCAGACTCGAGACCTTACTGTGGAGGCTTTCTGGCCCGAGTTTCCTCCCGCGGACACCCAGGCCGTCGATGCTGGACTGCATCTCTTTGCACGCCTTTTGCCACTGCAAGACCCGGCGTCGGCTTCGCGGCTGATGACACAGATCATCGACTCTGTACGCTCGCCCAAATTCGAGCGGAATGTTGGGCGGAAGGCGGCCGTACAGGTCAATGCGACCATTGCGATAGTACTTTCAATGCGCCAAGCTATGAGCTCAAGTTCTCGGCAAGCCCGCGAGGTCTTCGGTAGCCAGAGCACCGCTGCGGCGCTATCGTCCTTCTTGAAGGCTTGTCTTTTTACCATTGCCGCGGAGTTGAGGCTGACTTCTTCCCAGGATGGACTGGTCGAAGGCGATGCTGTGCTTCGCTCGGCCAGCAGCGAGGCTATCGGTCGGCTCGCTGGTCTGGCCGACAACCAATTCCTCGCCAGCCAAATGAAAACGCTTGTCGACCAAGTGGTAAATAACAGGGATCCGCAAGGTCGCGCTGGCTGTGCTCTTGCCCTCGCTGCCATATACGATCACGTTGGTAGTCTTGCAGCAGGGCCGCTCCTTAAAACTACGGTGAACATCCTGATGTCCCTCAGCAAAGATGCCCATCCCGTTGTCCATTTCTGGGCTATGCACTCGCTCTCTCGTGTCATCAACGCTGCAAGTTTGGCATACGCACCGTACGTTCCCAGCACGCTCGGCATGCTATTCAAAGTCTATGTCTCTCCATCCCACGAACCCGAGGGCGGAACTTTGGCAAATTCAAACATCAGCGGTGACTTGCCAGCTTATCAAGTGGCGTGCCAGATCATCGACGCGGTGATCACGGTGCTTGGCCCTGACATCCAAGAGTCGACACGCTCCCGAACTCTCATTCTAGACCTGGTTCATCGACTCATGAGTGAAGAAGACGAAGGTATACGAGTGGAAGCAATCAAATGCATTCAACACTTCCTTATGTTCGCGCCGGAACACGTAGACGTACCCGAATTGATCACCGAATTCAGGACGCATTTGAACTCGTCCCGCCGACCACTCAAGCTGGCGTCGATCCATGCCCTATACCAACTGGTCCAGAAGGATGCACTCCTGATCTCCAAGGTTGGTGGTGATCGGCTTGTAGAAGAACTCTTTGCAATGCTGGACGGCGATCCCTCTATCGAAGGCGTTCGGAATGTCATTTCTAGCTGGCTACAACAAACTGTGGTCTATAATCCATCTGCTTGGATCGATCTCTGTCAGAAGATCATGTCGCGGACGACCGCGTCTCAGCAAGCGACGGACGCGGCAGCGAAGACTGGGGCTGTCTTCGACGATGAAGGTGAATCCTTGAGTGTTGGCATGTCGAACGAGGGGGCAGCGCCCGGCCAAACCCGCCTGACTTCACGGTGGAGAACCCAACTTTTTGCTTTGCGTTGCTTGCACGATATATGTACAATTATATCACGGTCAGGACGAAAAGAACAGCTCGACATTGCCCACGCTCGAAGCCTTGGCATACCCGTCGCTGGATTGCTTGTGTCCCGCGTTCCTGATCTCATCAGGATGGCCTTCACTGCCTCTACGGCGTATGTTACCGAAATACGCCTCGAAGGTCTCATCGTACTCCGAGACGTCATTGAGGTACGTTGTTTTACGTTCGTCGTCCCCCGGCTCATAATGTTCGACTCTCTTTCAGATCTTTGCAACTGCTCCGGACCCGGATTACGAGGACTCGCTTCTATTGGAGCAGCATCAAGCACCTATCACCGCTGCGCTGACCCCGGCATTTACAGCCGATTCCACGCCGGAGATTCTGGCTTCTGCAATCGGAGCATGTGCCATCTTCGTCGGATGCGGCATTGTAAAAGACGTAAGTAGGATGGGCCGCATTCTCAAACTCTTGACTTCAGCTCTCGAGCAATGCAAAGGTGCGCCTTACGATCGGTGGTCGCGAACGTCGTTAATTTCAGATTGTTAGGCACGGCCATGCTCTCGCTTGGCGATGCTGGGGAAGGGAGCCCGAACGCCTCCGCAATGCTACGAATCGCTACCCTCTCCGCTTGGGCTCAGCTAGCATCCGCTAGCGTGCAACAGACCTATCTCAAGGAAGTTGTCAAGCCGTATCGTGCGACGTTGGCATCCTTGTGGGTTGCCGCTCTGCGAGACTACGCAAGCATCCGAGCAGACTCCGAAGTGATGCAGGACACGTCTTCTGCTCCGTTGGATGCCGCATATGCCAGCCTCGGGAAGGATATTCTTTTACCTGTGAGGCTACATATAGTTCTATTTGGACTGATCTGATCTCTTTCAACCCCAGTACTACGCAGAATCGTGGACCGTGATCCTGCAAGCGGTCGCTACAGCCATGGAAGTCCACGACTCGTTCGTCCGGGGAGCCATGGATGGCGTCGAGAATCTCAATACCGTCGAGACTGCTGTCGATCCCGCAGCCCGCGCAAGGACCGAACCCACCACCATGTTTTTCGTGGTTTTCAGTCTAGTCTACGAAGCTCTTTCCATCTCGCTTTCCTATGCGGAATCGACGTCGACGACCAACAACACGCCTCTGGTAGCACTGCGAGCCTTGAAATCATTGGTTCGACGGGAGTACTCGGGAACTGCCCTACTGGAGCCGACAATATTCGACGAATTGTTGAATCTCTGGTACCGCATGGCAATGACAGAGCCGCCAGCCGTTCAAACTCACTTGGTCGAGACGCTCCGTGTTTTCGCAGTCGAGAATGCAAGACCTGCCACAGACAGTGGGAAAACAACGTACGTGCAATCGTGCATTCGTCATGCTGATGTGAATAAAAACCAAATTTATATCTATGACTTGACGTGCCATCAGCGCCGATCTCACCACGACGCCTACTGTGCATTGCCAACGGATATGCGCCTATATTCTGAAGAACGCGATTCCTGGCTCTCAAAACCTTTCCAGGCGTACGTTTATTCCAAGTGGATCTCGTTACCATACTGACACCATCGATTCTTGCCAGATGGCCAGCTGAATCCCCTTGACAGGATCAACCTGATCAAGGCCGCCTTCGACGCGTTTGTAGATATCGGTGCATCTCTCAATGGAGTAGCTAATGAGGAAGTCCGGGCTGTAGCCATCTCTCTATACGGCGGTAAGGATTGAGATACACGATCCTGCGGTGTTTTTACTGACTCCTCGTTCGTAGATATCCTCAAGGACGAGACATCTGATGTAGATTACGCAGGCCCCACGCTACCTTGCCTGAAGTCGCTTCTTGTTCCGACATCCGAGAACGCGAAAACGTCTGATTTCTTCTCTCGCGTCGTCCACGGTCTTTTGTCGGCGTGTCTACTGAACATCGACGAGATGAAGTGAGATCCTCAGTTGTTAAGCTATCATGTCTCTGACAGCGGCGTAGGGGACGTTCCGGCGCGATCTCTTCCAACAAGGTCAAGAACAATTTCTTGGCTGCAGTCTTAATCCTCACCGTCATACCACCGTCTGTGAAAGTTGGACGCGGTGTCATCAGCCGGTTATGTTTCTTGATATCTGAGAAGCTGGCCGAAGCCCATGAGGTACGAAATCAGCTCCCTCTTCTTGCCTATCTACGATCCATCCTGTTCTGTAGATGGCATTGACTGCTGCGCACTGTGCGAAAACGCTGATATCGGCTTCAGCATCGGGCAGTCTCATGCTGCGTCAGTGTGCGAGAATGCTGCTACCTGGGATGGTCGAATATGTCGCGAAAGTATCGGGATTAGTCGGCGACGAGTCAGCGATGCAAAGTCATCTACCAGCCGTAGGCGAAATTCTCAAGGCATTCGGAACCCTCTTCACTACTGTCTCTGAAGAATTGCGTAAGTCCTGGGCATGCAATAAACAAGCGGCTAACTTGCTGATTGGTGTTAACAGGAGTCCGAGTACTAGGCCTTTTACTTCCCACAATGTCTCTGCTCCTCGATCCGGATCACGCCTCAACTTCTCCTCTGCACACCTTAGCTCTTACCCAAATCCTATCCTTCGCGTCGCTGTCGCCGTTGGCATTCAAGGAAGCGACCGGAAAGCTGGATCAAGCAACGAGAGAGAGGTTGGAAGGATCGGTTCGCAGTGCTTTGAGTGGGAAAAGTTCAACCTCCTCTGCCCAGCAACACGCGAAACCTCAAATATCCCTGCGAGCGTTTTGAAAGCCTGAATAGATAATATAACTCTGCAATGTAACCTGTAGCACTCCCAATACTATTTAATTCAAAGTCGGAGCCACGTCGACGTCCGCTCCGATCAGATAAGATACGGGCCTTAGACGACTCTCGCCGCATCCGATCTTGGCCACCTTGAACTCAACCACTTATCATATTCAAGTCAAGAGTAAAGACATCCGAGCGAGTAGTCAGAATATGAGGACGCATCCCGTGAGCGGTTCAATAATGTTATCTCTCAACTCGATGGTGTCTCACCTCTCTCAGTATACACTGCAAGAGCGACTGTCTTCTTGTAAAGGTCTGCTACGGAGACTACTCTCTCAGCTAACCTACTTACCCTTTCGATATTGGCACCACTGTGCCGTGACATCGCTACAGGCGTACAGCCCTGGTTCAATATCTCCCGCGATCGTAGCGGCCGAAAGTATCTATTTCGGACACCTCAACATAACCACAACCTCCGTCATGGAATCCGCATCTGTTTCGTGCTTGGACGAACATGAACTCCGGCGTCGTCCACTCTCTCACGATCCTGCCTCTTCTCTTCGACCCGAACTCCTTCCGATAATCTTTGCTTTCCATTTTCCACGCAATGATAGAACCCCCGCATCAAGCTGGTTATCACCCTTCTCCTTACTGTGCAAGTATCGAGTGGCTAGCAGACGCGCACGTCTGTCGCCTGTGGCGAGAGACCGCGCTCGGCGATCCCAGCCTGTGGAGGCACATTCTCTTCGTCCTAGGAGAGAGATGGGCTAGAGCTTACCTAGAACGTTCGGGATCGATGACTATCAGCGTCTCCTGTGGTTCCAGCTCGGAGTGGATGCCAGTACCCGAGCCACCCGTCGACCTCATTTTGACACATTTCAGTCGCATCGAGCGACTGCGGCTGATGGATTTCAATGGAAAAATCGCGCCTCTGATCCATCTATTGGAACCCTCCGCCCCCAGCTCAATTCATTGACAATACACTCACTGTCGCAGGCGCTCCGCTTACCTGGCCAATTTTTCGGAGGCCACGCCCCACGACTACGGCACATCTGTCTTAAGAGATGTACCCACTTTCCCTGGACCTCCCCTACCCTTACCGGCATCATCACTCTTTCGCTAGCTACCCCCAGAGTTCCATTAGTCTTGCGCACAGACTTCCTCGACGGTGTTCGGAACATGCAACTCTTAGAAAAACTTACACTGACCGGAGGCCTGCCGATGTCCCCGTCCGGCCGCGTCGCTTATCCCGTTATTGAACTCCCTCGATTAGCAAGCATCGCTCTCACCGGATATCTCGATGAAATCCAAGGCATTCTGGAGCCGCTCCGAGCGCGCTTGGAAGCAAATCTCAAGCTATATATGGCACCGGACGGTCGTCCAGACCCTCTCTTCCCTACTCTTGAACGAGGAGGCTGGCTGTCCTTCCCTTACCCGAGCATCATGCTGACGTCGTACGAGAGCGGGGACGTTTCGCTCGATGTTTGGCGATCCCCCGATGATGATGCTCTAAACCCGCGACATTCACGCGCGGATCGCGCGGATCCGGACATAGAGCTGGAGTTCAGCCCAAACAGTACAATGTGGGAGTGGGGAGGCATGTCATGTCTATCGACCATATACCAAGCCTTCCCAACAGAGCATCTGCTCGACCTGCGGATGTACCTCAAAGCGCCCTGGACACCCCAAGTCTGGGCCGATTACTTCGGCAACGCCGTTACGATGGACAGCGTCGGGTTGAATAGTCACTCCGCCCCTTCATTTTGCCGTGCCCTGTTGCTGAGATCGCCCATCCACAGCTCTGGTCATTGGCTGGAGGACTCCGAGGCAGAGGTCCCACTTGGCAGCTTCTTCTTGCCGCGACTACGTTCGCTGATGTTTCACGCCGTCGATTTGACGGAGAGTTACGATGATGCGATAGATATTTACGATTGGCTATCGAGGGCTTTGAGAACGCGCAAGGGAGCAGGTACACAGCTGCAGGTTCTTCGCCTGCACGAATGCACCCTAGACACGCGCGCCCCATGGCTCCAGGAACTGAGTAAACTAGTCGATCTTGTCGAAATTCTCTGATTTATTGAGCTAAAATACTTGTCTTAGCACTTCGTGTTAGCTATACGTTTGATCTGAAAACCTATGTATCTCAGTTCCCTAGGTCGAGCTCTACAAATCATGTAAAGGGTCTGACAAAAAAAAACCCTTCGAAATGAGTAGACTGTACATAACTGACACGTGCAATCTGATACCAAGAAACTACCGTGTACATTTTTAACAAGATATCTCCTGCTAGAATAGCCGCTCCATTCGCACTGTGTGCGTTTTCAACTCTTTGTCAGTTCATCAAACACTAGCCCGTTCATCGTCCTGCTTCAGCTCGCTGAGCTTGTACGAACCTTGGAATCCGCTGTCTTGAAGCCCACTGACTTCGGAGGCGGGTGCGGATGTGCGACCGACCATACCGCTGGAGTATTGACTTGCACGGAAGTTCGTGCGGACGGAGAGCCCTGACGCAGGCACTGGAAATGAAATGGCGGATACAACGGTACGCGGGCGGTCGGAGGACATACCCCTGCCCACGCGGACGATGATCAGAGAGAACTGGATAGAAATCGAAGAGATGTCAGGAACAGAGGTCGGAGAGAGATCGCAGCATACGCACCACGACGCCCTATTCAAAAGAGGATCGCGAGTAATCGGTCAATTGCGTGCTTATCACGGTAACAGAGGACTACGTACAATGATAGGGGAAATCTGGGGCAGGAAGATCAGAAAGAGCGGAGAAACGCAGTAAGATGACACCGACCAAATCGAGGAAGATGTTGAAGACGAGAGAATGAGCCGAGTACGTTGCCACTAAGAAGATCAGTGACACCAAATAGATCGACCCTTACAGAAATGTGTCGTCGCATGAACACCAGGAAGCCAGGATAAGTTTCAAGACCTACCGGATTCGATCAGGATCATCGTCACATGGCTTAGATTAGACGAAATCTTCGTGTCCCGGTTGAGACGTTGAGTCCACCAGATACGGAACGCGATGAGACCTGCGAGTATTAGAAGGATGGTCACTGAAAGAGTAGTCGAAGGAAGCCGATGCGACTCACCCGTGCAGACCGCGTTAAGAGCAAGAGTGCAGGAGAAAAATGAATTTGTCACTTGCTCTTGCCTATCGTTAAAGTAGACGTCGGTGCTGATGAGTGTTACAGTGTATACAGCCGCGATGCCCGTTCCTGTCCCAGTACATGAGATTGTGACCGAGAAACAGAAAAGATAGACGCACCACAATCGGCAATGTACAACAGGGCGGGAAGGATAATCACCGACCACTTCGCATTCCAGACGACATAGCACCGATACAGCTATAGACGTTGGGCAATGCTACACATGCAAGATTGCGGATAAACGACGTACGATGAACAGGTCAGAAACGACAGTCGTAACGAGATAGACCGAAGTCTTCATTGTACCAAGGAGTGCCTTGACATCGGAGTAGTACAGGTCGGCGCCGTGCGTGGTCTGGCTCTCGGTGAAAGCGAGGACGAGACGAATGGCGTCAATCACGACGTGCTGTGCGAACAATCCAACTGAGTACACGATTCAGTGCGACGAATGGGCTAGACTCACCCAGGTAATTAGGGCGAAAAGGATGAACGATACTAGGATCAAGCGAACGTTGATGCCCGACGGTGTGCGTCGTTTGAGTAGAACTTGAATGCATGTAACAAATAATGAAGTATAAAGCCCTGTGCATTGGAATCGTCGTTACTCCACCTTGACGAAGACGTACTTCCAAGGGATACACACCATACACAGCCGACTCTAAGCATAAGGCGACAATTTCCGATCCTGAAAAAGTCAACATCTTCGTGGTAGGAGGCCTGCGGACTTTGCGCCTGAAGGGGTGTACGATGGGGGGGAGAAGGAAGTCACAGCCGCGGTTGCCAGCGGCTCCTACATGTAGTTGCGCGTTTCGAATCGTAGACGCTCGAGCGTACGCTAATCCGTAATTAGCAGCACACAAAAAGGGATAGGACTCCCGAATACGAATCACGACCCTCATGCCTGTCCGGGATTTGAGAACTAAGAAGGCAACGAGATACTCACCTTCATTGCATGAACACGCAAAGCAAGGCACGATGGCGGACAACGAGGACAACGGCGGGGAGCAACCTGCATCACTAAGGGTCAAGTCCCGATTTCCGACATTTAATGCGCGCCAGTACGTACCTCTGTACTCTGTACGGAAGTCTCGTCTTCAAATTGGTCTGAATATCGGGAGAATTGTCCGAGATCAATTGCTGGGTTGGGGAAGCCGACGGCCGATGCTGAAAATTGATGGGCCTCGACCGATTCCCGTTCCATTCAAATGCCATGAGAGACGAAGCCTTCCTCGAACGAGGACTCCGTCGAGGGAGTTGTTACCGTCTTGGCAACGGCGTTTACAGTGTCCCTCGAGTCTGTACAGGCGAGCCGGTTTCAAATTTCTACCCTGGAAATGTCGAACGGGGATGAAAAAAAAAAACACCCACCACTCTGCCCAATATGGAGCACACACTACTTCCCGGCGGGCCGCGTTAGGTGGAATGGCACGCCCGGGAGCAGCAGATAGGACCCCTGCAGGAACGTGTTTTTTCAGACCCACCTTTGGGAGTAAAAGCCTCCGAGGGCTGTCAGCAGAGACCATCCAAAGGCACACGAGATGGCCCGGACAGGCGCGGCAGCATACAGCTCCCAAGATACACGCTGAAGATGAGAGTGATGTCCTCACACGTCAAAAAATGCATCGATTCTCCCGTTTGAGCGGATTGGCCGACCCTCTCCTATGATACATTAAACATCAATACTTACTCGCTTTCGTGTCAGTTGCCGAAAACAAGAAGCGTTCCAAGAAGTGCAGCTTGGCAGCATTGGTAAACTCAATCACGCTCTTCTGCTTGAACCCTGCAGAAGCGAAAAGGTCGCGTCCGAGGCCGTAAGCGTAGAAACGATGCGACGCACCATGCCCCTCTTTCTCGCACACCATCAGTTCAGCATGCACCTTCTTTGAGACGATCTCCCATATCCGGATGGCCTCCCCAACCGGCACACGCGTGTCGTTCTCTCCGTGCGCGATAGACAACGGGACCGTGATCTTGTCAGCATTGTTGAGAGGCGAGATCCGCTCGAGCATCTCGCGCACCGCAGGGATACGCTCGTCTCCGTATTTGACGCGCCGGGCGTCCCGACGGTGATCGGCCGTGTTCTCAAGGAAGGAAGGCCAGTGAGCAATACCGAAATTAGCAACGCCGCACGTGAGCTGGTCCGAGAAGTGGACCAAGCAAGCCTAGACATTCCAAGTATAATCAGCACAAAGTCTTCAGAGGCGGCTATGCGGGGCGCACGTAGACCATATACCCGCCATCTGGAAGATGTGAGTATTGGATAACAAATCTCACTATGAGACACGTACATGAACCACCTGACACGGCCACTCGCGATGAGTCTAGTTCGTTTCCCAAGGAGATCTTGATATGCTCCAAAAGCGCGCCGATATCCCTGTGACAAGGTCAACTCAAGAGAAAAATCCAAAACGTCAGGAGCTCAAAAGCATACTTGACAGAGTCCTCCCGTTTCTCGACCTCATCCGCGGCGATATACTTTTTCCCGTAGCCTGTGCTTCCGCGCACGTTAGGGTATATGATAGCGCATCCAAGTTCGTTCAGTAAATAGCCATGGATCGGCCTACCGTGCATCAGTACCTCTGCAAGCTCCAGAGTAGTAGAAAGACGAACGTGCGAGTCTGGGACGTGGACTGGCTTTCGGGCCCTCCATGAATCTGAACCACGAAGGGCACCGCCGACTTGCGCTCGTTCGGATGATAGTACAGAAAAGGAACCTCCAAACCATCGAAGCTCTTGAACCTCATCAAAGTCGGCCGTACGGTCCGGAATCCAGGTAGCGCGGCGGCAGCCTGACTGTATCCGGTGGGACGCACAGAAATGAACACCTGTCCGTGTTCATCCTTCTCGACGTGCTGAAGCTCCGAGGTCATATCCACGTGCGAGATATATCCCGAAGAACGGTACGACGCGAGCTTGAGCGCAAGCTCGTTCGGTCTCCCATTGAGAGCATTCGTGCGGTATATGATGCCGCCGCCCTCCCAGTCCAGGCGGATCTCGATCACGGAGTCTTTGTGTGGGCCTGACAGCGGCATCACGTAGAGCTGGTGCCATCCCTCGACATTCGCGCGGAAAAAGATGTTCTCCTTCGTCACCTTGAGATCTGCGGTCTCCCAAGGGATGGGACGGAGAGCATGCATGTTCGGCTCCGGCGTCGTGACATGAAGGACAGACCTGGTGTGGATATCGTAGACCACTACGGAATTGAAATCGCCGTACGCGCTCGTTACGAGATAGATAACATTAGGGTTGACCGGGTCGCGCGAAAAGGTTGGGGAGGAGATGGAGATCTCCTCTTCCTTTTCAGTTGCGTGAGGAAGTGTGATTTGTTCCGGGGTGCTGGGCTCCGGTCCCGAGATATCGACGAGCCATAGCGTTCTATAAGATATGCTGTGCATTTTCGTTAGAAGTAGATAGCGGTCGTCGACGGATATGCTCTCCGCAAACCATCGAGGGGTAGTCCTCTCCTCAGTGACAGGCGTGACGAGTTTACTGGACAGTGTGAAAGAGGAAGAGTCGGCCGATGCTCCCGTGTCGGAGTCTATCAATTTCGTGATGTAGACCAAAGTATCTCGGCCGTTCTCTTTGTTCGACGAGTACGCCAACAACCTGAGAGTCCGGGTTCAAAACAGAACTGCAATGGAAACTTGGAACCAGACGGGACTGACTTGTTCGAATCTGACACGAGGATCATGTAGTGTTTGAATTCGTCATTGGTGAGACGTTCGATGCGACCGATACCAGGCTTGTTGTCTAATTCGCCATCAATATGGGGGAAAGCGTCCTCGCTTTGAGTATCTTCCCAGTAGCGCCTGCAAAAGGGCGTCTATTGGACTGGGCCGACATTCGGTTAGACATGCTTACCACAATTGAAAGTTCTCCTTCCCATCAAGGTCCATAACCATCAACGCGCCCCCAGCTCGCCATTTGCCTCTCCAGTCTTCACCGATAATAGGACGAAATGTGACAATGGTCCGTCCCGTCCCGATATCGAAGTATGTCAGCCTCTGTAGTTCAGTCGATGTCGGATCTGCTGGCATCCGGTAAACCTGCAGGACCTGGGCATCGGGTGGGCGGTGAGAGATGAAGAGAGATTGGGGGCTTGTTCCTTCGGCGCGCTCGAACGCGAGTAAATTGAAACCTGCGATTCAGAGTTTGAGGAAGCTCAAGAGACCCGGTAATCATACACGGTCTACAACTCACCCCGCGCCGCATCCTCGTACTTCTTCATGCCATCAAAGATACGCTGTGGCACTGGGTCGACATTAAGTCCTTTGACCTGTTTCGCCAGATGGGTGAACTCGAGACGGGATTGACCGACAGACATGGAGGCTCTGGCAAGGAGACAACGTGTCCTGTGGGTTTTTGACCGATGTCTCGCGGCGTAGGGCTTCGAAAGGGACTTCGATGAATCATCCTGATGGGTAAATGTTGCCTATTAGCGCCTACTGCAGCCGACTTGCACCGATGTTTCAGTGAAAAAGTAAAATGTCCGGATGGATCTATAACTCACAGTGGTCGCCCGAGAGCGCATATGTACTGCACCAGTATCGTGGATTCATGGTCGGGCATCGACGCGGACAAGTATCGCGTGGCGCGGAGAGATGAGAAGGAGGCTTATAGTACAAGCGACTGGCATCAGGGACTCGCAGTCTCGCGTTGGATGCATTCAGCAGCTGAATGCACTGTCGTCGCCGTCGCCGTCGTCGTCGTCGTCGCCGAGAGGTGGACCTAACCCTACTTTGTGGTTCCATGCGCGAGTGCTCTCAGCCATTGCCGCCGACTCGCACAATTGCTGTTCCCATCTCTTCTCCAGCCATGGACCAAACGCTTTACCGTACTATCAACGCCCAGAATGCAGATCCTTCGCGCAACACAACACTCGAACACTCCCTCGTCCTCTCATCGGTCTCAGCCGGTCGACAGATGAAAATCCTAGCGAACCACCCTCACGTATACCAATGGCAACAGCCCATATGGTCAGTCACCGTCAGTGGCCCCATGATCTTTCCCGCGTCTTTGTGTAGCACGACATCCCACGTCCGAGCGCCTCTTCTTTTTTTGTCTACTGGACATCGCCATGGGCCCCGCGATCGTTCTTGCGGGGCACAGACAGCTGCGAAGTAGATGTCCTCCAGCTGTCTGTATAGCCCCGGATGGAGTGGTAGGTCGACGGCTTCCCTCGGCTGTTCCTTTTGGCGCGGGTGCTGTTCACACATGCGCCCGACGACGCCGGCAGGTCTCTCCCGCCATCCGCTATTGTATCTTGCTATGTCCGCGCAATCCACACAGCGCACCCTCCATGCCAACATGGGAACACCGTCCTCCGATTGTGTGCGCCCGCGCATTTGTTCAGCACCTACCTCCGTTCAATTGTGACCTGCGTCTCCGTAGCGATGCCAGTGCCTATAAGACAGTCGACGGTGCTGCGCATAGGACCATCACTCAGTCGAGCCTCTCCCCACCGCGACACCCATTCGCACCTCCCTCTATAATACTCACCGCTCTCGCGCTCTCAGCTCAAATGGATTCCTTCACCGGCCTTTCTTTCAACCTCCCGGCCTTCTCCAGCGCCGAGCCTATCGCAGAGCCCAGCGGAGCAGTCGACTCGACACCCTTTCCCGTTGACGCCGAGACCAACGGCGGTGGCACGCGCATCTGCTGCGTTGTTGCCTAAAAGCATCTATACCCCCTCGCCTAATCCCGACATAATACATGCCTGCACATGTACGAGTGCCTTCTGTCTGTTTTTTCTTTCACTGTCTGACGCTCTTCCATAGATTCTTATTTGTTCCTACCCCGTCTTCCCCTTGGGGAGTAATAGGCGGATCTTTCGTAGAGAAGCTCTGGGCTTGAGGGATCGGGTTTGTGTATCATCAGCGGGACACTGGATAGTGCTATATTTCTAGTCTGTAGTTGTATCGGCCGATGGCGAGACCATCTGTATCCTCACTCCTTTTTCCTCCATATTTTCTCGCATTCACCACGGGCTCGCAGGAGCAGTTTGTCTTGGTACATACTCGCATACGACCCGCTCGCTATATGTATAATCGTACACCCCAATCATACCCTTCATACTCCTACAAACTATTCCAACAGCATCCAGCAAGGTCATCAACGTCCAGTTTTGGTCCTACGTCTACCTTCACTTCTGCTCTGGCTGAAACTCCGGTTCCAGTCCCAACTTGTACACCCGGTTCGCATTGTGAAACAACGCATTCTTCGCAATCTGAACAGCCTGCGCCTCCGTGAGCCCCGGCCTGCGCACATACTCCGAAAGAACCTGCACTAGTTCAGCACCACACCCGCGGTACCCGAGCGGGCCGACTCACCTCCAGCAGCGCCTCCCGCGCCTGCACGCTCCCGAGATAGAACGTCTCCGGCCACCAGTGCCCGTCCGCTGCATCGCACATCAGCGTCAACCCGCGGCGCCGCGAGAACACTCACACGACCACAAGATCTTGTTCGTCGGCGTAAGCTCGAGCATCTGCCGCACGGCGTCCCGCTGCCCGCCGGGCGACACCGCGGGGAAGATCTCCCCAAAGTCCAGGAACACGTTCGCGTAGACAGACGCGAGGTACCCTGCGTCGCGCGTGTACGGGTAGCTCGCGTGCAGGAGGACGATCGGGGCGCGCGGGAACGCGCGAATCGCGGGCTGCAGGTGCGCGGGGCTTGCGAGCGCGAGTGTGATGTCCGGGTCGCCCAGGCCCGTGTGGAACTGCACTGCGGGGGAAGCATACACAGCCGGCTCGATAAAAATAGTACGGGTAGAGGGGCGCACCAGGCTTCCCGGACGCACTGGCGAGCCTGAGCGTCGCGCAAACGACGTAGTCATTCAGCGCCTTGTCCTGGATCCGGATCGCCGCTGTTGGATCGCGCCGCCAGCGTGCTTGGACAGCTGCGAGCGCGTCGCGCACCGCGCTCTCTGGGGTGGATGGGGAAACGGCGAGCCCGGTCCGATAGCACACGACGGACTTGAAGCCCACAACGTCTTCATCCGCCGCAACGGCGGCAAGCCTCTCCTCAAATGCAGCGGACAGCAGCTCGAAGCTCACCAATTCTGCCTCGGCGTGCTGGACGAACAGCTCCTGCAGCAACTCCTGCGCGACGGTCTCGACACGGACAATGCGCTTTGTCCTGCTACGCGCGAACTGGTCATGCCAGCGCAACCCCTCCGCCATCTCCTTGACCCCTGGAAGCCCGTCGTCCAGAAGCATGCAATGCAGCCGTGCGCCTTTGAAGCACCGCCTGCACAGCTCGTCGTACGGGAGGGCTGCACGCGTTGCTTTCACTGCCTCCCACTCCGGGGAACACTCATAAAGCGCAGCCAGCGCCGGAGTCGCCGCGAAACATGCGAGGGTGTTGGCGGAGTCCGCGACAGCTGGGCCCTCCGCTTCGGTGACGAGGCTGTCGAAGGACACAGAGGCGCGGTGCGCGGCGGTGAGCAGCGGGTGTGCATGGTTGTCGATGGCGGGGTAGCGGCGGCAAACGTCCGCGAGGGTCTCCGAGTGCGACATGGCGCTTTGGGAGAACGAACGCCGGTGTCCGTGCACTCGGGGTGTGCTAATAAATAGCGGGACTCAACGCCACACGGTGGAGATGTGTGCTGACGATGCTGCGATAGCAAGAGAATCGTGCTATCAGTTGATCCCGGATCTCTGATGCTATCCCGTTGTGCGAATAATGCTCACCTGGCATGCTTTGTGGGGCGTCGAGCTACTAGTGCAGCTGACGGCTCCTAAACGGCCTCGGAAGAGCCGGGCAGGCTTCCGGCCCGCGAGGACTGGCACAGACCAGGTCTCGGTTGAACTGCATTCAAGACGCCAGAAGATCTGGAGGGTGGATTCTTATCACGATGATAGAACGTGCACTGCGAATATGATACAAGCGTGAACCACTTCTTGAACACATCAGCGCAACTCACCGGCTCGTCGTGCAGACTCCTCCGCCGACGTCCTCTCACACCCATCGGGTTAACCACGGATGAAGCATGTTGGACAGGTCTTGGTACTTTAATTAGTCTCCTGCGAGCACTTGCTCCGAGCAGGAGAAAAAGAGCATTTATTACTTAATGACGTCCGTCTCAACTTTGACGACTGCTCTCACGCGAAGTTCGCACGGCCTGGCGTGCGTGTTGGCGACTCGATGATCTTATCAGATCACTCTCTCCGCCCTCATCATGCCCGTCTCTGCTGCAGATCTCGAGGCTGCCATCCGCGCAGCTCTTCCAGTCGCCCACGTGGAAGTCGTAGACGAGTCCAGCGGGTGTGGGGACAACTACTCCGTCCTGATCGTCAGCGAGGTGCGCCTTGCGACTCGGTCAGACGTCCTCGACTCATGCTGATTCATCTACCCTTCCGAAACAAAACAAAAATCGTGCCGCCTCGACTTTGCAATGTGTGCTATCCAGGCATTTGAGGGAAAGACGACGCTCGCGAGACATCGCATGGGTGAGCTAATCTAAGCTCTTTCTAAAATTACGGTCGGCTCATACATATCCTCACGTGCAGTGAATGAGCTCCTCAAGGCTCAAATTGCCCAGATCCATGCGTTCACCCAGGTGCGCCCCACATCAATGAAATGTATACAGCATGTCTCCTCGATGCTCATCCATGCTTAGAAAACGCTCACGCCGAAGCAATACTCGGCGCAAAGATAGACGTGACTCTGCGGGATATCTAGAGTGCAGATAGTGGCTATATTTGGCGAGAGTTTCCGTCTCCTTGTCAGTTCCAGGGCGATTCCGTATACATAAAAGATGTTGTGGGAAGTGAAAGCTCTTTTGCAACTCTTTTGCGTTGCGGACGGTGACGGTTGCTCGACGGAGAGCAGCTTTCGGCCGTGCACCTATTTCGGGGTTAGGGGCTGCGGCCCTGTCGGCCGAGACGCAAAGCCAAAGCTCGTCGACGACTTTGAAGTTCGACTTCACGTAGGCAGGCTACGTCCGTTTCATGAAACCCGCATCGCCATCCTTCAACTAGTGCTTGACCACATGGGGATGTTGTCCAGAAAAAGCGCATTCGCCACGGCGTATGCTCGCCAACGCGGCGTGACGCATATCCGGCCTGGATCCTGTCGACTTGGATCCATGCTGGAAACATGCTCCTACGGAGTCCGAGAAACAATTACTGCCCAAGGTGAGCGTTGACTGGAGTCCTGATGACTGAGCCGACGACCGACAAGAGGAAGCGCTTCCCCAAGACACTTGCGCCATCCCCAGTGTCCACTGTCTCCACTGCCGGCACCGACGTCCCATCGACATTGACATACGCTTCGAGCAACCATTGGCGAGGTGGGGCATCCAGTTTCCTCCCGTGCTCCGAGACGAGTAGAATACTCCCCACGGGTAGCCGCCGGAGCCGGAAGCAAATTGCATGCCCCGTTCTCTTCGACATCCAGGGATATCTCCACCGGTGTCTTGCGTCTTCCGGCCTGTATCGCAGTCAGACTTCAACGACGTGCAATCTAGACTCTGGCGAGTCAGCTCCTGATACTGTCAAACATGCCATGCATGGTTCATAGAATAACCAGTGATAAGCTTGTTCCTAGTACAGGAGATATAGATTCGTGGGGTCCGCGATCGCATTGAAGGGGTGTGGGGTAGCTCAGCTGCTAGCAAGCCGTCGCGACGACGAGTTCGGTGCGTTATTTTCGAGCTTTCCGTGGATGTGCGGTTACTCTGAGCTTCGAACCGCTGGGCGCGCATCATGATCTCGCCTGCCTTAAATGTGCATCAGACCGACGGTGACCGAAGGGTCCCCTTCCAGCTTGTTCAACTCAAATTTCGTCACGCGAGCCTTTATAAACGTTCAACTCGTAGTCTACTCGACAACGATGACCGTGATTGGCATGCCATTGCACCCTGCACGAGTATCGCCGTGCCATAACCCTGCTTTTTTTTCGCTATCAGCGCCGTGAAAACTTACATTTCGACAGATCTGAGTAGCCGGCCCCGATAAGCCAAACGGACGCTTCTCCTCTTCCTCGCTCCAACTCCTTAAGAACTGATGGCCATGACATCCCAGGCGCTTCACCCTCTTCGCTCTTCTCCCTTCGTCTCTTCTTTCCCTCCATCGTCTCTTCTGCGCTCTTTACGACCCTCCAGGAACGCAGACAGACCCGTACCTCAACCGGATAGAGATGGCGTCGACAGCGGAGAAGCGAAAGGCTGCCATCGCTCAGGCAGATGAGAGCCTGCTTGCGGAGCTTGGCTACAAGCAGGAGTTCCAGCGAGCGTTCACTCCCCTGGAGGTGCGTACGACTAGAGCCGTCTCTCTTTCTACCCTCACACGACTGCACAGGTGTTCGGCATTGCGTTCAGTATAATCGGGCTACTCCCATCCATCGCGTATGTGGGGTACGGTCGCATTGCGTTTTACTCCAACTGACGTCCCGCGGTGCAGCTCTGTACTGTTCTACTCAATACCTAATGGCGGGCCGGTAGCGATGGTTTGGGGTGTATGTACTTCCAGAACCTCAGTCCCTCACACCAGCTGATAGGTCATGCAGTGGTTGGTCGCCAGCATCTTCATTCTCTTTGTTGGAATGTCCATGGCGGAACTCGCATCAGCGGCGCCGACGTCCGGTGGGGTATGTCTAACTCTGAACCGGTATGACGCTGCTGCTGATGGCTTCCCCAGCTCTACTTCTGGACACACTCGCTCTCAAGCCCCAAGTGGCGTAACCTCCTCGCCTGGATCGTCGGTTGTACGTCTCTTGATACATCTCGTCCAACACTCGCTCACCTATACCAGATGCCAACACGATCGGTTCTATCGCGTCCGTCGCGTCGATTGATTGGGGTGCGGCAGTCCAAGTCATGGCTGCAGCAAGCATTGGGTCCAACGGCAATTTCGTGCCGACGAACGCGATGACTTTGTAAGTCTCGTTTCACATGTGATCTCACCTGTCACTCACCCCGCAAAGTGGCGTGTACGTCGGGATCGTCTTTTCCCATGCAATCGTGTGCTGCCTTGGCACGCGCATTCTCGCGCGGCTCCAGAGCGTTTACGTCGTCCTCAATGTCTTGTGCGTATTTCCCACCCAGTCCCCCGCGTGGTGCATCCTGACAACCTTCCCAGGCTCTGCTTTGCCGTCATCGTTGCACTGCCTGCTGCGACGCCCAAAGAGCTGAAGAACAGTGCAAAATTTGCCCTCGGCACGTTCAACAAGCGTGCGTATCTTTCTCCCTTGAACAGTATTAGGCTCTTATATCTCTTTTGCAGAGGTCGACTGGACCTCCGGCTTTGCCTTCATCCTCAGCTTTCTCGCCCCTCTCTGGACCATCTGTACGTACATCCCGATATTGAGCGTCTCCGGTATCTGACACCGGTCAATTCCAGGTTCCTTCGACTCCAGCGTGCACATCAGTGAAGAGGCCTCGAATGCTGCGACCGCTGTCCCGTGGGCCATCGTGTGGGCCATCGGCATCGCCGGTATCCTCGGATGGGGTATGTACCAAACCCTACTCACCAAAGCGGCTCCCCGCTGACCCCGCCACCTAGCGATCAACGTGTCCCTTGCCTTCTGCATGGGTACTGACCTCGTAGGCATCATGGACAGTCCCGTCGGGCAGCCAATGGCGCAGATCTTCTACAATAGCTTCGGACAGAAGGGCACACTCGCCCTCTGGTCCTTCGTCGTCCTCGTACAGTACATGATGGGTTCCAGCATGGCACGCCTCCTCCCACCTCCCTCAGCTCGTCATCAACTAAGCGTGAATTTTCTAGATGCTCGCTGCGTCGCGCCAGTCATTTGCGTTCGCTCGCGACGGCGCTCTCCCGGGCTCGTACTACTTGTATCGCATGAATGCGTATACCAAAACGCCCGTGAACACCGTGTGGTTCACGGCGCTCTTTGCGGGGCTACTGGGGCTGCTCGTGTTCGCGGGGACGCAGGCGATCAACGCGGTCTTCGCGATCTCCGTCACCGCGCTGTACATCGCGTACGCGATCCCCATCGCCGCGCGCTGGATCTGGCGCAAGGACAACGGGTTCGTGCCCGGGCCGTTCTCTCTCGGCGTCTTCGTGCGTCTGCCCCTCTTCCGCGTCTTCTTAGCTCACTGATACCCACTTTTGTAGAGCGCTCCGGTGGCGTTCATCTCCGTGCTGTGGATGGTGTTCATGGGCATCGTCTTCTTATTCCCCACGAATGCGTCATCCGACACTGCCGACATGAACTACACCGTCGTCGTGCTCGGCGGCGTCATGATCCTGTCCGTCGTGTGGTATTACTTCCCGAAGTACGGCGGCGTGTACTGGTTCACGGGCCCGATCCCGACGATCGACAGCGCTGGCTCGGAGGAGAGCATCAGCGACGGGAGTTCGAAGGACGAAAAACAGGGCCATGCGGAGGTCGTGCCTGCTCAATAATATACTAGATATTGTAGAGATTTGCCAGTTTCTTGACGTCCAGTCATGACCTTGTATGATAGTAATCGTATCCGTGCTATGATCTTCAGTCGATCTCATCGACCGGTCCTGTCGACTCTCGCTACCAGCTTTAAGGCCATGCCAATGGTCCTTTAGCTTACACACGCTGACTGAAGATAGAAAAATATGGGAAGTCCCGCGAGATGTGATACAGACAAGTACATTGCGTGCATGACCCTTCTAAGTATCCCTTCCTAAAATCAAAAATACAAAAGCTAAGCCCCAGCCCCCGCCGAGACTCTAAAAATGTGCCGACGCTATTGAAGTATAGAGCGTCGAAGCCGAACGAAGTTATATTGTTGTTAATACAATTCTGTGTCTCACGATCAGCACAGCCCGAAAAACCCAGATTACTGAATAGCGCTCACGATAGTACAGGCGTTTGTGGGAACAATGCATACGCGGCGTGCGGTACAGTCATGCTATGACGCAGGACAGGCGGGCTCCGCCGCCGCTCGTCTCAGCGTCGATGGGCACAGACTCGGGGTTCGCGTCTGCGAAGACGTTGGATCCGAAGGTGAACATCGAGGTGAAGGAATCCATTGGTGACGAGATGGGCTGATGAGGGCGGTTTTAGAGAGGAGTAGAGGAGTAGAGACTCGGGTGTCGCTGCTTGGATGTGGATTGGCGTCGACAGAGAGCTTCTTAAATACAGCTCACCTCTGCAGTCAGCGCTCTGATAAAGGCACCACCTTTTTGCGATGAACAATTGGAACAATTGCCTCTGGCATTTGGAACGTCCATTCCCCACCGAACGCCGCAGGGGAAGCAGTGGTAGGACATTTCCCGCCCGAACACAATAAAGTGGCAAGACGCAGGAACACAGCGCGGTTCTTCTGACAGTGCAGAAGGGGATGACTTTGCCCATGCGGATTCGCAGGCCGGGTAGAGTCTGACGTTGGGCAGATGCCCTGACGACTGACAATAAGTTAAATAAGTTGAACACTACACCTGCCTTTTTGGGACAGCTGAGCGGCGGTCTGCAAAACGTTGCCTACACGACATGCAATGCTGGGCACACCAAAAAGGACACCGAAATGCACCTGATAGCGATCGAATCAGTATATCCGACTATGGTTCATAGCAGCGATGTCGCCGATAGGCCCAAGGTCGGAGATGGCTGCTCACTTTGTGGCCATCGTCGACGGCCCGGCGGGCATCCGTGAGACGCTCGGCGACAGCGAATCGCATCCCAGGCTCCAGCAGGAACCATCATGTGCATGCTGGAACGTGTCAAACTCACCATCAGAACTTATTGTGATAAAGGTCGGAGAATGTCACAGGATACATCTTGTTCCCTCCTCGCACCGAGTCAGCGAGACAATGACACACCGTGATCACAGTCCAAGTTATTGTCCAGACTTGGTTGGCAGTCATGCAGCAGGAATCCTCTTCCAACGGCCTCGTTCCCCTCGTTCCCCTCAGCAAATGGAGCCCACCAACGAGGGAGGAGAGGCATCCGAATTTCGGTTCTGACTGGGCACTCGACGTCCTCTGGTCACGCCCAGCCTGGTTTGAAATCAAGCTCTTCCTATAAACCTGCCCACTGCTCCAAGTCAGCTCATCGCTCGTATCATCATATACCCACATACCCAGCCGTAAATCACTCATTGAAAAACCACTCGCCGATGTCTCCTCTTCCTGTCAACACCGACCATCTCGACCACCCCACCTGGCGCGCACTGCTCATCATCGCAATCGTCCTACCCTCTGTGACAGTCATCGGCATCATCTGCTACGGCGGGCTTCGCCTTTACCGCGTCAAGCGCGCGGAGTGGATCGCGAGGCAAACGCTAGACCTGTACGAACAGAGCAACATCGACACCTTCACGGCGCCGCCCCGCCGCACGCTCGACAAGCTCCTCGCGCGCGACAAAGTGAAGCTGCAAGGCGCTGGACGCCGCTTCAACTGCGTCTTCGACCACCACCTGCAGACGTACGTGCTCAACTACACGCCGCAGGGCCCCATCCGCGGCGCGAAGCTCGACAGCAGGCTGCTGGGCAAGCCTAAGTCGCTGGAGAAGCGTGTCCACAAGCTCCGAGCGGACCTAAAGAGGCAACACAAGCTTCGTCTTGCCAACGCGGAAAACGGGGGCATTGCCATCCCGCCCCGCGCTCTCAGGCGGAGAAGGACTGATAGCTCGGAAGGGGAGGGTGGTGACTTGAATATGATTTGAGCTGTAGACTTACAATATACCCATACGCCGGCCGTAATCCTTCATATAATTGACATGCTGGACATGGAGAAGGCGTTTATATTTCAACATTACGCGTGGAATTCACCCCTATTCAGGCTGAGCCTGAAATCTTTTGGTTCTAATTCAGTCTCAAAAGTGACGCAGTGTCGTGCGTTCAGACTTACTTTGAGATGAAGGAGCAAACTAGCCAGCAAAGAAACAACGGAGTCAAGACGGAATAGCAAGCTTACTGACGAGGCAATTCTGGTCAATGATTTTCTGCTTCCAGTCCCTCTCCACTTCGCCCAAATCCCACGTAGCTGCCGTGAACCTGCAAGACTTCAGTTTGTGGATGTTCACGCCCCGAGATCGCGAAATACCTTACCTCCCACTCAAATAGTCAGCCTTTCCTGCTGTCAGATAGAGAAACGTAGCCGCGGGGAGTGCAACATTGTCTTCGTTGACGACTTGCGCAGCTCCGGTAGTGTTGAGAGCTGTGTCGATGAGGCCAGGGTGCACCGTGAATACCTTGATTTCGGGATATTCTATCGTTCTAGTCACAATTTGATTCTCGTCGGGGGCCGTTGAACTCAGCACTCACCGATCGTAATGAACTCAGCCAGGCGACCAAGAGCAAATTTAGACACACCATACTCGCTCACACCTATGACGCGCAACTGCGCCGCCATTGATGAATTGATGACGATCTGGCCTTTCGTCTTCTGCAGCTCTGGAATTGAGAAGCTAGGCGACGATACAAATCAGCGACCATCCTTCATGCCAATGCAAGATGATAGCGCACTGTACAAAGTTATAGACACCACGCAGGTTGACTTCGATCACGCTCCACCAGCCACCCGGGTCTTTCGTCGCAAAAGCTATTCCATGGAGCTATCAATATTCCAGCACGCATCGCGAGCGCAACAGTACTCACGTCTATTCATAGGCCGAATTGTGCCAGCATTGGCGACCAAGATGTCCAGCCGGCCGAAGAGTGCAACCGTCGCTTTCACGGCACGCTCGGTGGCGTCCATATCCACCACATCAGCGATACACGTCAGAACTTGCGCAGAAGGCATCTCCTGGAGAATGACATGCTTGCTCTCGTCCAATGTTGCTTGGTTCCGTGAGGCGAGTGATAGCGATGCGCCTGCCCGCGCGTACTGGAGTGCCGTCTCGAGACCGATACCGCGGGACGCTCCGGTTATAAGCACGACTTTACCCTTGAACGTCTGATGCTCGTAGTGAATTTCCGGGTCGATCGTCGGATATACACTGTCATCGATGTATCAGTATTGAGTGATGTGAATTGAAACGGGGTGATGGAACACACTCGTGGCGTGGAGTAACTGGAAGAGTTTCCTCAAGGCCAAGAATGGACAATGAGTTCATGCTGTTGCTGAAGACTTGACAGATGTGATTGCTGGGCAGCACATTGCAGAATCCTCGTGAGCTTTATGAGGTCCGGCGTGGTAGACCGATAGGTTGGGCAGCTACGTTTCATTCTTGCTGAATGCGACCTTGAAGGGTAGAGAACCGGTTGATCATTGTCGAGATGGGCGTATCTGAAATTTTGTGGGATGTTGGCGAAGGAGAAGCTTCCTCGTCTCGAAAGCATGTGGCTGCTCGCCTAAAAAGGAAAGATCGGTGTCCCAGAAAGGGAATCGAGCTTGCGGTCGATCCTTGTCTGACCTTGTTCAAGTTTTTCCCTCTGGCAATCGTCTCGCAGCGCGACAGCATTGATGTTTCACGGGGACTTGGCCCTGACATTTCGACATCCGTGGGCTGCAATGTTACTCTTCGCCGGTGCTCGGACTTCTTGACTTAATGTTTTTGCGGCAGGGCCTTCAAATTCGGAACTCGACCAGCTGGCAGTGCCTGGCTGGCTGTCTCTGACTTGAACCTGACACTCTAAAGCCTTGTTATTCGATCTACCGCTGGATCTTCAAGCGTAGCGGGTGGATTCTGCCTGCGGTGCGTATTTTTATCCTACCCTATCCTGCCGGGGCAGTGCGTACCTAGCTTTCCTGAATCCTGGAGCCGTGTCAATGCATGCAGTAAGTCATTCGGCGCCGGCGCCCAGCTCGTATACTAAGCACACGACAAAAATTGATTATTCTCGTTAGACGTACTGACTAACCACAGATGATCCACCGATGGCTTTCCCATGGGCTGCCGCTGAGAAAAGACCGGTACGAACAAACCCGACTAAACATACCTCGACTGGGCCCACACGTAGACCAGCCAGCACGGCCCGCCTTGTGTCACATACTTCTCGCAGGGATACAATTTTATCGAATTGCGACGCAGGATAGATCACCTCCAGATATCACAGCTGTTCGTACAACTTGTGCGTGAGATTGACCGATCACGTCTATCTACACCCATAATCAACACCGCTGAGCAGATTTACTTCCTCTGGACGACGGTGGCGACAGCTTCTCCCCCGGGATCGCGCCCGCACCCCTGCCGCAGTCTTCTAGATTCTCAGCGATGTCCGCCGCACGTCCACCAGGAATTCCGGTGGTGGCGGGACTCCGGCGCCAGCATCAATGGGACTGATGAATGCTGCGCCCAGAGAGCCCGCCCAGACCGAGTGCAACGGCGTCACGACTCATGAAGGTATTACAACATGCTACACGAAAACGGGACTAATGTACAGAGGGGGGAAGGTGCATAATGAACATCGTAATATGCACAGCCAGAGTTCGCAGCGCGCAGGCAGGAGTCGCCGAGCCCACGCCAAGAGACCCGAAACAGAGAAGGAAAGAGACGGCCTCTCCAGGAGGCTATCTGTAGTGCAGCGGAGTCGGGCCAACGGCGCCGCCTTCCGAGAGAAGGTGCGGCATGCTCGCGAGATATACCGAGGCGCGCTCCTCGTCCTCCTTCTCCCACTTCTTCTCCGTCTCGTGCGGGAAGAGCTCGGGCTCGAAATCCAGCCGCGCGAGCTCCTCCTCAACACGCACTGTTAAGTTTTATCATTAGCGTGCAGTCATCGCATCCCCGAGATGACTTACAGTACTGCTTGAGGCCCATGTCGAATCGCAGCCAGCAGACTATGCCGAACACGGCGCTGCTGATGATGACGACGAACGACGCAATAGTCATGGCCCCGAAGAACGGCCAGTCCACGAACGTAAAGCGGTATACCTCCGAGTAGAACATGATCGACCATTCGGCGACGAACACAAAGCCGGTGCAAAGGAACGCAACCATCAGGTACTTCTTCTCCCGGCGCACCGCGAACCAACCCTAAGCAGACAGCGACGAATTAGTCAACACTGTACGTGGCGCACGGGAAGATAGATGAGTGCTAGAGGCGTACCATCGCTATCCAGGGGATGAGAAGCTGATGTATGAACGGTCAGCATGGGCGCGGCATTCGGAGAAACAGATGAATCAGACATACAACAGTGGTGCTGATGAATGCCGCATCGTAGACAGCTGTATGCGAGGACAGGTGCTCGATGGTACTGTTCAGTAGCTGGTCGACCCAGAGGCCCATCGCCACCAGCAAGAAGAACACAGACAGCTGGAGGCTGACGAGGACGGCCAGGAAGTACTGCACGAGCGGCGTCTGAGCTAAATCAGGCGGTCAGATCGGGATGTATGGGCACGTACTCGATATATCTTGATGATGCCGCCAGGCGGACCAGCGCGGTTGAAGGTATGTGTTTGGTAAACCTACATAACGCCGTAAGTCTGAAACACAGCAAAAGAGGCACAAGCCAGGACTCGTACCCGGATGAGGCGCCAAGACAAGAAGATGCTGAGCAGCAAAGCGGTGCAGTTCAAAACCAAATCAACAATCTGACGACATTCACGAGATCGCATCAAACAACTTTGCCAACAGAAGGGAAGAACGGACCTGATAAGAGATGCGAGTCTCGACATACGGGCGATAGATGTCGAGGTGGCAAGGCGTATCAGGGTTCCCAATCAGATGTTGTAGCCGCTGGCCGATATTGTTCGTCTTCCATACATCGTACGCAGACCATCCTGTCGCCAAGAACCGTGCGATTACGAGTGCTAATCTGCTCGTACCATGAGCAAGACGATCGTGACACACTGTTCCGACTTACAGATGTGGAATTGACTCGAATACAATCTGAAACCGAAATTGAGATACAGAGGCACACGGATGCGTCGTATACATACCGCAAATACAGATAGCCCAAACAACCAGAACTGGGATGCGATGAGAGAAATCTCTTCGCGTTCAGACTGGTTCAGTCTACGTCATGGTCATGCTTAGCAAGAGCCGCCAGAAGTGTTTTGACGGCACTTACTTGGCCTGCGGATATAGAAGGCTGCGGGTGCATTCTTGGCTGAGCACCACGAAATTCGACGCATTGCTAGCCTGCGATACGACGACATTGGGAGGTGCGCTTTTGACTGTGATATCAGCGCTTGGGCTACCACCGCTCATGAGCCAAGTAATCGGCTGCCATTTGAAATCAGATATAGTGAAGAAGAGACAAAGCAACTAGGAAGACTCACGGTATTGGAATCCGCAATAAGGGCATATTCCTATGACACGAGATCGGTGCGAAAGCGGATGTCATATAAACATATACGTACAATGGCCGTCGCCCGCTTACGGAAGCCTGCGGGGATAGTGACATTCTCGTCGCCAGCAGTGAAGAACGGCACGCAGGAGTTGCGCACGCCTGCCTCAGGGACGTGGTCTTTGCATAACCCAAGGCTGTAAGACCCATGTTTTCCCGTATACTGGATGAATTCTGAGCTATTGATCTGCGCGTTTTGTACGATGGGGTCCGTGAATTGACTCCAATTGGTGTCGGTTGAGAACAGAAGAGACTGAAGAATCCCTTGGGTGAAACAATGGATGAAAGCAAACAGAAAGAAAGAGAGGGTGATGCGGTTAAGAGTGATCCTGAGGTACTGTTAAGAACAAATGTGTCAATACCACGCGGGGTGAGCGTGTTGTAGCGGCGAGACCTACCAAAGTTTTGACCACTATCCAGAGTGTGCTCGAGGTCCCAGACATGACAATTAAAACAGAAAGAAAATAGACAGCACAGCTGGAAAGGAGAGGAAAAAGGTCGGTCGCAAGCTTCGCCCGTGGGAGGTTGAAGTAGAAGGGGCCCGAAGAAAGGTCGGAAGACGCCGACATAGGCGATTATAAGGCCCGCCGGGCGCCTCGTTGCCATCTTCTCTGAACTTCCAATGTATGGGGTGCTACGACGTCAACAGGTGTCGACTTTGGGATCTGTTGACCCAGAGTGATCCTACCGGGCATTTTCCGGGCACGCACAGCTCTGCCAGCGATCCAATCTCAAGTCATGCTTGATATGGGCGTGCTATACTGATCTGCGCGCCCACGGAGGTCTTGTGCGTTTTCTGAAGTCTGAGCTCGTTGATGTTCCGTCCCGCTTTCTGATCACGATCTCTTCGCAATCCCTGATCTAGCGGCAGCTGCATTCTGCCTCAGCCTAGGCGGATTGTAAAGACGCTGTAATCCCATCCGGCATCAGATTCTGCAGAGGTGAGAACCTTTGACAAGCTGATGGGATGTGACGCACTACAGACATAGGAAGACAGACAGAAGGAAATTAAGCAATGTCAGGCTGAATTTGCATGACGGCTGTGTCCGACAGTGAACCTGAAAATGAAGCAACGCTGATGCGTTTATCTGATCAGTTTCGGGAAGTGTGCGAACGCTCACCCGTGAGATATACTTAGCCTGCGACCATCCATCTTACGGTCGAAATGAAATGAAAGGCGATTTCATTTCGGTGGCCCCGGGGACAGCGAAGTGGGTTCCACGAAGAAGCAGCCGTCGATGACCGGGTTACCTTGCCAACGCGGTTCTTTCACAGACTGCAGAGGTACCAAAAGCGGCCAAGTCATGTTCAAGACTATTGGAGGTCGACAACGCACATATCACCCTCATGTCCGTCAGCGAGCTCGTACTTACTCGAGTCGAGTACTTGCACTGACGATGATGGCAATGGCTAATCTTATCTGCGGTGGTCTAATCTAATCTATCTGATCTTATCTAAAGCCGCGACAGCTTCCGATTCCGAGGCCCAAGCACCCTCCAACTGTTGGGTAC